>VXAB01004209.1:36741-53407 GCA_013399175.1 Odontophorus gujanensis | reverse complement strand
CCTTTTCTCTCTTGTAACTAGTGATAGTACTAGAGGGAATGGCTTGAAGTTGCAACAGGGGAAATTCAGACTGGATGTTAGGAAATATTTCTTCTCTGAAAGAGTGGTCAGGTGCTGGAATGGGCTGCCCAGGGAGGTGGTGGATTCACCATCCCTGAAGGTATTCAAGAAACTTTTAACCTTGTGTTGAGAGACATGGTTTTGAGAGAACTATTGGTGATAGTTGGTGGACAGTTGGACTGGATGAACTTGTAGGTCTATTCCAACCTTGGTTACTCTATGATTCTATGATTCTATGATGCGTGGAACACTTCCCTTCTGAGGAAAGGCTGAGAGACCTGGGCTTGCTCAGACTTGAAACGACAAAACTCAGAGGGGATCTGATCCACATCTATAAATGTCTAAGGAGTGGGTGGCAAAGGGATGAGGCTGGACTCTTCTCAGCAGTGTGTGGCGACAGGACGATGGGAAATGGCCACAGACTGAAGTATAGGAAGTTCCACACAAATGTGCATGGTAACTTCTTCACATTAAGGGTGATGGAGCACTGGAACAGGTTGCCCAGAGAGGTTGTGAAATTTCCTTCTCTGGAGATGTCCAAGACTCTCCTAGATATCTACCTGCGCAACCTGGTTTAGGGATCCTTAGACTGGGTAATCTCTAGAGATCTCTTCTAACCCCTACAATTCTGTGATTCTGTGATTCTGACCTTGCTGTTTGTTTATACGTATAGCTAGTAAGCCAATATTGGTAAAGTTTAATTGAAAATCAATTTTGAAATCACAGTTGAAAACATTAATATTGCAAATGTTGAGTCTGAGATCAGCTGATTCTGTAGACAACAAAAAACAATAAACAATATTTTTAGGAAACTCTTTTTGGTGCAGTATATGAGCAAGCAAAATGCAGATCTAAACTGCACGTTTTTTCCCTACATTTTTGGTTCATCACACTAAGAAAGAAACAGTCTATATAGCCAAATAAAGAGTAATTGCAGCACAGCTTACTCATGGGGTGTCCAGTTACCTAATAGACATTTTCACTAGCCATGTCACTTCTTACCAAGTGTTATTATGAATGTTAATTGTCCACACTGTTAACAAACCTTTATTTGAAATTTCTCTATGATTATTCTGACATGTGGAAACTACACAATCATCAGGGTTTCAGGAGGAATACTTCTCCTGCAGATAAACCCTTTTGTCATTTATATCTATTCTCTTCCAGTTAATTACAAAGAAGTTCTGCTGAATGTACCCACGGATCATCCTTGCTGTGTTCAAGCACACTTATTAGCCCAGTTTGTTTGAATAGAAACAGGCAGTTCAGAATTTCTTCAAGAGCAAGGTACAGATTCAAAACACTATGGGAAGTTACCCATTTCACATGATAAAAAACAACTCAGGATGATTTTAGAATCTGTGAAGAAAAACGAAAGCACTGCAATCAAAGCAGGAACCAAAAAACTCTCTTTAAATTCTCCCTATGGGAGAGTCTGACTTTTTTTTCCATTGAGTATATAGGAAACCTATGAGATTAGCCTGCTGTCTTAGACATTTAAGTTTGTTGCCTAAAGTTAAGTGGTGTGGAGGCAATTCTTCCTCTATTCCCAAAACATTCATAATTAATCAAATGAAAATCAGTTCATGAGAAATTCAAAGTAGAAAGTTATAAATTCGCAGGGGAAGGTAGCTGCAATCAGCAATCTAGTCTGCTCTAGCTGCATTTGTAAAATATATGTACACAATGAACTATTCTACTTTCTTTTCAACATATCTAACCTCTTGAAAGCTTTGATGTCATTTACAGGCATCAATACTTCTATTTAGCTGAATTACTTTCCACAGCTTTGGCTAAACCCTTAAATCCACATAATTTGAACAGTTTCAACTAAACCAGTAACAAAGTTTGCCTACTCAAATGATAGCAAAACGGCTGTTATTTTCATCATTCTGTATGTATATTAGCTTTGGTTCATCAGCAAGCTGAACATTCTACTTTTAATACCACCTACACAGTAGAAGTTCACTTGTCTTCAGTGCTCTCTTCCTTATGCTATCTATGGAAATATCAGTAAGAAATTTATAAGGCTAGTTCAAGACTTTCTAGTACTTTCTTTATGGCTTAATGTTTTAAAATATTGCAGCAATGTCAGGACTGTCCTCAATGCTTCCTGATTTTTTTTCCATTAATATTCAAAAATGCCAATATCAAGTAATATTTTGTAATAATTTATGTTACCCTCATAGAGACTTTTGAAGGAAACATTGATATGTAATAGACTCACGCAATATTCCAACTGCAATCTTTTATCAATGTATTATTTAGGCACACAACTCATGATGTTAAGACATTTCATTTCAAATGTGGTATTTCTCAAAAGAAGAGTCCAAATATATCAAATGTATACCTTATTTCTCTTAGAAATCAAAGTTATCTCTTTGTCTTATAACCTAAGAATGTGATTTCCAATTTAATGAAATAAAGAGAAACAGCTGCATTAACTTCAGCAAGCTTTGAGTCATGCCTACAGCAGTTTAAAATGAGAATGTAATAGAAAGCATTCAAAAAGGTTTTTGAACTTATGTCTGACCCTTAAGATTCTTCTTTGCTACAGCTTATAAACTTCTGGAAGATCAAACTTTCTAAGCAATCTGTAGGAAATATGTCCCAAACCTCCTGTATTTATGATTAAACAGTATGTGATTATTTTTCATGCATAACTCTTGAAATTCATCCCAAAGTATCTTAATTGTATTACATGTTAAAAGCAAATAAATGTGGAATTGAACTCAAAATCTATTTGAAACTTAGAGTTTTGTTACAAAAATGTGAAGACCCATTCTGGGCTATATATTATAAAGAAGAAGACTTGGGAAATAATCAAATAGTTTGGCCTTCATAATCTTTATCCAACAATGCAATAACAGTTGATTTGGCTGCTAGATACCAAAAGAAATTCTGAGGAACTTAACACGTTTATTACAAAAAATATCACTGATTTCTTTCAAATAGATTTTTAATGACAAAGTAAGAAAAGAAAAGCCTTGCAATTTTGTTTGATTTGTTTTTTTGTTTGATTTTTGTTGCAATGTTGTTTAATTTGTGTAATTAACATTTTTTCTAATTGTATGTAAAAACTGAATCTTCGGTATTAATACTATGTGCATTGTATGCTTTTATGAACATTATCCTTGTAATTTTTACTTTGTTTGAATGACTGTAAAGACTGGTCCTGTAGATCATCCATATCCTGCTCAGAACATAAATATTTCAAGAATATTAAAAACTCTACCAGTTCAAACTACATGACAAAAAGTGCAGTATTTTTTTGAATTTCAAATAATGCCTGTAAAAGTTTTTCTGCTTTACTATTCATACAGATTTCCTCTAGCTCTAGTCTAGATTAGAAAAAAATAAAAAAAAAAACACAACACAGATCTTGTCAGGACTTAGGTGTGACACTGACCAATCTTCTAGTTTATGCTAAGAAAGAAATCACTGTCTTATTTTAGCAACATTGATAAAACTAGGGTTGAAGGAAATTTTGAGGGAGCAGGGTTCTTCTCAGCCAACTATAAGGGAAACTTACAAGTATGTGATCTTGAAGATTACTGTTTCTTTGTCATTCTAAATTCTGATCTCGTTATACTTCAAAATTTAATACCTTTACATAAAAATATTATAAATTCACAAGTACTTCTGGAGATTTTAAAGGAATTAAACCCAATTTTATGAAATATCTTAAACCTCAAAGGGATAAACCACATTCCATCTGGTCTTGTTTAGCATAGTCATCAATGACCTGGATGAAGGAGTAGAGTACACCGTCATCATAGGTATTAAAATCTGTTGGACATTAGAGAGAGCAAAACATTTTTGTCTGTTAGATTTGTTAGTGTACAACTTCATGCTCTGATAAAGCAAGACAATGAAATGTGTTACAGAAACAAAGCACATAGAATTGCATTTGACAGATATGGGAAAAAAAATTAACAGCAAGTAATTGATCGATTGCTTCTGTTGGTAAAAAGCAAACAAATACGCATATTTTGATATTTTTGGCTGAAAGTATATTGCCTTGCTATTGAGGAGGAACAGCAAATATTTTCTTCAAAAGTCCTTGAAAATGTTTTCCTTGTGCTATCGCCATTTTTAGCTAAAACCCAACAAAGTCAATTTTTATTATATTTTATTCCATTTTATTTATTTCAATTGTTGTTGTCGTTGTTTTATCACATAGAATATAAACTTCCAGATGTAAAACACTGAGTATAATATGACTCTAACAATTGACCAAGGATGCCATCATATCACTGAAAAACTGTGTTTGTGTCTGAAGCGAGTTGAACACGCCATCTATTTTCTTTAAAGTTAACATAAGAATTATGAACTCTGTTACTTAAGCAACAGAAGAAGAAACCAGAAGGGTGAAGATAAAGATGGAAATGGAAAAAGCAGTGAGAAGCACACTGTCTCTGAGTAAGTGACAGCTAGACACTGGGGTCCTGTGAAGTTTTCCCAGAAGAGAAGAAATAGAGACTGAAACATGGACTTGGAGAACAGAACAAAGTTCAGACAGAAATGTTGAGATAAATGGAAAAGGCAAGCATGAAAACCATATGACCTGCATTTACTGAACAACAGAAGCTGAATGACAGATCAATTAAAAAAAAAAAAAAAAGTATGACAATGAGAAAATGGCAGGAGGATGAACAAGCTAGACAAAGAAAACCTATGACACACTGAACAGCAATGAAGAGAGTGTTGCTGAAAGACTAGATGGGATGACAGAAAAGAGAAACTGCTAGTCCCATAAGAGAAGAGATAATGGAGTTAGCTATGAGACGCTGCCCAAGTAATAATAAAGACAGTATACAGAAGAGAAGGCAGGATAGTCAATAGACAGGAAAACTTACTCAAAATAGAGCTCCGAGACAAGAAGCAGCTTTTTGAGACTAGTGAATCTTGGGTAAAGACTAACAAGCCTGTCACTACAAAACTAGAAAAGATACAGAGGAAAGTCAGAATGGAGTCTGCTAGGAGCAAACATATGTACTATGAAGCTGAGGATGAAGAGGATTTTCAAAAAACCCAGGGGGAAACTATACAGGCATCTATTATTTTTCACGTCAAGACAGAACTCAGTTTCCAAATGCAGCAGATCAAGGGAATTACTCCAAGATGAAGTAGATATTAAGAGACACAACCACTTCAGATTATTTCTAGTAGAATTGTTTCAGCCAGTGGAGAAGGACTCTAGAAACTGCAATCCTCCTCTCAGATTGCCTCTCAAAGGTAGATCACAGCTAACTATCCAATATTTAAAATGAAATATATTACTGTTTGCAGTAGGCGGACCTTAAAATATACATACTTCAAGATACAGGACGCTGGTGTCACATGGCATACTGCTGGACACTATTAATGGTAATGGGAAAGAACAAAACTGAAATAAGAATAGCAAATTAAATAAAGAAAAATCAAAAGGAATTTTCTAAAATTTACAACA
Source organism: Odontophorus gujanensis (assembly GCA_013399175.1). Classification (NCBI taxonomy): domain Eukaryota; kingdom Metazoa; phylum Chordata; class Aves; order Galliformes; family Odontophoridae; genus Odontophorus; species Odontophorus gujanensis. The sequence goes on along the minus strand of VXAB01004209.1, from coordinate 47,895 downwards.
GAAGATAGAGCTCAAGTCTAGAGTGGGGTTACTTACTCGTTAAACAGTGCTCATTTAGTATTTTCATTAATAACCTTGGAAAGAAAGATGAAGAGGAATTTTGGTTGCTGATGCAAAGCTGGCAGAACTATGAGCATGGGAAAGATCAGATTCTTACACTGGAAGGGCTCCATGACATTAAAGGAGTGGAATAATAGAAAGACGGATGAAATTTAACTGTAGGAAGTAAAGGTCATTCATGCAGGGACTAATAATGAGAATTTCTTCTGTAATCCAGGAGCTTCTCAGTTGGAAACAATAAAGAAGGAAAAGCAGCTGGCTCTGTTAATCAGTCACAGAATGTCTATGAGCCACCACTGCCATGCAACCATGAAAAAGCAAATGTGATTCCAGACAATATAACAGAAGGTTATGGAGCATACCTCGCAGAGTCATGGTGTCATTTGTACAGTCTTAATAGTAATACACCAGCAAGTGGTAGATTAAAGAGCAGATACAAGCATTTGCTAAATGAAATAACCAATGGACTCACATTCTGAAAAATGATTACATGTTGACAGTTTTGAAGGAAAAAAAAAAAGAAAAGGAAAAACACTATAGAATTGTTCATCTCTATTATTGTTCACTACCACCAGATATCAAAGAGATCAAAGAGAGGAAACTGGTCCCCAACATTTTGATCCATTGGAATTGCACAAAATCATACAGGTTCAACTCCAAGATAAACATTTATGCCCATGAACAATTCCATATTGATACACTTTTCTTGTATTTCATATTCTAAATTATTGGTTCAATAATTATCCATTTGGTAATCCGAGTAGAACATTTAGAGGATGGATGTGAATTTAGAATGGTATATTCAAATTCATATTCTGAGTGAAATATATCTTGATTGAAATGATCTAACAGGAATCTAGTCCAAGAAGAACATTGCTACACAGATATTTATTCTGTTTAGTTAAGCTGCTGATGTTCTTTTAAATGTATGGTCATTGCCAGAGATCCTGGATGCGTAATCATTGCTAATTACCTGTACTGTCTGTAGTTACATGCATGAAGACGTGATAGAATAGCTCCCTCCCACATGTCAGCTACTAAAGAAATATCAGTGTTAATTGCCAAGAGGCTGTATATCATGATTTGTGAGCCAGGAAGATGGTATAGAAAGGACATGATTGAAAGTAGGCATTAAGAGTAAGTACAGTCTTTCCAAGGGCAAAATCAGTTTTCTGAGTAGTGAAGTGTAAAGACCCTGGTCTCCTCACACTTAGGTTGTAGTCAAGAAGTAGAAATGAGTCCCTGAGGATTTTCCTTTGCAGTATAGAATTTGTTATCTATTCTTCTTTCACCGAAACTTACCTGCTTCTTGTTTATAGTTTTTAAAAGAATATTCCTTGGAGCTTTTCCCCAATGTACATTTTTTTTCTAATAAGAAAGAGTGAAGAGAAGAAAGTCATTTGTAGGCAATAGGTATGAATTATCTATTTCATTTAAAATCTTTCAGAACGCTTAAGTATAAATGAGATGAATATTCATCATCACAAAACTGCAGAAGAGTTAGATGGACAATTTATTGAAATGGAATGAAAGAAGTAACTTTTCTTTTCTGAGCACACCCAGGTACAGAGTCCAAACAAGAATTTCATGACAAAATTAAATGCATACATTATTTACATTATCTTGTTGAAAGAAAAACACTTTTTCCCCTAAGTTATTATAATTCAATTGATTTACACAACTTTAAACTTTATTTCCAGTAATGCAAATTTCTATGTAAGCACAGGCAGTATGTGGACACTGTTATATGTTTCCTTATTATCTAAAAACAATACAGCTGCAGCTGGTTTGTGAATCATGGAATTATCATAGAATCATAGAATGGCTTGGGTTGGAAGGAACCTCAAGGATCATCAAGTTTTATCCTCCCTACCACAGGCAGGATTGCCAACAGTTAGATCAAATACTAGATCAGATTGCCCAGGGCTTCATCTAAGCTGGTCTTACAGACCTCCAGGGATGTGGCATCCACAACCTCTCTGCACAACCTGTTCCAGCATTTCACCACTCTCTCAGTAAAAAATTTCCTCCTAATATATATTCTAAATCTCTCCTCCTTAAGTTTAAAACCATTCCCCCTCATCCTATCACTCTCTACCCTAGTATAAAGTTGATTTCCATCATGTTTATAAACTCCCATTAAATATTGGAAGACCTCAATGATGTCTCCACACAGTCTTTCTTTTCCAGGCTGAACAAGATCAGTTCCTTCAGCCTATCTTCACAGGAGAAGTGCTCCAGCCCTTAGATCATCTTTGCGGCCTTCCTCTGGACTCTCTTCAGAAGCTCCACATCTTTCTTGTGTTGAGGTCCCCAGATTTGGATGCAGTACACCAGCTGAGGCCTCACAAGGGCAGAACTGAGAGTGACAATCACCTCCCTGTCCCTGATGGCCATCTCTCTTCTGATAGAACCCAAGGTACCATTGGTCTTCCAGGCTGCAGGTACATACACCTGGCTCATAATAAGTTTTTCACTTATTCCACTCAATCCTATCACCAGTGTCACTTATAAAAGAGTATCAGACCCAAGATGTACCCTTGGGGAACACCACTCATTACCAGCCTCCACCTGGACATAGAGCAATTGATCACAACCCCTCTGTCTGCAACCTTCCAAACAATTCCTTATCCACTGAATATTCCACCCTTTCAAATCACTTCTCTCCAGTTTAGAGACAAGGATGTGGTGGGGTTCCATGTCAAAGGACTGCAGAAGTCCAGGTAGGTTACATCAGTTGACTTCTCTTTGTCCACTGATGTCATCACTCCACCATAGAAGGCCACCATATTGGTAGGTGTGACTTACCTTGGTGAGGCCATGAACACAGAATACAGTAGTATTCAGCAATACAATAAAGTTTGTTTCTTTGTTTGTTTTTATTTTTGTTTGTATTTGCTTTCCCCCTTGAAAATTAGAGAGAATATACTGGGTAGCCGCTTAAACTAAATGGATCTTGGCAGCCCCACAGTTATCAGTAAAGTCATGTTAGTTAATAACAGGTTCAAAATCTATTCTTGTTAGTACCTGTTCCCAAACACACTGAGCATTTATCAGATACATCTGAACTGAGAAGTGAATAATGTATTTTCAAGCAAGCAAAAGCATGCTAACACCTGCAGCTCAGAATCTTCTATTTTGAAATGATGTCTGTGCTCAGCCTCCTTGTATTCAGACTGAAAGGACCCATACTCTCCTGAACTTAATCTGAGCTTGCTCTAACTTGGCTCCAAGCTACCATGCTTAAAGACATGTATAATGAAAGGATGAGCTTGCACTAGGATGCCAAATTGACTCTGAGATGTTAACTCATAAATAGAGATGAAAGTCTACTATCAGATGAGATACAACAGCTCCTACTGAGTCAGTACTATATTCAACGTAAGGAGGCAACTGAAGATGATGATAACAGAAGTTACCAATCAGTTGTGAGCACTTCAAATTATTTGAAAACAAAGAAGGCTCTCTGCGTCAGTATTGCCTGACTCTTCCAGAACCTGCATTAGCTGTATCCTAGTATTTTAAGAAACATAAGTATTCATTTATACTTTCTTAGAAGATTTGTTTCTTTGTTCTGTAACGGAGGAATTTGTTTAAAATATTTATTTTTATCTGAAATCCATATTACTTTTAAAAATGATACAAATTTATTTATGCTACAGATTATGCATTCATGAAGCATACAGACCAGAACAGTTATTTGGCGTGAGAGCAATAGGTACTTGGGAAGTTCTCTGCAGCTCCTAAAGTCAGCCATTTTCCTGAAGAAAGGAAAGCAAAACATAGAAAAAACAATCGTTGATGTCAGTAAGCATAACAAAAACAGAAATATCGCACATAGAAAAGTGAACACCTATTACTAGTTGGGCTATTGGTAACATAATATGAAAAGTGAGAACAAGTGGAAATGACTACAAGATACTTAAACTTGTCTCCACATAACCAGTTGATGTATTGTCAGAAAACGTACACTGAAAGCTCCACTTTGGAAGAGTAAAAGTAGTACCCAGTGGCTATTTAAGGTGGACCAAAACACAGCATATATCCCAACAGAAGCTCTGAAAAGGAATGAGAGTTTCACTATTTTCATTACTGAAGACAGCACATCAAGCTCATCCTGGTAGACTAATTATGACTGGTCAGTATATTCTTGTTTTATGTATTTGACATAATTTTACATTATTAAAATTGTATTTTATTTTAAAATACCACAAAACTCATATTTTAAAATAACTTAGATTTACACTCCCTGATCATTGGAAGAGGTGTCTTCAGTTAGAAGCTGCCTCCCTGGTCCAGTTTTCCCCCTACAAGTGCATAGAATAGCCAGGCATTATTGTAACAAAAGTTTCAGAGCTGAATGTTGATAGAAGGATCAGCTGATTCATCTCTGGATATGTACAGTGAGCTAATTCTGTAGCACAACATGTGTGCATATTTATTTCAAAAATAATATTCCTTGGGTATCTTGAGGTATGTGTAAACTACAAGTAATAGCAGTATGGGCTCCAGGAAGCATGGAGTGGACCTATTCCCCCCATACATTCTATTTCCAGATGGCATCAGGAGAGCTGTTAGTGGAACCACCCTCAGTTTCTGTAGGTGCCCTTCAATAGGGAGCCAGGAACATGCCCTTTGCCTCAGCTGTTCTGCTCAAACTGGAGTTACACATCAAGCATCTGGGGGAAAAAAAAAAAAGAAAAGAAAAAGTTTTATCAAACAATGAAATAGATTTTTTTTTTTTTTTTTTACACAAACTTTCCTTTTTTTTATATAGAGCTAACTGTTTCACCTGGGAGATCTGGAAGGGAAAGCAATTCCCATTATAGCGTAAGGGAGCAGAAGCTTTCTATGCCTCTTTGCACAGAGTATCAGTTCTACTCATAACCATTACAATTCAGACTTGAAGGAGTCTCCATACTGGGTCAGATCACAACTCTGTCTGCTCTAGTGTTTCAGCACCTACAGAGGTCACTGCTTCAGATTCTTCAGAAAGAAAACTTACATGAGCAACCTTCGAATTCAGATAATCACTAGTAATTCTGAATAGTTGTTGGGTAATTCTCACCACAGCACCCCTGGCAATTCACAGTATTCAGATAAATCTGAACTGTATGAAAGGCTTTTCTCTGCACACAGAGGTTTTTCTTTCCAATTTATATAAATCTATAGATAAATAAGGTTATCAAACATGGATTTCCTTTATTGTTACTGGAAGAATTTCCCAGATTACATGTTAAAAGTTCATGGAAACAGATATAAAAAAATGTCAAATCTGAATGTTTGATAGCGGTTGCGTTTCAGGACTCAGCCAGTACTAGAAAAATATGCACAGACATAACAAAAAGCATGCAGACTCAATTTCATATGCCAAGCAATTTACTTTATAAATTAGTCCTTGGAAATATACAGAAATAAATTATTAAGCAAATGGTTGGTAAGGACCTTGAGGATACTAATATCAACGTGCAATTACTATTTGTCAAGGACCAGTAAAACATGAAGTAATATACATAAATTGAAGTATAGGAAATTCCAAATAGATTTAACAAAAATGCATTTTACCATGAGAACAGTCAAACATTGCAACAGAAGCTCTGAAAGGTTGTGGAGTCTCCAACTTTAGGGATATGTCTAACTTGACCAGAAAGAGCCCTGAGCAACCTTATCTTGTTGAAACAGAAGGCTGGATTAGATGGCCATAGATTTTCCCCTCCAACCTATGTGATTCTATGATATAATTTTGTTTTTTTGTTGTGTAACCGGATAGGTTTTAATGGAAGGGAAAAGCCATAGAGATTGAATATCACAGCTTTAGTAAAGTTCTTATTATTGGTGTAACCATCTGGGAAGTTAAGTTTTGATTAAATTTCTGAGGTATTGAACTTTTGGTATTCAAACATAGTCACCCATGGTTAGCAATTAGTAGAGAACATGTCAAGTCAAGGTAGTTAAGCGTCCATCACAAGTTTGGTAGTTCTCAGTACTTTTCTGCTAGACTTCTATTCAGAGAAATATTTTGAATCTCCATTATCCTTTCTATGTAACACGAGTAGTTCAACACAAAACTCCTAGGGCTCATGAAGATTCTTAATCATAGAACAGTCTTGGAGAAAAGCCTCCTTTGGCTCCTGCCAGCTCCTCCATTTTTCAGTATGTGAGGATTATATCAAAAAATATGGTATAAAAACTGCACATTCAAGTGCCATTTCAGTAGTTATTGTATGCTTCCACAGAGAGATAGAAACCATCTTCCATGTGTCCACCTCTAAGACTTTTGTATGAGCATTGTTCCTAGCCATATCCAAGGTACATCCACAGAGGCATTTATCTGGATCTCCTCGTATAGAGGCTTGCATTGGTGCTACAGTTTCAGCGCTATACTGCGCAATTGTTTCCAACATACCTATCCTGATAAACTGTTTAAGATATATGATATGGAAAGTGGTAGATATATACTAGAATATGGCTTATTCCTCAATGTTACGTCTCCTAGAGGATGTCAGCATTCAACACAAAGTAAAGCAGTACTTAAGAAGTTCTGTTTCTTCTGGAAGACAGATGATACTCCTGTAGGTAACAGAGTCCATTTCCTAGTCCACCTCTGTCTAACTTGCATTAAGAACTTCTTAAACCGACCTCAAAATGGGTGTTCATACATTTCTGTCACACTTCGTCATGCTTTTGAAATTGGCATCCCATGATGTGCCTCCTGTGGCTTTTAGCAGCAAGTATGTGAAAGCAGCCCATTATCAACAAGAACCAGGAGAACAATCCAAAAGCAACCACAATTTTTGCACTTTTTTAAAAAGCAGTTGTAATCATAGACATACAATCACAGTTTTATGCAGCCTTTTATAACCAGTTTCTACAGGTGTTGCAAAATCCCAGGACAAAAAATAGGTCATGTCCATAGATCACATATATTCTTTTTCTTAATCATGACATTCAGCCAATAATAATAATATGACATACAGTAGCTCCAATCTTTCAAGAATTAAATGTAGCAGTCAAACTCCATCCTGCTGCAGAAGTCTCCTGTGAAATATACTGTTTTATCTCTGTGTTTGCTGTCATGTTCAGGCAGTTTAAGGATTATGGCAGAGAGCAACTTGTAGATCAGTTTGCACTATTGTGCAGAGGCTGAGAGTCCCTTCAACCTAAGTCATTCTACGGTTCTATGATATGATTCTATATACATATATACACTACTTTTCATATAAAGAATAATAGACTTTTCGAGTTAAAATATCTTTTAAAATTATATATATATATATATATAATTTTGGAGGGCTCATGGGATCTACAAGTTCTAGACAGATGCATTTCAGATTTCTGCCTGACTCATGGTGCTGTCACAATCACAGAGTAATTAATCTGATGAGCTGGGAAATACTGTTGCTTCCAAGAAATAAGTGTATAATGAAAGTACCATCATCAATTAACTTCGCTATCTTCTTGTTTTAAACAAGATTTAATAATTTCATGAAAAATGGAAAGACTGGAAGAACTCTTCATGGTCAGGGTGTAAATCCCTGACCTTGATGAAAACTTGAGCTTAAGGCTGTCTTTTTAAAGATTATTTTGGCCCAATTTTCCAAATTATACTAATAAATAATTTAGATATGAATCTAAATTCAGAACACTAAGTTTCACACTTTGCTACTTTTCTGTGCTAAATTACTTTCATTCTCTTTCACCAGTTTCTGTCTGATACCCCCTCATCTTCCTGTATCAGGTAATCCTTTTACCTTGCACTCTGCCTTTTTCCTTGTCAAAGGCTCGAGAGGTCCCCTTAACTTTTGCATTCCACTCTTTAAGGGCTCACTAAATGCCTGACTACTCTTTCTTTTTTTTCCTCATTTGATTTGTTAAGGACCATAATTTTGAATTTTTGATGTATTAAATAGATATCAGCAACTGGAACTCCAAGAGTCTTCTTTTCTCTCCTTTTTTATTTTCCTGGTTTTACCTCTTATTTTTATATTGTTACTCAAGTCTATGCTGTGAAAGATAATAATCGTTTTTTCTCGTGGTTCAATGCTTATTTTCTTAGTCATTTTTTATTAAAAGACTGACTTATCTAGGAGGTGTGTTGGGTGTCAGAAAGCCTGCATCACTTTGTGGACAGTTTTACATTTGAAAGCACTTCTTTGGAGGTGATTGCCTTCGAAACGGGGTGCTCAGGAGTGTTTACTGGTGGAAGATCTAGCCTGTGACCAAAAAACTGGTATGGGAGACTGGGGGATGATATCACTGTATCCTGTGAAGGCAAGATGCAAGTTGACATCTCCCTGCTCCCTCTTATCTGCTGGCAAGGCCGGAGAGATGGAAACAGAGGAACTTCTCCTGAGATCCAAAAGCCAGGAGCTGTCAATCCAATAAGACCTGACTCAATCAGCTTGGATTTATATAAGTTTGTACTGTCCTTAAGAAGATTTGAAAGAAGAAGTCATCATCAAACGAACAACACAGCCTCTAACAACTCCAATTTTTCTGTAAAATTCTGTTTTTCCCTTTTCTCTGTCTTCCGTTTCCAGTTTCTGAGAAAACTCCAGGTCCTAGTATGCCTACTGCTATAGGGAATTTCCTATTGTAGGAAACTTATGGTTTCATGTTCTCTTTACACCTCTAATTCCATAGCCTGAAGCCCTAGAAGACTGCTACCACTGGCCCTGGGCGCAAGAGGACAGATAATAAAGGCAAATGACAGTTTCTTTGGCCCACACTTCTACAGTGAGCAGTGCCTCATGAAATAAAGGATTGTAAAAGCATAAAATCACAGAATCATGAAATAGCTTGCGTTGGGAAGGACCTTACAGACCACCCAGTTCCAGTCACCTTCCTTACCTTGCTGGTCACCTCTCTTTTGATGGAGTTCAGGATACTGTTGGCCTTCCAGGCTGCCAGTACACACTGCTGGCTCACGTCAAGGTTTTATCCATCAGAATCGACAATTCTTTTCCTCATGACTGCTTTTGGTGAGTTCTTCTCCCAGTCTGTAGACATATTTGTGATTGACATTGATGAATCTCATTGTCTTCACATGGGCCCACCTTTCAAGCTTATTCAGGTCACTCAGGATGGCATCTCTTCCACCTTTTCTATCAGCTGCAACACTCAGCTTAGATACACATAACTGGAAGCCACTGCTGGTATATTATCATGTTGAAATGTTGAAACAAAAAAGTTGCTTTTTGTTATACAACACAGTATTTCATATATAGAGATGTATTTAAGTGTACTAAAATGTCTGAAATGTGGGATTTTTTTTAATATCTGCCTTTATATTACAATAAATTTTCACAGTTCTAATTTTTTTGATGCTAATTTTAGCCTTCGTCAATTTACATACAATTTAACTTTCACTTTAAGAAGTAGTCTGAACATCTTAACAAACTTCTTTCCTAATTTATAATGGCATTACATAATTGGGTAAATTATGAAGAACTTATCCACTTTCCTGGCAGAATTTCATCCAATCAATGCAATTAGCATCTAATATTTTGGAAATGGAGTTGACCTGGCCATTTGCTGATCATGCGTGATCATGCACTATTGTTTCTTTCATCTTCATCTAATTTCCAATTGCTATATGCAGGCTTGTTATCCTGTCTTCTCTGCTGCTTTGAAACTATTTGATCAGTCTGCTGCTCTGTGGTCTGTTTCTTGAATAACTTGTTTCAATATAAACCTTTTTTTTTTTTAAACTGATATGTGGGTCTTCCTCTGAGGCTGAACAATCATCAATGCTCTTTCTTTGTCTAAGATGCAGTTTTAAAGCCATTCTGTCAGCTTTCACTTTGCAGTGGACTGATTTGATCCAGAAGTTAATTACATTGACAGCAACCTGTTTTAACAAGCCTAAAATATCAATAAATCATTTCATTAGTGGCTGCACTTTTTCTGCTTCTTTATTGATATACTGCACCTGAAGTGATAAGTGGGTTGAAAAAATCTCTCTTTTGTCTGGTATACTTTGCATTCTCAATCATGTCTTTCTACAGAAAATAATGTTAATTTTAATATAGAGGAAAATACAAGAAATATTTTCTCCAGATCACTTCAGTTTTGCTGTTCTTACCTCTTCTAAAATATGCAGCTTTAGGAAGACATTGCAATTTTCCTCTGCTATGTAGTCTGATTTGAAAATAACTCTGAAGATACAATCATTTTATTTTTCCCTTTTCTCTACCTCTGAGCCCCAAATTTGTCTCTCCATATATCTTATGAACACATAAGTGCATTCACATAGTATCAGCTTGTTATAATACCAGTCCAGAGCAAAAGTGCTATCTATCTACTGTCTTTGTACTGAGCGACATTATCAAGAATAAAGTAGCTTTTGCAGTGCACATCTCTATTCTAATCCAAACATCAATGAACTATATCAGCATTCATTCACATCAGTAAATCAGCAGTATCTGAAGGTAAAATTTACTGGGGACTTTTAATTACTTCTTCAGTGGTCTCTAGTCACTAAAATAATGGGAAAATGAGACAATAAGCTGATATAAGTTACCGCCAAGCAAAAACTTTATTCTTGTTCATGATAATATATGAATTTTCACAACCATAAAAAAAAAAAAAAAGAGAGAAATGTGTCACACATTATGTATTATGTACTATGAATCAATTGCTAAACATGAAAAAAGTCAGCTTTGGGATACATGGAGATTGGTGCATATCTGAATGAAACAGTAGACTTAAGATTTTTTTTTTTTTTTAAATAAAGATAAAAAATAGGAATTCACAAAAAAGCTAGTAAAATATAGGCTATACACAATGGTCAGTAGATCAATGGAAATGTTATCATCAACGACAGTTAGATTTTGAAAGAGGCAATGCACCAACCTTCCATTAAACATCGTTTCCACTGTAAGAATATTTTCTAAGATTTTTTNNNNTTATGAAGTGGCAGAGAGAATGTAAAAATAAATGTTATGGCTGTAGCAATTACCAGCATACATGCCTATATTACATCACTTCTATTTTGTGACTGTATGAACATGAGTCTGTGTATCTACAGAAAAAAAAAAAAAAAAGGAAAAACCACTATTAAAAGGTACCCCCCAAGTTTGCTGAATTTTCAAA
>VXAB01004209.1:0-36383 GCA_013399175.1 Odontophorus gujanensis | reverse complement strand
AAAAAAAAAAAAAAAAAAAAGGTATAGCCACTTAATAGTGAGCACCTAATTTGTCTGAATTTTCAAAAACAAATCAAATTCAATTCACTTCCATGCCTCTTATGTAGCTCGTGACTGAATCAAGCTAAATGGTTAAAATGGTTTACTACTGAGGACAAAACTGCAAAGCTATGGTCACCAGAGATCATTTCTTACCTAAGATAAGAATGGAAGAACATAATTTCCACCTCATAGATTCTAACGATCTATGTGGTTACCATCTTTTAATATATAACAAATAGATTAGAATCTAGTGGCAAGATGGGTGAGCAATACCATATCTAACAAGTACAAATTTTCCAACATGCGAGCAGAGGCATGTGATACTTTTAGTCAAAGGCCATCTTTAGTGCAGCTTGCATATGGATTACAAAAGATCACATTAAACTGCTTGAATTTAAGTTACGATAACCTTTAAAAGAAAACTGAATCTATTTTCTAAGCACAGCAGACAGAAAGTTCAATTGATAAGAATCACTTGTCAAAATTAATAAAACAGGTCCATATCTAATGTTAGGTTTTGCTCTACATCTAGCATTTCAAATTTTAGATAGTGCCTTAGCTGAAGCCGTAATATTATTTGTGCTGAGTAAACCATGTGCAAATTGAACCATAAACATTGAGTCATTTCATAACAGGGTATGGAAAAGAAAAATAGAGTAAGGCCAAAACACTTAGCAAGTTTCAAACAGAGACTTGTCCCTTGGTTTCACTGGGATGCAACTCATTAATACTTGACATTAGACACTTATTTCCTCCTATGAGGAATGGTTGAGGGAACTGGGCATGTTTAGCTTGGAGAAGATAAGACTCAGGGGAGAACTCATTGTGTCCTTCCAGTACTTGAAGGGAGTGTAAAAACAGGAGGAGAAATGACTGTTTACACAGGTTTACATGAGACAAGGGGAAATGGCTCTAAACTAAGACAGAGAAGATTTAGGTTAGATGTTAGGAGGAAGTTTTTCACTCAGAAGGTGGTGACGCACTGGAACAGGTTGCTCAGAGAGGTTTTGTATGACCCATCCCTGGAGAAATTCAAGGTAAGGTTGGATGTGGCTCTGGGCAGCCTGGTCTAGTGTTTGGTGACCCTGCCCACGGCAGGGGGTTAAAACAAGTCCTTTTCAACCCAATCATTCTATGATTCTATGATTCTATGATTCTGTGAAGTTAGGTACCTTGCTTAAGGGTCTATGTTCACTGTGAAGTCAATGTAAAGTGTTAAGATGTCGCAGAAAGCAACTTGCCCTATCTAAACATCTAAGATAGGGTTATATAGTCAGCTCCCTCCATAGACAGCAAAGATAACGAAGACATCCAACATAATCCTACACTGGATGCCTCATTACAACTATATTTTTCTCAAACTTAGATGTACTTAGACGAATGTGTCACTACTTTGCAAAAACACTTTTGCACCACATGTGACAAGGTTGCTTGAATATTCACTGTATGAATGTATTATTTAAGTATAATGGAACTGGAAGAATAAATAATGGGAAAATAAACCACAAATAACAATTTTCTGATAAACATTTCAGGGTGATTAAAATGTAATGATGATGTTATTCTCAGAGAAGACTCTGGTATCACAAGTTTTCAAGCTAAGTTTTCCTTTGCAGGGAAGTATCACATCAGCATGGAATTTAACAGTTAAAAAGAGACCGTTCCCAATGAGTGAAAATACTGCTGCTGTGAAGCTGTCCAGACTGATGGAAGGAAATGGAGGCAAAGATGTTGAAAAAATACATTAGTCTGCATCAGAATTGGGATTAGCTCAGAATATTATGGGTCATTCAGATTAATTCAGTGTTTTAAAGTCCTCTTACTCTTACACACAGGTTTACGGCTGCGGGTAAGATTAAATGATATTTTCATTATCCAGCTATCTCTTCCTAACTGGTGATAGACTGGCTCTCCTGTAGACAAAGTCTACAATTATTGTCTTTCAAAGTCTTATCAGAATAACTGGGAAAGTGTTGTCAAAGCACAGGGTATAGAGACTGCAGACCAGCAAAACACCAGGTTGTTCACTTACATGCGAGGCACGCCTTTCAGGCATGAGACTTTATGCCTGGGAGTACAAACTTAAAGACTGAATTGAGAAGCATGCATTTAGAGGCTCTGGTGATTGTTGTATGGTAACAATAGATTTTAACGGAATAATAATAGAAAAAATGGGTCTTACAGAAAAGGTCTGAGAGTAGAATTTATTCCACTGGCAAGAAGGTGGTTTAGCAATTTATGGACCAGAGTCCTTCCTTGCCTTGCCTCATTGGAACAGATAGTGGCATAGTACTTACCCTGCAATCAGGCAGGCATTTCATAATCACTTTCAAGCAAAAGGTTAGGTCACCACATGGCAAGAATTTTAAAGCACAGCAGTAGCTCAGTCATGCACCTAAGTATATGAATGGAATTGGATGAACTGAAAATCACATCGTTTCTGTTTGTATAGATATTTATGTGGGATAAAAAATACATGCTGATTTATTCATCGAAGACCCTTGTCTAATTCATAAAATACTCGTATTCTTTGAAAGAAATTGCTGTTGGAAGGGAAGTAAGATGAGACTTCACAGATTCATTTCCCCTCTGCATTCTTCTACATCACTTACTTTATTTATGAATTAATCTCTTGTATTTTACAAGAGTAATCACCGATACACTCTGAGAAATCATCATTTGGCCTAATTTAAGCACCTAAAATTAGGCAGACAGGATCTCCCTCTAGAGGCTTTCAAAAATACCTACTTCTCACTATTTTCTAAAGAGAGATGGTACGCACTGCTTTTTTATTCCTAGAAAAGTTAGGTTTGAAAAAGGTGTCTATGTGATAGGGATTAGATACCACTCTGGGATATAAGGGAAATGAAATTCTTTTTTTTTTTTTTTTTGTAATTGTATCAATTTATTAAATGTAATATTCTAAAATACATGACTATACAGCATAGTTGCCTCACCATAGATTATATCAGCCACACACTGATTATAACAACAACAACAACAAAAACTGATACACTGTCTCTTGCACTATTTTATAGGCAACTCCTTAGATGTCTGCAAGAGTCTGCTTAAGGATTGCTCAATGAAGGCAATAGTAAATGAGGAAACTGCAACCACAGGCTCACATCACCACTGAGGTGAGAAGGGACCTCTATAGATCTGGCCCCCCCAGATCAACCTTTGGGGTATACAGCTGCTGACTGGCCTCCAGCTGACAGTCATGCTGCTGATCACCATCATTCGAGCCTGGCAAATTACCCAGTTTTCACTTCACCTCACTTTTCTGCTTCACCAGTTTGAGGATGTCATGAGAGACATTGTCAGAAGCCTTGCTAAAATCATGATATACAACACTGACTGCTCTCTGCTTCTCTATCAACTCAGTCATTTCATTGCATACAGATAGGACAATTGACTCAAAGGATTGACTTGGGTCAATTGAACAGTGCAATATGCTTCCCAGAACATTTGTGCAGTGTTCACACTAGGAGATATTCAAAACCCAGAAGGACACAGTCCTGTGCAACTTCCTCTCGAAGGCTCTATTTTGAGCAGGGCAGTTGGACTACATGACTTCCAGAGGTGCTTCCCAATATCACTCATTCTGTATTTCTGTCATTTTATATTCCTCCTGGGTCACCTAATTCTGCTTTCACCTCTTGTATCTGTTCTTTTATTACTGAATTTAATTAGGAATTCCTTGTTCTTCCAACCAGGTCTGCTGTTACCTTGCTTGACTGGGACAGATCAGTCTTGAGGTTGTCAGACGCGATGTTTGAAAACGAACAAGTTCTCTCAGACACCTCATCTCTCCAGGGTGATCTCTCACAGGATTTTTGCGAACAGATTCCTCAGCAGATCAAAATCTACTCTCCTGAAATCCAAGCTTATGATCCTGCCCATTGCCTTGTTCCCTCCTTTTAAGACACTGAACCCCAACATCTCATGGCCCTGAAGACAGCAGCCAACATGCTCAATCTGCTCTTTTTCTTTGTAAGGACTGGGTCCAGTGGAACACGTACTTTGACCAACAACCCTGTCATCTGTGTCATGAATTTATCACACCACTGCACTCCAGAAAACTCCTGAATTGCTTGTGACCTTCCCGCAGATCTTTGATATTTTTATGGTAGATTTTCTACAAAGAAGCAAACAGAATCCTGTGTTTGGGTATGAAGTGTTTTTTATAAGACTGTGTACCTTCGTAATATGGAGTTGTATTGCTTTTTTTACAGCCACCATTTCACACAGTGCTGGTTATCTTGTATATTACGGTTGTGCTGTTTTAGTAGTCTTCTTGTCTTTTGTGTGATTCCTGTTTGTTTGCCCTTATAGCTCTGTTTCACTAATTTTAGTATTTTTTGCTGAAAAAAAGAGAAGTGAACTACTTTGACTGAAAATCATATTATCTCACAAGCTACTTAGATATCAGAAATTTAACAATATAAAGTTTAATTTGAGCTTGAATTTTAATGTCTTTTTCATGTGTGAATAGCTCAAGAGCAAGTATAGTGTGGCGGATAAAAATAGTCCAAAATATGTGCACTGACCACCTTCTACATCTTAATCATAAACCAGATTTGTATTAAACACAATTGGTGATCATTCCTTTAATTTTTATTTTCAAAAAGACAATGACCGCAGTGGGTAAAGTTACCTGCTGTTTAAACCAAAGAGAATATGATTTCACCTTCATAGTATATTTAATCAAGGAATTAAATACTGGGAAATTTTTCAAACTTTGATTTTTCTAGGCAAATAAGCTAAGAAATAAATTAAATACAAACAAGACCTGAGGATCAAGATGAAAAGCTATCAGTCTTTTTCTGACGTGGTCTTTTCCTGACCAAAAGAGCTTAAATAATGAAATGTGGACAAGTGTAAATAGGCAGTTGAATGCAAATGTCTTTAGAGTAGGAAAGAATGTTACACCCTCTGCAGGCTGAGATTCATGCCGTTGATGAGATCCCGGACTCGAAGTTTAAAGTGAGATTCTCCTAGGAATAAGGATATATCATATGGTCTTTTATGGTGAAGTCCTTTGACCCTTTTTACCCTGCTTGGGGACCTTTCTAAAGTCATTCAATTGTGGAAAAATACGAAATGCTACTTAAAATAATTTGTGCATCTTAACACTAGGTATGATAATTTTTTTAACATTTTCTACAAGACAGGTGAATAGTTAACAATTTTGAGAATTAAGGTATCATACTCATCATTTCATAACATCACAGTCACACTTTTCTTCCTGATAAATATTATTTCCACCGGTACATGTAAAGCAGTTCTACTGAACTCGACTTTTCAATGACTTTTTAATGAATTTTAACTCAACTTTTTTAATGAGCTGAGATGCTTGATTGTAAAAGAACTTTAAATAATGGAATAGAAAAGAGAAACCATTGTTAAAACTGGGAGGACTGATGTGAAGGAACTGAAAGTGTTTCTTGGGTTATTGGGAAGTTTCAGTTTTACAGTTAGTGAGAATATCTTCATAAGTGTTAGGTTTCACAGATAGATTCATAGATTCATAGATACATTAGGTTGGNGAGCATCAACCAACACCCCCAGGTCCTTTTCCTCTATACATTCTTCAAGCCATTCTGCCCCAAACCTGTAGCATTGCATGGGGTTATTGTGGCCAAAGTGCAGGACCCGGCACTTGGCCTTATTGAACCTCATCCCATTGACCTCAGCCCAGCTATTCAGCCTATCCAGATCCCTCTGTAGGACCTCCCTACCCTCAGGCAGATCGACACATCCTCCCAACTTGGTGTCATCTGCAAACTTACTGAGGGTACACTCAATCCCCTCGTCTAGGTCATCAATAAAGATATTAAACAAGATGGGCCCCAATACCGACCCCTGGGGGACACCACTCGTAACAGGACGCCAGCTGGACTTAACTCCATTAACCACTACCCGCTGGGCACGGCCCTCTAGCCAGTTCTTCACCCAGAGAAGAGTGAACCTGTCCACACCACAAGACACACATTTCTTTGTATGTAAACCAGTTTGGAAGTACTATTATTCATTCAGGTGTCTGCACCTTTTTCTGGGTGAAAACTGTAGGGAAAATAGTGGAAAGAACTAGGAGGATTCACCCCTCACAACTTTCTGATCATGCTAGATGCATGAGGTTGAATTGAGAACTGGACTGAACTGCCCTCAGGGATGTGTTGACTACATTTCATGACCTCCTCTGCTTTTGATATACTACTTAAATGAATAATAATAATAATAATAATAAAGTATATGCTGAACACCAGCTCCTCATCCTTGTCTTGTTGTATGGGAACTTTTAATTCCTGTATCTCAGCCATTCAGCACAAATGTGGTAGTAAGGCTATGCCTTCAGCAGCAGAGAGGATATGGAAAATTTCCCCAAAATATTCTGAAAGTCTCTCTGCTCAAGAAATATGAATTTTAGATATGTCAACACCAGTTCTCTAACCTAGAATTGAAATTAAAAAGTTTTCTTGTAATCATACAAGCACAGCAAAGCAAAATTGAGGTTCTTGTGCTGCCTTCCTTAACACCTGGAAACAAAACTTGAAGTGTACCAGAGATTTACAACCCTTACACATAAGTTATCAGACTAACTCCTGAGCAAGAGCAGTGGCTTTTAGCATACTAATAGCAAACTTGACCTTGACTGCTACCTGTTGTGACTAAGAAGGATAAGGGAAAAGAACTGATGAAAATTATAACATAAGGTGATTGTTGCAGTATGTAGTTAGAAGTGATTTTGATGGCAAAGCGTTACTTCTTGCAAATGAATAATAACTACAATTATCCTTACACTGTTTAAAAATACAACATAAAGAAATTACATTTGTTTTACAGTGATCTGAATTGGACCACGAATACAGCCCTTGGTAAAGGGCTGTATTTTTTTATACAAGACATATTCTTGTAGAGGAAGAGCTATACGCCCTTCTTGCAGACATTGACTCAATAGAATGCATCATCTATTCACTTCATGACACAACCATCTTCACAAATGATGCAGCACACCCTGCTGACCCTGAATCTTATGACTGTGTTTAAATCTTTAAATGGAGGACTGAGTAAAGCTACTTGAGAGACAATGACTCTACATGATTCACCAGGCTGCCTGGAAGATTTTTAGCTACCAAGTTTCAGGCTATCTAGAGATACATTCATTGGTCTTTTGTTATGTTAACCACCAAGTGACTAATTACACCTACAAACCCACACTGACATGTTCTGTATTAAGCCCATAGCAACAAAGGCATGTGCTTTAAAGTTAACCAAGATTACTGTTATAATATCCTTTCAAATGTAAGAGAAATGCCACCTTTTATCCTTCTGGCCTCTGCGACTTAGAATTTACAGCATATTGCTTTAAAGCAGTTACTTTGGTGAATTATGACTTTAAGTATGATCATTTGAGTGTTACCCCAATTGGTATTTGAGGTTCAGAAATGTGCCACATGCATTCACTCTTGCTGTGAGAGAAAGCAGAAGTGTGGTATCAAAAATAAGAATTCCTTTGGAATGGCACAAGAATATTAACAGAAATTTAAATAAAACTGTCTATTGTGATTTAATATACTTATTCTCTCTGTTATTCATAAAAGGTGTAGATTAACTCAGGAGAACCTATTAAGACAAAATCAGGAGAACCTATTAAGGCAAAATATAATCTTTTGCTAAAGATTTGCCTTCCAGCGCACAGTTTCTAAAATTGCTAAACTGCTTTTGAGAGATTTGGAAAAATCTGAAGAGGACTAGTTGGCAGAAACATTAATAATTGTATAAATCCCATTCTTACTTACGTGGTTGTCAGGAATTAGACAGGAACTGTTAAAGACTTGTCAAAACTGGCTAGTTCTCTGGCAGTAATCTGTCAGACTGAAAAGCAAGAACAGCTCTCGCAAGTATTCTGGGAGATTAGCTATCAGCCTTGAATCTTGCTTTTAACAAAAGAAGCAGTACTGCTTCATTCCAAAAATCTTGTTTTATGAAGAAAGGCGGTGTCATCTTACCGAATTAAGACAGGATGAACGGAAGACATGGATAAAAAGCAAAGATTCTGTAATATAATCATGTAAAATCAGGATATAGTAAAAACTGTCATAGAGGCCATTCTACCCAGGTTTTGTCTGTAAAAGTTGTTCTCCAGTGCTCTTGTGTTTTCTGTATGTGACGACATAGCTCAAAATCAGTTCTGATATCGTTTGTACAAGTAATATATCTACCAATCCTAACTGCACAGACCCAAGTAGCATTTTTATATCCTTTGAAATTACATGAAACAGTTCCCACCAGTACAAAACATGTAATTATAGCAGCCATGAATAAATAGGCAGTTAAATGAAAGGCTTACATCCAGCCATTGTGTTGGGATAGCTTTCTGACTGAAATAGTGTGGATACAAAATGAATAGCATGAAGATGAAATGTGCTGACTTTAGGAACAAATGATTGTATAACACTTTAAAAGATAAAATTACTTGAAATAGATTCATTGACGCAGCCAGCCCATTCCATGCTTTGGTTTCCTCAGAGCTTGTGCCCTTTTGTATACTGCTCAACTGAAAGGTATGCAGATGCCCATTTTCCATATGCTAGCATTGTCTTTGTTAACAGAGACTCATAGGTTAATAGAGTATCTATGTCCATGTAGCACATGATGTTTATGGCACTACATGTACAACTGAGTGTTTTCTGTTTGGATTTCAGTTTCCTTCCTTAGGGCTAGATTCTCACAACATAACTATGAACACAGGGTTGGTGACTTCCTTGGTGACAAACTTCTTTACACACCATCCCTTTGTTTCCTCTTGCAAAAGCTGAAAAAGTTCTCTAAAAAAAAAAAAAATTGGAGCTGTACTTCAGATACTGCAATCATATGCTGTTACTCAATGTACACTCAGATTAAGTCTCCATTGTCCTCTGGAGGGACTGCTATTGGTCACCTGTTCCTTGGCAGGTAATGTCATGGGAAATTATTTCTTCTATTGTCTGTCTGTGCTTCTGGTAGTTTATTCACAGTCAATAGTTCTGATAATCATTTCCCTGTTTTCATTTACTCCAGACACTGTGTTGACTTTCCTTTATTCTTAGGGGTATGCATATATCAATTCCTAGTTAATTCATGACTAGAAGAAGTAAGAAGAAGTAATGCCACTTTTTGTTTACTAGGTGTTTCCACTTGCACCAGCTGCTATGAGACAGAGCAGAAATCCTACTTAAAAGTTCCCCAATTATGCTTCATTATTCTATACCATTTTCAACAGCTGGATGCTTGATTACATGCACTATGGAGCAGAAGTCTTTTTTCTCTTTTGGCAAGAGTGCAGCTGCAAGTCTTGTGGATTTACAATGGTATCCTAGAACACATTAATCATCCTGAAGATTCCTATCAGTAATAGCAATAGAAAATAGCTGAAAATGAGCTATTCAACAAGTACATGATCAATTACATATGTACTTTGAATATTATAATTTGCAGCATAAATAATTGTACTGCTAGAAAATATCTAATATTTTGAATTAAATATGTGAAGAACTGTTGCTTGCTGAATATTTGCAACTATTTTTAATAACAGGATTTAAATGATTAATTTTACAGAAACCAGCTCAGAATAGACCACTCTTTAAAGAAAGAAAAATGCACGTACATTTTAAAAGGCATTTTTCATTTATATAACCTGAAAGTGAGATTTGAATAAGGTTTATGTTTACTTGATTAATTTTTTTGTTCATTTCAAAATAGGCACATACCCATGAAAACACTGCAATAAATTTCAGTTCTGATAAATAACTATTTGAATTATTAAAGGATGATTTTATTCTTTGGAACTGTACAGAGAATCACAAAACCTGACAGGCAAAGTACTCCTCAGTTTTAGAATTTACTCCATCAGTACCATGGATTTTAAACAGATTTTCCCTTGCTACCTGAAAGAACAGATTAAGGTGGCATTGGAGGTGACCCATATGATTTGACTCAGACCTTTTCTTTGCTGTCATTGTTGGACCCAAAAATCTCTGCCTACTAGAGCACCACAAACACAGTTGGCCAGCTGGTGCCTTGGGCAGATCATCAATATGTGGGCTGCATATGGTACAATATAAACATCTCATAGCTTTTATTTCACATAGGTAAACAGCATGTAAGGACTCCTTAGTATTTTGTTCTCATCATAGAAGCTGGCATGTCTTGAACATCTGGAGATTTCGAACATTTTTTCATTTACCTGTTCTCCAAGGTGGTGAAGCTCAATGAGTGGAAGTTTGGATTTGTAACACCATAAGTAGAAAACCTGCTTAAAGGAAGAGAGCTCTCTAACAACAATCATCCAGAGAAACTGACTACTGTTTTCAGTAGGTTTTCCTACTGGACTGTCAACAGTTTATAGGCTATTTTGGCCCAGTTCTGTGACGACTGGTGCAGGGGACCCACAGACCCCCGCCCCAGGAAAGGGGAAGGGGGAAAGGGAAAAAGGAAAAGGGAAATGGGCCTAAAAGCAAAACAGCAGCAACAACCTGAGGAGAAGAGCTAATTTACTAAAAAAGATACCAGAATGCAAAACAACACAATAAAATATAATATAATTGGAATTGAAGCTAATAAATCAAATAAAATGAGCAAGAGAGAGTGTCTGATAAACCGAAGGCCTTACGCTAACGCTGAAGGTGAGACGGCAGCGAACACCCACTGCTGAGTCGATCCCAAAGGAAAGAGAGAGTGTCAATGCAAACAGTTTTTATCTTTCCCTCTGAGCAGAAAAATGTAAAAAATACAAAGCAACGCAAAGTCCTCTGGGGAACGTAGTTCTTCCTCTCTTCTGAGACAGATATACCTGGAACTATTGATGAACCACAGAGCTGGAGCATTAACTCTTTAACTCTTAATGCACTACATGATGTTATTATGATGTGGAATACCAATACCCAAAATCATAAAACCATGACGTGGATTCCATGCAACTATCTGCAAATATAAAGAAGTGTTAAGTTGCAATATAATTAGTCAGTTCTCTGATTTTTTTTTCTTATTTCTATATAGGAATTGGATCTAGAACCAACAACTACTTCTCATTTTCAAAAACTGAAATATTACTGCATTAAATTGTAAGTGATTAATTGTTAAAACTGAAAAATATAATGGCATAGTGGGGCTATGGAAAAATGACGTTTATTCATTAAGGTATTTCCAGACATAAATGAAGACGCACTGAATGAAAGGGAATAACTGCTCAAAGGAAGGTGTAATATTTTTTAAGGTAAATTCTTTTTACAGGTTTTCTATCCCCGGACCATATCTATCACTGATTATTGATTAGTTTATTAAGCGAAGAAGAGTCCTGAGGAGCAGTGGAAATCTGTTTGTATAAGGCATTGCTTGGATTGCTGGCTGGGCTATGCTCTTGACTCATCTTGCATGTTCACTGTACCTTGCTGAAAATCAGTATGATACAAATAACACAGCAAGGAGTAAATTAAGAGTTGATGGCTAAGATAAACTGATGTACAGAAAGTAAACTGACTCATTTCACCTGTAAAGACAGCCAAATGCAATATAAATCATTTGATTTTATGTCTAGTAGCCCAGCTTGTAGGGAATAAACTGGATGCCCAGTGTGACCAAAAAGCTGGTGTTCCTGTTGCAGAGAGGGAAAAATTAAACACAAATATAATTAATTTCATGTACAGATTAATATATTTTCATTATCCCATGACAAACTTGACGTAAAGTGCAGAATATTGCTAATACAACTGAAAAACACTAATTTTGTGATTTCCCAGTGACACTGGGGTTTAATTAAAAAAAAGATCTTTGAAAGCATTATTCAGAAGATGGAGGAAGGTAAGCAGGTGGCAAAATCCATAAAACATCCAAGTACAAAGTTCACTTTCTGGAGGAATAAATCATATCATGATGCTTAATTTCTTTGTCTATTACAGGTGAACCTTTAATACATAGGAATATATTAGGCTTCACAGACTTGCCTGTTTGTCCAGCTGCAAATTTAAACCTCTTATTTTAATTATAAAGAAGTATTATGGCACAGATAATTTTGGAGACGGTCATAGCATAGTATTACAATGTAGTAGTTACATTTCAAAAGGAACCTTTTACTGTCAGTAAGATTATTAATCAATAATTAAGATGTGAGGACGAGTAACACAATAAGCCAAATTGGAGTCATAGCTGGTTGCTAATATTGATGACTCAATTACAGGTGAAAAGTGAAAGCATTTTGAAAATGTTTTTTTAATGTTTTCAGCACTTAATATTTAACGTATTGTGATTATAAAACATCACTTTAGAGAAAAATATATGGAAGAGTTGTAGTTGGAAGATGATTTTAATTACTACATCTCACTATTGTTTGTACTCTGAAGAAATTTTGCATATACTTCTTAATCTTCAAGAGCAACAATAAGGATGAGTTTCAACAAAGTGACTAGCAATTTGAAAAATTAGACCCCACCTTTCCATCAGAGTTGCATTTGATGTTCTGACAGTGATGACAAAATTATGAATGCGGAGTTCCACATAATAATGTTACACACATTGGTGCTGGAAAGTGCAAAGTATCGTATCCATTAGGGATCATTCAACTTCATTACATCTTTTATAGGGCAGACATAGTTGAACAAGCAAACCAGTCACTAGATGTATGGCTGTGCAAGACAACTGCCAAGAATTCAGTATTATTGCTTTATTATTGCAGGCTTGCCTTTAAAGCCTGATTTGCAACAGGCTTGCTTGAAAAATAAAAAAATTATAAAGGAACATATAAACATTGGAAGATATTGATAAAAAATCCCCACAGAGTCATGCCCAGATCTTATTAAGGAGAATGTGAATAGTGTAGGAAGAGATATTCTGATTTATGTTTCAGAAAATGTATTAATGGATTACACTGGTAAAGCAGAAGTATATGAAAACAAAATTGCATTGCTTTAAACAAAGGAAATAAGTGTGTGCTGTTCACCTATAAGCACAATGCTTGAATATAGCTTTTTCTGAGATCAAACTTCTTCAAAATTTATTATGGGAAACTGCAGATGTAAGGTGTCATAGATAGTATAAAAAAGGGGGTATATAAAAATCAATTGCTGTCATGTTCATCTGAGATACATTCTTAGCAAGATCAGACAGCTAATTCAGATGTCAGTACATTTGCTTCAGCACCTGATGTGACCCAGCTACTACCCTGGAATATAAAATCAGATAATTTTATGAATGAAAAAGGATTTGCTTTGGAAGTACAGAAATAATAAGAGCTTACCTATAAAGTACGGGGAGTATCAAATCATCTAGAAAGTCGACATTCACAGTTTGAAAACTCATTTCAATATGTCTTGCTCTGAAAATTTTCCCCATAACTCAAGATTATAGTTTTGTAATCTTGGTCATGTGTTACTGTAATTCGTGTTTGAAGAGGCTGCCTTGTAACATCTTTGGATAAGGAGATAGCCATGTATGGCACTGCCATCTGGAGTCCATCCCACCACCTCTGTTCAGGGAACAGACTAGGAATGTGGGGCACCTCCCCCAAGATCCCCAGGGAAGCAGACTGCTCTGGCAGGCAAACCTCCTAGAGCAGGTATGCACTTGGGGCCATTACACAAACATCCTAGACTGGGACTTGGCCATTTCAGGACAGTGGCAGCAGGTAGGCATGGCTGGGAGAGGAGAACAGGATGAAGCTGAATGGCTCTGGGTGGAGCAGAGGCTACTGTAGAGGGTTGGCTTCCTCTGAAAGTACCCATGCACACATCTTCAAGACTTGCATGTGACCTTCCAAGATTTGCTTTATGCTCACTACCTTAACACTGGATTCTTCAGAACTGTAGAATTGCTATACAGAAATTTCTGTGGGGATGGATGACTGATTAAGAACTCCATTAAAGATACACGCAATACTGTTCATAAGTTGTACATAAGGTTTAATAACGTTGGTCACCACTAATGGCTTCCTAATACTATGCAGTCTCCAGGAATGCCTACCTGTGCAAACTGGTCGTAGGAGCCTCATTTGCCAGGGGAGTCAGACTAGATGACCTCTAGAGGTCCTTTCCAACCCCTGCAATTCTGTGATTAAGAGAAAATCTGCTCTTTTGGGGAATAGAGGAAGCAGAACTTGAGATACTACAAATATGTGAGTAGTTTTAAATAGATGGAATGACTCCGAATTACGGTTTATTTTGTATGAGCTTAACAGTGGTTACTGCCTTCAGTCAAATAAGCCAAATTTTTACACAGCTCAATATTATATATGTAAAAGATACGACAGATACGTTAAATGCTTCAGTTGTGAGAAAAATAAGAAAATGAGAGAGTAAAAAAAGACAATATGCTTTAAAAATACCAAGGCCATTGCAATCCATATAGAACTATCACACATCAAAAGTGAGCATATGGAAAGCATAAAAGACTCCTTGGTGATCAAATGGACCTTTACCCTTCTACATATAGTCCCATAAATGTGAAAATTTAGAAATATTAGTATCTTATGCAAACTAGTTTCCTCCTCTTAGGACAGATAGCTAAACTAAGCAGGTATGCTGTGAGAAAATTACGTTGACACTCCATTGCAAAACTGAATTTAGGTCTTTCTGTTTATTGTAAATGCTGTAACACATAATTACAGAGGTGAAATTCATGAAGCCAAAAAGAAAGAATACATCAAAAGATACTGAATTTAAATATAGCATAATTAAGAAATAAACCTAAATTTGATGATGTGAGTTATATAACATAGTACTGACTTTTTCTACATGTCAGCAATACAGCAGGTTCTGGAAAATCCCAAGATTACTTCCAATCTATATGGTTGATCTCAAATGCTCAATAAGTATTCTGTCCAATAATTCTGGTGGTCAGCATAGTTGCTTTCTGACTCATTTACTGTGTTAGAGACGATATAGTCTGGAAAGGATTTTCTGGCATGCCAAGGATATCATTTCAAGAGTGCGATATGGAAATTAAATAAAACTATTTCTGGTTACCACTAATAGAAATAGCCCACACAGACTACAGGTAGCTGAGATCTCAAGCTCTCTTTTCCTTTCTGGCGCTGCCTACCCATGACGAAGTTGGGAGTGCACAAGAACCCGAGAGGAGACACAGACAGGACAGCTGACCCAAAGGATTGTTCCATATCATATGACATCATCCTCAGCAATAAAGCTGAGTTAAAGAATTAGGAAGAACGCGGACTTTTTCAGTGATAGTATTTGGTCTCTGAAGAAACTTTTACACAGAATGGGCCCTGCTTTTCTAGAACATCTATCTGTCAATGAGAAGCAGTGAACAAATTCCTTGTTTTGTTTCACTTGTGCATGCAGCTTTTGCTGTAACCAGAAAGCTGTCTTTATCCCATCCCCGAGATGCCTGTTTTACCTTTCTGATTCCCACCTCATCCCACTATGGGGGAATGAGTATATGGCTGCATGGTGCTAGGTTGCCTGCTGGGGTTAAGCCACAATATGAGGCCTCAAATCACCATCATCTTTTCCTGGAACAATAGAACATCTTCTAGAAGGTGAACAAACCTATGCAAGATCTTGATAGAGATAACTTCTTAATATCATTATTTACTGAATCTTCAGTATCATCTTGTGTAGATTCCAATATATTCAATAGAAAAGGAAAAAATGATGGAGAAAAGCATATTTAGAATTCATGGACACTATAAATACAGCGCTACTCATCAGATCTCCAGCCTCATTTCTGGGCAAGTGACCAACAGGGAGCTGTACAAGCAGAAAATCAGTCCGCTCATGCTTTTTCTTGATTAGCATAAATGATTCCTACATCTGTTTAACTATTCCCTACATTTTTTATCGTCAAGTTATTACCAAATGGGAAGTGTCAAAAGCATATTCCACTTCGGCTATGATATTTTTACAGTGCTTTGAAACACTTTGTCACTGCACATAGTTGTTTGTTTATCTCTTATTGTAAGACTCTAAGGAATCATCATCTATGGCTTTCAGAAAGTTCAGGTGCAAAAAGTGCATTTTGTTCTGCTTGGAAAGTAATTGTTGAATTTGGTCCTGGATGACATTTTCACATATTACCTCCAGGTTAAATGTACCACTGCTACATTAAAATCTGAACACATTTCACCGCAAAATACCTCTTTCTGTCTATGAAAATCAGCCTCTCTTTGAAGAAGACACCAACCCACCTAGAAAACTTTAGGAAATAAAATATCTAGTATAAGTAAAATGATATTTTGTGTGCATTGAAATCTTCTGCAGTTTATAATGCCTATTATAATGCTGCTCCTTTGCTACAGTTAAGAACTTGACTCTTACAAGATGAATTTGGATGCCTGTCTGCACTGCTAGTCCGTTGTCTTATGTTGAAATACTTCAGTATTCTTTCTGAGCACAAAATGAAGTGCAGAAAGCCAACCTTTCACAAAGAAAACAGAATATTAAGGGAAGATAAGATAAAAGCAGCTCCAAAAGCTGTTTCCTAATTACAATTTGCCTTGTTAGGTTGAGGAATATTTGCAGAAAGATGAAATATAGAATTGGATGTAAGGGTGATTCAAGTATTAAACAGGATTATATTTTGTGTGATGAACAACTCAAAGGGCTATGAAATGATTATGACACGCCTGCTTGTTTGTTGGAAACAATGACAAGCCAAAGCCTTTTTTAATTGTATGAATGAGCACATTGAGAACTATTGATTCACAGTTTCGTGATCCCTGTGGTTTCAGAGAATATACAAGCTGAAGCAAAATGATCAGGTGATGTTCATACTCTTACTTGAATTCATGCTATGAATAAGTAGCATACAGTTAGTTCCTTTACAACATGGAAAGGAAAACTATACCAAATCTGTCTTCCTAACCACAAAATCCATCTGACTTTTAAATAACCTCCCTGAAGAAGCTGCTAAAATTCTCTGCATTCATTTAAATCAAAATAAAATACATTTGAAAACATAGTGAAGAGAAAAGTTGGATTATCTACTGCACCTATTCCATTTCAAGATCACAGAGAAAGAGCCAAAAGAAGCAGAGGCTTGATTCAGGTAGTGCACAATGCAACAAAGACAAATAGCTCGACTGAAAGACACAGAGCTTGACAAGAAGCTACAGCACAGACGTTTAGGAATCTGGGCCTGCAAATGAACACTCAACATCCTGTCAAGTGCTTAGGAGGGCTGTACCATGGGAGAGAACAGGGAGAGAAAGTGGATCCGCTGAAGAAGGTGATTTTTATGACAGGCACCTGCAGTTATTTTGTCAAAGAGCTAAGACTCACTGTTTTCCTTTTCTAACAGGGAAGAGAGAAGAGAGTCTATGGTCCAACTCTAATATAATTCCTTAATAAGCAGGGCACTAATCCAAGAGGTGGGGGAAAAAAGGCTCATTTTTTCTCACCATTATGCTTGCTACAGGAGAGTGAGATCTGTGCAGTCCTTCAGAAGGTAATTCACCTTCTAGTGAAAGGATGCAGTCTGAATCCTTTGACAGCTGGCACTTTCACAAGAGCAGTTCTAGGCAAACACAGAAGGAAAAATGTAGTCTTTTGTCTTAGATGGACAGAACTCAGGCTTTTAATGTAACTTTCTGTCTCCATAAAGAAGCCTGATTAAGCTAGATCTGCAGGCTTATAGATACCTGTAGTAACTGAGATGTGTGGGTACTTACGAATTAAAACCAAATAATCTACCTAAATCCACTTTCTGATATTCATTCTTTGTTCAGCATAGCTCCTAAGAGCAATAACCAATGAAGGAAATAACTGACTTCTCGAACTCAACACAGCATCAGATCCAGAGAAGGACACAGTCAGATTCGGAGGGTGCCTAATTCCCTGTGCCCCCAGCACACACTCCTTGCCAGCAGTTTCCACGTGGTTTGCACTTACAGAGACCCCTCTGCAAATATGACACTGAGTCACCAGGTGGCAGTAATACAGGTTATTGAGCTAAAATGAAGTGCTAGAGGAATCTTTTTGACAAAAAGTGGAAAAGCAGGAGCAGTGAAGCTCCAGGGACTATTCCAGTTCAGTTCAAGTCCTTCTTGGGATCTGCCGAGGCTATCCTAGCATTTCTGATACAGTTAGTTTTCTCTCTCAGAAGAAATGGAAATGGAAAATGATGGTGGAAAATTCCCCAACAAACTTGTGGGTAAATCTCTTAGAGACCATTTTGCTGTAAAATTTTAAGGAATTCAGTGTTTCACATTTCACAGTATTTAAACCTGTAGATTGCATGCTGTGCTGCAGAGGGTACAGTCTGGCAGCAATGGGCAAGACTGATTCCTCAAGACAGGTTAAAGTTCTTGGAAAAAAGTGACAGGAGTGAAGATGGTTCTTTCCCTGCAAGCATCTAGGTATGCTCAGCCTGGAGATCTGTTTGTGGTAGAGGAAAAGGCCTGTACAAATGGAGTATGGTATCTACAACACATGGGAAGATTTCTACGAGTAGCAGAGGGTCCAGCTCTGCAGGAAACATATCCTGAGACCTGCAATAGCCACAGGTGGCTCCCACAAATCCTCAAGAGAGCATGGGAGATTTTCAGTTGCTGGACTGTAAAGAGGGGAGAAAAGAAACCTTCCTATGAGAAAACCGGGATGAGGGATAGAGCTCTTTTCCAGCAATCCTTTTATCTCATTCAGAAGGACTGATTTTTTCATCATTTATGGTATTATTCTTTTTCAGTTCATATATTTGTGTTTATATAAAGAATAGCTTTGAAGTCTGTAAGTCATTGGTATCTCCGAGTGCTAAAATACCTTGAGTAAATTAATCTGCCCTACCTAACTAAATGGTGTTCAGTCAAACTAGTCTCATTCTGTATTACTTAGAAAAAAAGTAAGAAAGAAGGAAGCAGTTCTTCAGGTCACCTCACTATAAGCCTCTAGGATAAATACATTGTCCAACAAAGCAAGTCTCACACTTAATAACTGACTTCCAGTGTCTACAACTTTACAGTTCTCTACAGTTCTCTACAACTTTCTACAAGTGTCTACAATTGGGTGATATTAATCCTTTATTAATCCTTCCCTTCTCAAACTTCTAGTCTTTAGTAACATTTTATAGAAGTATAAATGCAATACCTACATTTTTGGATGACTGCACTTGGTTATGTCCGTAAGTTCCCTCAGCAAAAAGTATCAGACTGGTGATATCTTTCAGAGGAGAACAAAACTTCCTGCCTGTACAGTGGCACACACTAATATTTGTTTTCACATGATTTTTTCATTTGAATTCAAACTGACATCTTTTACTAGTTATCATTAATAACATGACTTTTTGTGAAAACAGACTATCCTAAAGTAGAAACCAAACAAGAATGTAGATCAAAGCTAGAACTGTGTAAATTAGTGCAGCAGGCATTAGATTCCAATTTCATAGTTAATATTTTCTAATGTTAAAAGTAAGAATTTGTATTATTATCTCAGGCCTCTCAAGATGTTTGTTAAGCATAAGTGAGAAATAAAATAAAATTGTTATCAAAATCAAACTCTTATAAAGGATAGCATGTCTTAAAATTCTCTATCATAATCATATGAGTCTTAATAGAATTTCTCTGATTCCTCAACCAAGCAAAGGTGCAGTAATGTTTGTAAGTAAGGTAAAGGTGCATACTTTGCCTTATTCAATTTAAAGGTCATGGAATAGAGGACACATACAAAGTGACCACGTTTACTGTGAGCATATAATCCAAACAAAATCTGACATTTATAAAAGTCTGTATAATCCACAGCTATTTATTTCTTAAATGCTTTCACTTACCAAGGGCATTCATTATATTTTTTTGCCAGAGGTATCAGTGAAACAAGTTACCATTGCTCTAAAATCAGGTACAGCTGCAGGAATAAAAGGGTGAAAGGGGGTTAGAGAGACAAGACAAAAAAATCCATTAGATGAAAAAGAATAGGATTTTAGCTTGGCATATGTGCATCATGGAAGTACAAATTACTGTTAAGTCAGAAGTATGTAGGTCTGAACGCAAATGAAGCAGTTTGAAGTGGTGTTTTGCCAGAAGGGAAGAGATCTTCAGAAAAGAGTGTAAAATCACTTAGCAACTAAAGCTGCCACGTTTTTAAAAAGGAAAATAAAATTATTATTATGTTAATAGTGACCTTACTAAAGCCAATGGATATTTTACAGCTGTCAAGGTATACATGTGGCCATTGTCATTTTCACCTAGTTCTCCAAAGTACAAATAACCAAGATAAAGAAAATCAGGCTATTAAACTGAGTCTAAAAGTCCATACTTAAAGTAAGTGTGTGGGAAATGAGATATAATACATAACAGGGCTTTCACAAACCTGTAGGAATAAGCATCAGTATAAATATAAACCCCATGGTTTGCTCTGTGAAGACAGTAATACTTCTTTCCACGGTAAAGAGCTATTCAGATTTTTCATTAATGTTAAACTTACTATTCTTATTTCTTTCTTTTTTTTTTTTTTTTTTAAGAATTCAGTTTAGCATTCTCAAATCTCTAGTGTAGATGAGAAAATGTTTTTTTCAGCCACAATTAGCATCATGCAAATGGGATCAAGTTCTTCACCACAGCAATTTGAAAGACTGCAGAAACCTTAACAAGTTTTCTTCATCAAATCAGTAGTGTAGGGTTAACTTTGCTTTACAGCTTTGAAAGAACAGTGGAAAGACAGGATGATTGTTTCAGGAAGAGTGTGGTCCCATTTCATGCTTGGTATTGTAAAGGTAGGGCTTCAGAGGATAAATTCATCTAGTGAATGAATTCTCACCTTAGTTTTCAAAAGCACTTCTAAACAACATAGCAATATAGAAATTGCTGTTCACTTTCTGAGAGATTGCAAGCAATACATATTTATTTACAAGAATGTGTACTTTAAGTGCCATGTGAAGATATACCCAAGGCAAATTAAAGGCTTTTGTAGAAGGACTTTTTACTTTTTCTCATTTCTCTAAATAAAGAGCTACTATGCTCACCTCAAGAAGGATTTCTTCTGTATTGAAAATTTCTTCTTGGAGAAAATAAGAATATACAGCAGAAAAGAGTGAGAGGCTTCATAGACTTCTGCTCAATTTAAATAGATACATTTATCTCATGCCCCTCAGCTTTTCTGTTTTCTTAGTAGGTAAATGTGTTAGCTAGGAAAAATCACAGTAGATTATAGAGTATAACAATGAAATTTGCCTGATATTAATTAGGCAGCCTCTAAGGAGGTAAGTAACATCAACATAGCTGAACTATAAAACTGACATGGAAGCACTGCAATAGATATCTGATGACATGAATGATCAGAAAAAATAAAGGTTATCAGTGCTAGAAAAGTGACTTCAATGGAGAAAGAACAGAATTGACTTAATGATCTGAAATCTCAAAGCATGAATATTGCACATTATGCCACTGTTCCCTTAAAATTATCCTTCAGACTAATGGAAGAATAAAGTTGATTGCAGTAGTAGGAATATGACAGTGGCAAATGCTGCTTGCACATTGAGAAGAGAATGGAAGCCCCCCACAGACTAACAAGAATAACAACCTTTCATTCAATGAAGCCTCACAAGGATTTGAAGCTGTCATTTTGCTGGATGAAAGGCTAGTGATGTATGCCTCTAAAGCAGTAGGAAAAATACAGAAGAAATCACAGAAGAAAGGTTGCTACGACCATTTATAAATACAAATATATATATATATATGTAAAATCATGTAAAATCACTAGCTTACCAAACTCTCAGTTACTACAAATAAAATATATTTCTGAAGCAAGAAAAGCCAGCTAAAGAACAAGGGAGAAATTTAAGAGAAAGTTCAGAGGTGGGCTTGGGATCTTTTATTCCTCTGAGTCATGCTGAATTTTTATATCAGGCCATAGGAAGCAAGAAGTTTTGTAAAAACACATGCTGGACTTCATAAAAACAAGATACAAACTCTTCTTAGGAAGCTGCTTGTACCTGATGTTACTTGAACTTGCAGTTGTAATGGCTTAAATTGTTGATCATCAAATCTCCCCCAAGACCAAATCTGCTGTTACCAGAAGTTAGCCAAGTGTGCAGAAGTCTAGCTATACACAACTGTAAAGAAAAACTGCTTCTTTCTAATACTTATTGGGGTGGAAAACTGTAATCCTCAGTGGGATTTCACATAATAGAACTACTGATTGTATAAGGAAACAATCATTTAACAATCTGAGCTACAAAATGCTGAAGATAAGTCATTAAGCACACAAGAATAAAATACATAGAAGAACAAGTAAAGAAACTGAGCAAATGTAAGAATTATATTTTTCTTTGTATAAATATTGCAGTCCTGTGAATGCTAAGGGGTTTCTCCATATGCTCACATATACAGATCCCACAGAATCCAAGTATGAAAGACTCAATAAATACAAGAAAACATGACAAGGGCATTAAAACTATGTACGTTCACTAAGCCACCTTGATCCAAGGTTGACTAAGTATATTTGAGTACAGCAGGGAGGATTTTGCTGACAGGCTAAACTCCATTTCAAAACTGATAGGCTGCATAATACAGTACATCAAGTAGTGCTGTGTTAATGCATTTTAAATGTCAACTCACATGTAGTGGCAGTGTAGAATGAATAAAGATCAGAAAGCATTCCATCATTTCAACATCTGATCATCAGCAATTCCTCCGAATCAAATCTTACCCAGGGAGGCAGCCTCCTTTTCTGGCCATTGGCTGTAATAGAAGTTCCACATTCACTCCTTCCAATCTTTTCTTCCCCGGATTCAGGCTATAGAGTGTGCAAGTCTACCCCAGTGTTGTACAAGCCTTGAAACAACCTGTTTCACAAAACTCAGACCATTTCAACTGATTGACTTTCCCATTTCTAACAGCTTTTCTAGTAAAGTCCATGCTTTACAACTAGGCATCAAATATGCTGGAGCACTGTATGTAGTTAGTTTTGATGAATATAAACAAGCAAACAAAACCCAGACTACATTCCTTTTTTCTTTTTCTGTTTGGGGCTGTAAGAAACCCTCCTCTGGTCTTTTTTAAGCCCATTCCTAATAAATATGTCTCAGTAAATTAATTAATTAAATCACTACAGTCTGTTGCATTCCTTTTTGAACATGCCCAACCTTTTTTTTATTCACAAGTCAAAAAGAATTAATGGAAAAAATATGTCATAGCTCAGATAGATGAAAAAAGAAAGCAAAAGGGAAAGCAGCAGCCTGGAAAGTCATCTATCTCCATTTATGGTGTGTCATAAGCTCTATGACCAGTTTTTCCCTGTGTTAGTTTGCAGGCAGTGGCTCACAGACCATTAGGGCTAGGAGACAAGTAGCTAGCAAGACTCCTTGTTTCTTGTTGTAAAGTAAAGATGGGAGAGTAAAGACGACAGAAAGACAAACAGAAGACACCTAGTGTCCAGGTTTCAACTTGGATAGAGTTAATTTTCTTCCTAGTAGATGGTATCCCTCTGTGTTTTGGATTTAGGAGAAGAATAATGTTGAGAACACACTGCTGTTTTAGTTGCTGCTAAGCAGTGCTTATGCAGTACCAGCGACCCTGGCAGTGAGGAGACGGGAGTGCACAGGGAGCTGGGAGGGGACAGAACAAGGACTGCTGACCCAAACTGGCCAAAGGGACATCCCACACCATATGGCACCATGCTCCTGATTGGCCAAGAGTTGGCCAAGGTGGAAGTAGGAGACACTCTTCAGGGACTGGTAGGCCATCAGACAGTGTGTGGTGAGCAATTGCATTGTGCATCACTTCTTTTGTGCGTTCTTCTTATTATTTACCTTTCTTTTTCTCTCTTATTAAAGTTTATCTCAGCCTGTGAGTTTTACCCTTTTTCCATTTTCTCCCCCATATCATGGGAGTGGGGAGTAAGCAAACAGCTGTATGGTTCTTAGCTACCAGCTGGTTTTAACACCCAGGTAAATAAAAAAACTGAACCTTCAGTGCAAGTTGCTCATAAATACTCAAATGTATTTAGATCTTTTCAAAAAAAGAACAAATGAACTAAGACGTGGAATCCTTCCCTGTATTCCAGTTACAAATGCCAGACAGATTCTGATTCCAAAGTCAAAGCCTATGGAACTAAAACTCTCAAATAGTTTTTATGTTCTATATAATGAAGCAGTCTAGACACCCATTTTAAAATAGAGTGAAAGCATCATTATAACAGTTTCAGAATTACTGAGTGACAGAGAATTCACATGATAGACTTGCACTACAAAAGAACAAAAGGAGACAAGGTGCAGGCTAAAACTGACCTCTAGTAGACAAAACCTATCCAGTTGTGTTACATCTATTGGAATGCACAATTAAAAATAAAAAAATAAAAAAATAAAGAGCATCTTTATGCTTAGCTGATCTAATTAACTGCATTTAACTACCAACTGCAGTGGTGTAAGATACAAAATATTATCTTAAAGTAAAATGTCCACAAGAAAGAAGAAAGGGCAGACAGCAGCACTGAGTTGCAGTACTGAGAGAAATGTGATCAATAAGCTTTCTAAATATGAACTGTTTTCTGATGGATAAACAAGGGAAGGACTACTTCCATGTTTGTACTGTTTAAGGCAACAATTCTGGTCTTCTCACCTTGCTCTGTGTTTGCAAATGTCAGAGCCACTTCTTAGCAATGTAAGAGTTCATTCATTCATTCATTAATCTATTCTTAACAAGAAGCTACAGTAGAGCAAAGCCTTCATTAAGAACTACAGAAGACATGATACTACCAGCTAAATTTCCTGGAAGAGGTAAAAAAAGAAAAAATTTGAAAAGTTTGAAAATATCTATCCCCACAAAAATGTTTTTCAGATTTTATTGCCTTTTTAGGTTCAAATTCTTAATTCAATAAAAAAACAGTTTCTAAATCAGGCAACATTATTAATAATGTTTCAAATTCATGCTGTAAAATCAATTTATACTAATTTATAAAACTGAAAGAGTTTATTTAGCAAGATATTTTGGGAACGTATCTATGATTTATGGCAGGTGTGCTTTCAGTCTTTTTGAGTTTGAATGAGTACAAAGTAAACACAAAGTTTGAATGAGCAAAGTAAACATTTCTTTAACTTCTGCATTTCATATACTGTCCTGTAAAAGTACAGATATTTATACTCATTCAACCTGAATTTGAATACAAACTGCAATTGAATTGAGACTGTAGTGAACTTCTTTATAAAGATTTCTGAATTTAAATTCAGGGGTATTTCAAGGGACAAAAGAATTGATTTAACGTTGGCCTACAAATTTGATAATCTTGTTTCAGATTCCCAAAACTGCAGATTTTTAATGGTTTTGAAGGAGAAGGATGACAAATAACAATCTAAAGAAGAAAAATAGAAAAGATGCTATTTATTTTTTGTGTTAAAACATAAAATGTATTGCAATGACAGAAATGCTATTTTTCCCTAAATTTGCCTCTTTCATTGACTTACTCACTTAGAAACCAATTTATTTCTAGAAAGACAACTTACTTTGCCTCTTTCATATCTGGCTCCTTACTTCAATTTTTAACAGCAGTTTAAATGTTCTTAAAAACATTTATTTTTATGTAGCTAAGCGTAACATTCATGAGAATCTACACATCTACCTCCGTATGCCATCAGATTACTTCATTTCACCAAATATAAATAACGTATTTTAAAAATAGCCTTTCATTAATTCCTTATTTGGAAATCTTCAATGGTTCTTACTGAGTGAATAAGGATAAATGACTTTATACAACCTGCAATTAGGAGATTTTAAATGCCTAGAATTCACTGTTTCATCTAATTATGTAATTATGGAGCTAAGAATAATGTCTCCTATTCCATCAAGATCTAGAGAAGAATTTGTTTACAGATATTTGACCTTCAACATTCTATATCATTATGCACAAAAATCTCTCTGAAATGTATTTATCGTTTATGTAATTTTCATTCATACTATGAAGAATATAATGATACAAAGAACATGATAATAATATGAGAGGTATGGCAATGTAAACATTAATTATCTTTTTGCATTTTCTCAGAAATGGGCATTTTCCTCAGTTTTTCTCTGACCACAATCTTCTCTGGATTATGAAATGAAAGTCAGTTTTGGTTGTCCAACTTCAGACTCATGACTTCATGTACAGGTCTCTGGATACAGTAGCACTGGTGTAATGAATTCTGTTATTTCTGAAAACATTTTTATTTACAGTCCCAAATACAGAATGGACAATGTTAAAAACACCAACAGAGACATTTTTTATGAAAATTAAGACAAATGTGTCATAAAGCTGTGTATGGTCATTTTGTTTGTTTGTTTGTTTCCCAATAATGTTGGTAAAAGGTTGAAGTACTGCCCAGAGCTAGATGGTAAAGCACACAGGGAAGAAGAATGCCCCTGAACTCCTGCTTCTCTTTACAGCAGATGCTTCCCTTCCCATGTGATCCAGAACACAGAATTCTCAACCACACAGAGAAGTCTAAATGAACTGAAGTTTTTTTGTAAAGTCACATGCAGGTATTGTACTTGTCCAATAACTAAAAATCCTGGAATCAGTATCATTTTCAACCTGAAGAGAACAGTTTCAGGTTCTTAATAGATACTGAGTCACAGAAAAAAAACAGGAAGATACCTCTGAAAATAACCCTCAGAGTCTCTACTGAAGATGGAATTTCACAAAGCTAAGGATGCAGAAGTCACGGGCCAGAAGAGTATGCAGGTGAGATATGAGCTCTTAATATTGGTTTGTGCCTAGAGCTACAGAGGGGAGACCTATTTTTTCTCCCTCTTAGCATTCACACTTCCATGACTTCACACTTCCACAACTTTCCTGTGAACTTACATCATGCATCATAGAGCCCATAGGCACAAATGAATGCACCACTATAAAATGTAGAGAAGCTAATCTGCTCTATAGTGCTACAAAGCATTAGCACAAAGATGGATTCATTTCTTGAAGATTCCAGAATGTCCTAAATTTATCAGGGAAATGTTAATGTTAGCACTGCAGTACAGAACTTATGCAGTCATCAGATAATTATTGAGATAGTTTATATATATCAGTGACCATAATGGATTATTTTTTTGCTCTGCAATATTATCTGCCTTTTTTTTTTTTCATCTCTCAGTGTCTGCTTTGCATATTCAAAACCTTGGCCCCACTCCTACTCACTTTAGGTCAATGGGTGTTTAATGATTCCCTTGAATAACAGGATCAAACCCATAATGGATGTCAAACTAACAAAAATGTGTAATGCCTTTAAGTGAAATGAATGACCTTCTAACTTGCCTTCATGAAAAATGAAGCTGCTACTCTCATATACACACTACCCATGCTTGTATCTTCAATTACCCTACAATTTTGCTCCATGTGGTATCTATCATTTGTCATGTTATGCTACTCTAAGTAGGCACCCTTGCAATCAATAGCATTAAACATCTTTCTTGAGAAATGCATTATACAATGAATCTCAGTCAAGTTGACAGAAGAGATGTTTAACTCTTACTCCCTCAAAAACCTTTGGCCAAAGTTTTAAAACTGAAGTCAAAAGTTATGTAGAGAAGTACATAATTGACCTTATTTTCAGGAGAGCATAGCAATCACAGGCTTTGCACAGCTCAGTGAATAGTGTCAGCTGCATTTTTAACAACAGACATCCCTGAAAGCTGTCGCCTAAACAGAGATTTAGGCCCCTGACCTTAGGCACTCAAGTTGAATCATCCAGATCTTTTTGCTGTGGTGCCATAATTCAGATTATTAGCATTTATTGACTTAAATTACATAAACCTACTTTTCAACTGTCATGCACTTAGAGAGATGGTTCCATACATCACTTGTTTAATAATCCATACACTATTGTCCTTTCATTAATAGTACTCTACATGTGTTGAACAATAAATCAGATGAGTGATAGCATACCTTATAGAGAATATGGCACATAAACTTTAAGATGACAAATGATATGTTAGCAGCAATATCTAGCTCATAGTGTGATGTTATCAAATATTTTGGGGATGTTTCTGAAGATGTAAGCTTATCTTTGGATTTTCTAACCCTTAGAATTGGTATCCCTACTAGTTTGTTGTTATAGGAAGGTGCTCAGTATGTGGTTACATCATAATTCCAGTTTGATAGAGTTTCAATTTTTTGCATGGCCAAATGCGACAATGCTTCAAAGAATGATATGGCCACACAAAATTCAAGGAATAAAAAAGGCTCCAGAAGGAAAAATGTTTGAAATTGGTACTGGGAAAGTAGTCATCACTTCAAAGCTTACCACACTAGCTCCAGAAACACCCAAAATATGAGCCAAAATCTCTCTTGTGAGCAAAGAGATTAAAAGACAATTGGAAATTGTCTTTGCAGTTAATTATTAAAAAGGAAGAGAAGAATAAAAGGATAGAAATAATTTACATTTTGTGGTAAACTTTTGCAGTTTCCAAACCTGTGACAGTACGTGAAACATTCATGAGTGCCCCATAACATGTGGGAAAAAGCAGAAAATGAATGATTATTTTCATAATGCTTTACAGATGAAGATGCTGAACCATTGAAAGGCGAGTATAAAGTACAGAAGAAATATTCTTGCTGCAATTGCCTATTGCAGATCAGCCCTTTGTCAATTTTAACTGTTTGCCATATTGAAATCAACCACAGAAACACTTCCATTATTTTGCTTTAGACCTCTTATTCCCCATTTTTAGACTAAGTCACTGTTATTCCTTACACAGATATTATTAAATATTACAGGTGTTCAAGCTGAAATTCACAAGTAAATGTAAATGATTACTCCTCTGGTGTCACACTTTCAATTTTAAAAAAGTCCCTCTAACTTTCCTGGTTGTGCTGATTTTTATGGCACACATAAGATTACTCCCTTATGGCTGTTGTACACTTGATAAGTAGGCAGAGAGCCTCAGTGAAGTCTTTATGGATCTAAATACTGCCTAGCACTATTCACGTTATGGAGCTTGCAGACTCTATAAACGGAATAAGAAATAACTAATAGTTCATGGCTTAAATCTGGGGAAACTATGTTCATAATCATCTCTTTATAATTTATAAGGTCAAGCAATGGTATGGTGTGATTTTCAAGCCCCAAGCAGTTGCAACACCCTAGAACCACACAAAAGCAGCTGTGTTTACTGTGTGTGAT
Source organism: Odontophorus gujanensis (assembly GCA_013399175.1). Classification (NCBI taxonomy): domain Eukaryota; kingdom Metazoa; phylum Chordata; class Aves; order Galliformes; family Odontophoridae; genus Odontophorus; species Odontophorus gujanensis. The sequence goes on along the minus strand of VXAB01004209.1, from coordinate 7,265 downwards.
GTATTGCTTTCAGTAGGTTTGGTTGAATTGTAGAAGGCTAATGGTATTCTTGGCTGCATCAGGCAAAGTATCAGCAGCAGGACAAGAGAAGTGTTCTACTCAGAATTAGTGAGGCCACACGTGGAGTGCTGTGTACCATTCTGCTCTCCTCAGTGTCAAACATGGGCATACAGGACAGAGTCTTACAGAGGGTCGCAAAGATGTTCAAGGTATTCGAGCATGGCTCCTGTGAGAGCTGGGAGAGCTGGGGACGGTCAGTCTGGAGAAGAGGACACTGAGAGAGATCTCATCAATGTCCACAAATATCTAAAGGGAGGGTGCCACGAAGATGGAGCCAGGCTTTTTTCATTATGGTCCTGTGCCAAGACAAGAGGCCATGGACAAAAGCTGGAACAGAGATGTGCTGTCTGAACACCAGGCAGCATTTCTGTGCTGTGCAGGTGGCTGAGCACTGGCACAGCTGCCCAAAGGCTGTGAATCTCCTCACTGGAGATGTCCAGAAGCCGCCTGGCCATAACCCTGGGCACCCTGCTCTCGGGGTCCCTGCTGGGGCAGGGGTTGGGCAGAGGGACCAAGGGGTCTGTGGCAAACTGTGGTTCTGTGATTCAGTAGTCACTTAAACCTGCTTTTGTAACACTTTACACTATGATATCTCAGTACTTGAAAAAAACATCTACTAATGGAAAAGCAATGTTTCACAGTTAAAAATCTATAGAGAAATGTTTTCTGCAATGTGGAAGCCAGTTACCAACATGATATTGCTATTGAGTGTAGATTTGCAGTAGCGATGTGAAAATTGTCAATTCCCAGCCTTCTCAGCTTCGTTTGACATGGATTATCCACAGACAGCACAAAACCTTTGAGGTGTACTGGCCCAAAAGAAAGCTCATGTTCTTCCTTTACATATGCTCCAGACAGCTTCAGCTCCCCAAGGGCAGAAGGGTGACAGCTGAATGACGTTTATCTTTGCCTTTCTTTACTTCACCCAGTCAGCAAAATCCAAGAGCAAATCACAGTCCATCAGAAAACCACAGCAATAGGAGATGTTTTTGAAAATTCTGTGGAAAAATAAGTATTAATTTACATTCTATTCAGAAACTGCACGTCTAGGTTCCTTTCCCAAATAACTAAGTGGCTTATTCTGAATATGAACAAAAAAAATAATATTTTTTTGTTGTGTTACAGATATGGAACTATGGAACTGTGATGTATTTTGTATGCACTAATGAGGAAACCAACGATAAGCCTAAATTTGTCAGAGAGTAAAGGTTTGTTCTTGTTTTCCTACTGAGATGGTTAAGTTCTTGCAGCCTTTCTTATTTACATTTTAAATAATGAAACACCCACGAGTACCAGGCACTTTTCCATTGCTGCTCTGTGCAAAAAGAATATTAATAACATTATTAATAAAGCTAGGAAGATTGCAATAAAATGTCTCTACACTTGAAACAAAGGAGCATCTTGAAGAACTCAGCAGATTTTCTGCTATAAGCAGAACAGATAACACAAATATGATTAAAATGTTCTCTGCTAGTAGATTAGAAATGCCAATTTATGTAACAGAAACTGCCTAAAGTGTAGGCACATTTGTTCAAAGAGATTGCATTCCCAGTCTGTTACCAAGTGCTTGCTTCACTGCCTGGTGCTCAATTCCCTTCTCACTTAAGCTGCTGCAAATCAGGATGTAGTAAATGCCTCTGTGGTCTCCACCAGTGCAAACCCTTACAGAGCTCTGAAATATAGGGTCTGTGGAGAATATAGGTCTCTGGTGCAGAAAAGAGACAAAATCTCAGCGTCATACCAGAGCTGCACTGATAAGATTTCAGTTTGATTTGTGCATTCCTTTTGCATTTCATTGTCTTTCTGATATTTTTTTCCAATCTTAATTGTGATGCAAGCAGGAGTAATGCCATTTACTTCTACCTGAAATGTTTCATACTCCAGAAGCCTCTTTCTTCTTTTGGTACAGAAACTGCCTTACCAGTTGATGTCATCATCCATGTTTGGGACTGCTCTGTACTCCTACAAAAAAAGCCATAGAAATTGCAGGAGTACAAATGAGAGTTAGGTACCCAGTTAGGTATCCAGTTGCAGATCACACTGATCTCGTAGTGTCTGTGAAACTGTTCTCATATGATCTACTGATGACAAGCACACATATGCTAAGCAGTGGATTACACATATATTGCAGGACTGAAGACTTGTGGAAACAACTGGAATAGTGCTAATGCATTCTGACACTTTCACTTGGGGTGAAGACTGACAGCTTTTAAAATACTACAGCTTGCCATCAGGAAAATAACTAAAAGGATATATTAAATCCATTCTTCAAAGCCTGCAAATAGCATCTTCTTTCTTTTCACAATGCTTGAGGACATATTAACTCAGGACATCACAAGTAATTTATTTCATCTTATATATGCTCTGTATTTTGTCTGGAGTGTAAAAATAAAATGAAATTTAAAAGCTTGAATGGCAGCAACATAAGTTTCAGAAAGTGTCTCATATTTTAGCTTCAACTGTGTTCCTTCCCTGAATGGTTTGTAAGAAATTCTATAGAAGAGGTAGGAATACACGAATCGAGACAAGTAAAAGGGATAGAGTGAGTACAGTACAGCATCAAAATAGTAAAGGAAGAAGCAGTGAAGGAGGAAAAGGGAAATGATGATATTTTCCTGCCTGACAGAGGAAGAAAGTCAATTTCTCTCCTGCTTTATGGACCAGATATGCATCTATCTCTCTGACTCCCCCGGCTACCTACAAACTGCTGTTCAAACTGCCAACCTTTCTTATTCACTGCTTTTCTTTGTTTCCATCCCATTCTTTGTTGCTAGGTCTTTCAGAATATAGCCACTAAGATCTGTTAATATGGGCCTCAATTAGATACCACTAAACCTGAATGCTTAAAAAATTGCTGGAGTCTTATTTATACTGTAATGTTTTCTCAGTAATAGATTTTAACACTTGTGATATAGAGTGCATCACAGTTTTAGATCTACTACTGTAAATATATAATCTATCAAGTTCTCTGTATAGAAAGTCTTGCATCATATATACATAGAGCACAAGGTGAAAGCACAGAGGAAAAAAAGAGGACATAGCAGAATTCTAAGCATGCTTTTATGGCTGCCCTGCAGATTCTGACTTCAGAGCTGCATTCAATCTTTCCCCTTTTCCCCCTCAGAGCCACAGCACAGCCAGTGCACCAATCACTTGTTTGTTCAAGTCTGAGGGCTCAGACAGCAGAGGAGAGAGATCAAGACTCAGAAAACCACAAGAGAGAATATACCGTGGCCTCTCTCATTGTTTCTCTCTGCAGAATGATCTGTGGGTTGCAACAGTTTTTTGAACTTCAGTGGGGATTGTTACACACACAGACAATACAGGCTCCATCCTGGACTGTGGACACATTCAGAACTATCATAAAAATTACAATAAGAACTGACCATCCAGGTGCATATCTCAGGCCAAACATCTTCAAAGGTGCATATAGTGAAAGAGGGTATATGTGTATGAACTAGGGAGTCTGTTTTATTTACAGACTCCACCTGATTCTCTGTAGTGACAATACAGCTACACTGTCATAAAACAGCACCTGCCTGGACCAATACCAGCACTGAAGATTACTGGTAATTCACTGAAGAATAGCAACTTGAAGGTGGGTTCCCTATCACGAGCCCTATCCCAGCTAAGTTCCATGGCCATCAATCATAGATGAATCTTTTGTTGTTTTATATTAGATCCCCTTGTAGTAGAACAGGAAGAGAATATCCCAGAACATGGTAAGGAAGCTGTCATTTTTAGGTATTGGTTCAAATACTCTGGTGCTCTGAAAATATGAATCAAATTCAGCTTCATACATAAGTGCTTATTCCTAGTTCCAATGACTCTGCCATAGCAAGTACTACTCATACAAAACTGAACCGTGTTAGCAGAGAGAACATAAAACATCAGCAAATACAAGAGATGCGGAGAATTGATAGCTTATTAAGATCCAAGAGGTTGCAAGCTGTCATAGCAAATCAAGAAAAGCACAGAAAAGATCCGAAAGTCACCCAAGTTCCAAGCAATTCCAACTCTGCAATTCAGTTTCAAGAAAATTGCTTCCCACATAGCTTGATTACCAACCCGAAGCCCAAAGCCAGTAATCAGTGCCCTAATCCAGCTGGCCCTGTGGCACAGCAGGCCATATGCACTGAAGAGCAAGGGTTAGGTGAGGTTTCCCATCTCCTCTACTCAGATCCTCATGAGACAGTGCAAAAGAAGGAATAAACATTTGAGGAAGGCTTAAGGCTTCAGATCAGATAGGCAAAAATTTCCACAGGGGGAAAGCTAGCACTTCCAATGACTACTGAGTCCCCAGACATCTTAAAATGTCGTGGAAGTGTATTCATATAAAGGATATGCTAGCAAATTCTAAATATGGCTGTCTCATACTGACAGAATGTACCCAAGAGGTCAGGGCCTTCAGTGGACAGCACTTTCCAAAATGAATTCAAGGGCAACAAATCAGCATCTCCTGGGAAAAGAACAAAGAATTTCTCAAGGGAAAAATACTGACACAGGTTAGATATTTCTGACATTGGTTCAGAGCTATCCAAAAGGAGAATTAAGAGTGTATAAAAAAGGGGAGGATTTTACACTACAATCAAGAAGGCAGTACACAGATGAACAAGCAGTACTGCCAACAGTATGAAGCTCTGAAACTCTTGTGGGTAAACATAACCAAAGTCATCTGGATGGGCTGAAGTTCCAAGCGGGAGCTGGGAAAATGCGTTCCTGCAATCAGATGAATAGAAGTCTAAAAGATAAGCTATATGTGGCTGAGTGATCTACATTTTTAGTCAAGGTTGTCAGTCAGGCTGGCTTAAAATACATGTAAAGATTGCAAACTGCTTGCAGAAACACCTAAAGTTCACTGCATGTCTTAACATCTCATCTAATTTAAGGACTGGATATACACCTTCCTTCTTCCCTAAACCATGGCAAACACAGCGATTCACTGACATACTAAGTGTAAAACTCATCAGCAAACATTATACGTTCAAACTGCTGTAACATTCAGTGGATTACATCTGGAAATGGCAGTGTATACATATGTAGTAACTACGATGTAAAGGACAACCCTGAGAACATCCTGAACTCAGCGACAAAAAATAAAAATTGCTTTAGGGACAGTTGCTTACTGTTTAATGAGAACACTGCATTGGTGAATATTTGTTACAGAACCTATAGACTTCACCACATTGAAACTCCTTCAAAGATTCACAGCCACAGAAGAAGCATTAAAATCAAAAACAGAAAAATATCTTCAAAGTGCAAGAAAGCCCCTTGGACTCTCACTGAGCACCTAATGACTTCATGTGAAGCACATTAAGGCACAGGAATTTCTTTATACTCACCTTACTGAAGAAAAAAACTCTTTCATATGACTGAATTCAACATCTACAGACGTGAATGTTTCTCAGAGTTATATCATGTATGTAAATATGTTGACATTAACAGTTTATAAAGTGTATGGCTGTGTATCTATATACAGGAAAAGAAGTTGGAAGAAGAGAGCTTGTTTCCTCTCAGTATACTGGAAAGAAGAGACTGAATGAATGCACATTCACTTCTAAGTGATGCAAAACCTCCTGTGTAGGCTCTTACTATGTCATCATGACCAAACAACAAAGTTCTAAAAGCACAGCTTTGCTAACTCGTGTTAGTTAATTAAGAGTGGTCACAATGCTTCCCCAAGCACTTATGGTTGGAGAAATAGGTGCCAGAGAATGTCCATTAAATAACTCAAAATCTGCAGATACTCAAGAGTTAATAATCTACTTTATCAAAGAAAAAATGCCAGACAATGTGTCTGAGAAAGAGCTTTCAGTAATAATAAGGTTTTTTTATTATTATTATTAAAAAAAAAGATTTATACACTATAAAATTAGATGGATTGTTATAACTATCCAATTTAACTTCTTGCATACCAAATATCAGCTTCTTGGTAAACAGAAGTGTGCCTTTATGAGAGACATGGGGCTGGATTTAAAAACATCAGGAACAGAATCTCTAATAATTAGCTGGAAGGTAAGGGCNCATAACCAAAGTCATCTGGATGGGCTGAAGTTCCAAGCGGGAGCTGGGAAAATGCGTTCCTGCAATCAGATGAATAGAAGTCTAAAAGATAAGCTATATGTGGCTGAGTGATCTACATTTTTAGTCAAGGTTGTCAGTCAGGCTGGCTTAAAATACATGTAAAGATTGCAAACTGCTTGCAGAAACACCTAAAGTTCACTGCATGTCTTAACATCTCATCTAATTTAAGGACTGGATATACACCTTCCTTCTTCCCTAAACCATGGCAAACACAGCGATTCACTGACATACTAAGTGTAAAACTCATCAGCAAACATTATACGTTCAAACTGCTGTAACATTCAGTGGATTACATCTGGAAATGGCAGTGTATACATATGTAGTAACTACGATGTAAAGGACAACCCTGAGAACATCCTGAACTCAGCGACAAAAAATAAAAATTGCTTTAGGGACAGTTGCTTACTGTTTAATGAGAACACTGCATTGGTGAATATTTGTTACAGAACCTATAGACTTCACCACATTGAAACTCCTTCAAAGATTCACAGCCACAGAAGAAGCATTAAAATCAAAAACAGAAAAATATCTTCAAAGTGCAAGAAAGCCCCTTGGACTCTCACTGAGCACCTAATGACTTCATGTGAAGCACATTAAGGCACAGGAATTTCTTTATACTCACCTTACTGAAGAAAAAAACTCTTTCATATGACTGAATTCAACATCTACAGACGTGAATGTTTCTCAGAGTTATATCATATATGTAAATATGTTGACATTAACAGTTTATAAAGTGTATGGCTGTGTATCTATATACAGGAAAAGAAGTTGGAAGAAGAGAGCTTGTTTCCTCTCAGTATACTGGAAAGAAGAGACTGAATGAATGCACATTCACTTCTAAGTGATGCAAAACCTCCTGTGTAGGCTCTTACTATGTCATCATGACCAAACAACAAAGTTCTAAAAGCACAGCTTTGCTAACTCGTGTTAGTTAATTAAGAGTGGTCACAATGCTTCCCCAAGCACTTATGGTTGGAGAAATAGGTGCCAGAGAATGTCCATTAAATAACTCAAAATCTGCAGATACTCAAGAGTTTATAATCTACTTTATCAAAGAAAAAATGCCAGACAATGTGTCTGAGAAAGAGCTTTCAGTAATAATAAGGTTTTTTTATTATTAT
>VXAB01004208.1:346-28929 GCA_013399175.1 Odontophorus gujanensis | reverse complement strand
ATAATAATAATAATAAAGGTGTAAATGCGTGGGGTCGGTACGGCACCGGTGCTCCCGCAGCCGGAGAGAAATTCCCCATCTCTTCCACCTCGGTCCCAAACACCGATTCCTGTCTTCGCGCCCTCGGCCCCGGTACAGCTGTGGGGCTGCGCTGCAAATGGGATCACTGCAATCGGCCCGGTTAAAAATAACACGGGGGGAGGGGAGCGGCGGGGTTTTAAGCCCGCCTGGCTGCTGGGAGAGAGTGGTGTTGAGCCGCAGCCGTGGAAACTTCGTTTAATTCCAGGAATCGTGTTGGTTCGGAGCCTTCTGTCGGGTTTGGTGTGGGGTTTGTGGATTTTAGCCCCGCTGGGATGTGTTAATGCTCTTTGCTGCTGTTCAGGGGATTGCTCAGTGATATCCTAGAGCAGAGGATACCACCTGACAGTGCAGAATTGTGGACTTTCCGACCAGCTGAGGGCATAAGGAGGAATACTGGTGTGGAGGGTTCAAGGTTGTCACCAATTCAGCTCTCATCGCGGTGAGCGCGTTGTTCCCGTGGGGGAGAGATACAGAAAAAGCAAAGGGATGTTTGGAAAAGTCTCTAATATGATACGTCTTTATTCTTAAGTCTCTAAGTAACGAAACAGCCATAGTCTGAAGAATTACCAGGCTGTGTCCCAGGAGTGTGCAGAAGGTGGACGTGGTGAGTGCTGCAGATCTGAAGCCTGCTCTGCTGCTGTCCCCACTGTGGTGAAGGTGCTGGAAAATGAGAGGGTAACTTCTGCAACCTCATGGAGAGAGGAAGAACCGGCTCTCCAACAACGCTAGGTGGACAGGGTGCTTCTGGTGCAAGGGAATGGCTTACCTGGCAAGAGTGTAGCAAATGTTTGCTAGTTATTTGTTACTGAGTTGAGATTGAGTCTAGAAAGAAAATAAACGCTCTGCTTTAGGGTCTGATCCGTTTAATTAAGGCCTCGTTGGCCATTTTTGCTAGCAGCTTTGATGAGGTGGAGTGGGGTTTCTCCTGTTTTCAGCATCCCTGGGAGCTTTGGCCTTGTGCAGGCATCGAGGTAAAAGTGTTCTAACGTGAAGGCAAGCTGAATTTTCCAGGTTTTGGGTAAGGAATGAAAATGATCCTTAGAAACGCTGCCTCTTCCTGAAGGTCCCGACTTATTATCTTTTTAATAATTTATTAATTGTAACATTAGTCCCTCTGCCCCCTTCCAATGTGAGTATGGCTGGAAGAGCATTAATCCACCTTAAATACTTAAAGGAGCGACGCTTTCTGGCTTGCAGGGTGAGTGCTGAAACTGTGGCACTGAAATCAATCAAGATTAACTGCAGAATTAAGGGAACTTGGTTACACTCTTCAAAAGTGTTTGCTTGCTATTTTGCATATCCAGCAGCAAACTGGAATTAGCAAAGGCTGTAATGCTCAGTCTGGGTACTGGGAGCAAACACTGGATGGGTGAGTTTGTGCTGCTGTGACTCAGAGCTGCCTTCTGTGCGGAGGTTAAGTGTTTCAACTTGAGCACCAGGCCCTGAAAAATGTGTAGTGACCCTCTTCAGTCTTTGGCTTTGAGGCACTGTGCTCAGGTGGGCGTGTGTAAGGGACTTAAAACACTTTGCATTTTTGCCCCAGTAATAAATGATGCATCTCTTCCGTGGCTCCTCCAGGTAAACGTCAGAGGGCACAGCCCTGTATGATTGCACAGATAAGGTGGTTGCTTCAGTGTCAGCAGTGACCAGGCTGATTTCAGAGGCTCAAAAAGAAAGAATACGTGCCTGTGGTTTATTATTATGGCACTTTCAAGTTAGGGAAATGGCCCTCTGTCTGGAAATTGTTGTTCCTTGATAAAAGAACAAGACTCTAATCTGTCTCTTGATAACATTTAATACCTTAGCCTTTTGAATCCGAGCGTGCTAAGTGTGTGGCAGCCTAAAAATGAAGTTTTGAGTGGTTACCTGAGATTTTTTAGTTCACGTAAACGGTGGTCACAGGAATCCTTTGGAAGCCTGTGGAATTATGTAACAATTATATAAACGGACAGTTTTCCATTGGCATGGTTTATAAAACCCAGGAGCCCTCGCAGGTTCCTTGTGAAGTAGCCCTTTGGTCACAGCTGGGACAGGACGTGGCTGGGGAGGAGCACAGCCTGTGTCTGAGCAGCAGGGCTGGAGCTGAGGCAGCACTGCCTGCTATGGTCCTGTGCTGTCTCCTGGAGTTCTGAACCGTTAATTTGGGCGTGTGGATGTTTCTGAATGAGCACAATGAAGATTTGTTTGGGGTTTTTTTGTTCTTTTTTTTTTTGTTCTTTGAGTGGAAGCAGTTAATCTACTTTATTCATCTGTTAGCTGGAGATTTATTTATTGCAGCCCCGGTGCTCAGGGTGCAGTTATCAGCGCCGTGCACTCCTGTTACTCAGCGCCTGGGTCAGTGCTTTGCCATTCTGCTGCTGGGAGGACACAGCACCGTGCTGAAAGGCAGAGCATGAGTAACAGCAGCACAAACACACGTGGCTGCTGTTCTCTGAGCCTGCAGGAGGAAGCTGTCACAGCTCTGAGAGCTCACCTGGCCACGCAGGGCAGTAGGTGCAGCGCTGCCTTCCAGTTTCCTGCTGCCCTCTTTGGGGAGTGTGGAGCTGATTCAACCCTCACAAACTGCAGCAGGAAACACTTTGGAGTTCCTCGGTCTTCTGCCATGAGGAATTTACAACCTAAGGTGGATGGCTCATTCGCAGATACTTCCCAGACCTTTTAATGTGTCCTAGGGATACTCTTGTTATATTTAGCAGTGTTTAAGCTGTATCTGTTGCTTTTAATAGGCTGATAAGGCAGTGTGAGCTAAGCTAAAGATATGCAGTCTTCCAATCTCGCTATGTGCCAGTTAAAGATTGACACTCCAGTATGTAAACCTTGAAAAACTAAGCTGTAATAGGTGTAGTATTTGTGCTCAGCGTCTCTTGAGGTGTGCAGAAGTTGCTGAGTGTTATACATGGTCGTATTAATCCAGCTTTGTAGTTTGCATGTGCAGCGTGTTAAATTAGGTCTGAATTTGACTAAGGTGAGCTGAGTGTTGGAGCCTGCTGCTTCTCAGTCAGTACCCTCATGGCACTAGTGCAGGAGTAGCAATCTTTGCTCCTTTCCCCTACAGCTCTGTAATTCATAGGGCTAAGGTGACTGCATTAATTACAGTTACAAAGCGATTTATGTATCTGTGCAGATGGTTCTCTTCTGAAGTGTATCCCAACTGCAGTTGGGATGGTCCTTGGAACAAAGTGGGCCCACTAGTCTCATTAGCAGTAGTTTTACTACTTGGCTACCATGATTTCCTCTTTGATACAGACTTATAAAACCTTTTTAACTCTTCTCACTGCATTCAGGAATTGTTAAAGAGCTGCATCTTAGAAGAGAACTGAAGTCATTTCAGCTGACTGTTTTTAGAGGGCAAAATGCTGAAAGCGTGCTGCATTAAGGAAAGTATTCTGAAACAGAGTTACAAGATGTAATTACTTAGACTTGCAAAGGGCCCTGGAGAATTAGTTCTGGCTGCAGGAGGTGTCTTCTGGTGCACCCAGTGCTGTGTTTCAGGTAGGCTGGCATTCCACTGGAGCCATTCAAAATCTTGTTTCTCACGTCCCGAAAAAAGTTTTTCCATCAAGTCGTTTCCTGCTGGAGAAAATGAATGGCTTCATAGCATCTTTGAGTCATGTTTGGCACAGCCCTGCAGAAGTCTTCATTGTTTCTCACGTTCAGAATAATGGTGTAGGTGCGACCATGCTCACATCCCCTGCCCCTGGGCTGCGTGTGCCCACAGGAGGAAATGTGACTTGAACACCAGCAGGGAAAGGAGCTGTACAGCACTAAGGCAAGGGTGATTTCATCTTTTTGTGCTAACTGAACATTGTGGCGTGCACAATGGTTGAGTAATCAGCCTTTTCAGCTCTTCTGTTCAGCACGATATCCCGTCGGAAAACTTTTTGGGAGCTGTGATCTCTCGTTGGGTGAGACTTGGCTTCCCAGCAGCAAGTGCTGAGCGTGGAAACAGATGTGCCAGGCTGGGAAAGCATCGCCACCAAAGCATCCCAAGGAGTGCAGTGTGTTATGGGGCAGTGCTGGCTCTGAATGCTGCCCGGTGCTGCTGGAGCTCCGTGGGAAGCAGTGAGCTTAAAGCTTTGAAACTCGTTGCTTCATTCCAGATACCGATCTCAGCTCGTCTTCTTCTTGGGAGCGTGTCAGCCTTATGGCAGAGCTGCTTTCGTTGTGGTAGGCTGCTATCCAGGAGCTTTTCCTCTTGCCCTGAGTGGCCTTGGTGAGCTGCTGCTTGCCATGGATTTATCATGTTGCAGGGCAAGGCGTGAAGCAGGGCGGCCATCGGTGTGTGTGCAGGCCTTAATTGGTTGTACCTCATGCAGCAAGGTGCTTTTGGCCTTTGTGATGATTACATTCATGGAAAGCACTGCGTGAGAACGTGACCTGTCCTCCAGAAAAGAATGAGTGTAAGAGCAGAGTCGGTGTTCGGGTTGCGGTGAGACGCGCTCCTCCACGCGGGGTTCTCATGAGATAAATGAATCAGAAGCAAAGCATGGGTGGTTTGCGGTTCTGTGCTGGTGTTGTTCTTCCAGGTGTGTCTGTTCTTGATCATCTCAGTGATCAGAGGGAGCCAGCTCTCAGCCAGGGCCTCTGTGCCAGCGTGGGAACTTCTTTTCCACCATTCAGTCAGGAGCGTGCAATGCAGTGCGTGGTCCGTGTCTGTATCTGCGTGCTGAATTTTACCCTTTTGTCTTTCAAGAGCTGGAAGGTGAATGTTTTTCCATCTCCTGGCTCGCTCAGACCCTTGAAATGCTTTCCAGCAGGTTGCACTCTGCCATAAAACTGTTTGTTGGAGGCGAGGAAAACCTAAGAATGGTTAACTGCCTTTTTAAGGAGCCTCTGAATTTGTCTCCACTTAAACGTAAACTTTCTTATTCTGCAGCACAGTGCTGCACTGGAAATTCCTCTGTCCTCAGAAGAGTTCATTTTTTTACAGATCAAGTCTATTGTTAAATCCAGTATTGTCTGCAATTTGGACAACTATTTGTGCATCTTGAGTTCTTAATCCAGTGAGATTTGGATTTGTAGATTGAATAAAGGTCTTTACAAGTACTCTTATAAAAAGATTTTCTCATCCTGATTTTTTTTCTGTGTTTTAGAAGACCTCGAAAAACCCCAAACCTTAGAACTGTGATGAAAATCATTGGGCATGGATCTCTGTTTTTTGGGAGGTGTTGCAATCCTTTGGTTTCACGCACACCAAATGGAAAACACAGATTTCAGACTGCAAGTCTGTACTGGAAGTGTCAACTCCAGCCTGAGCTCCTCCAGCTGCTCCATCCGTTAGCTTCACACCTCACAAGTGTCCCTTGTTGTGGAATCCCAGCCCTGACGCTCACAACTTGTTGATGTGGCTCTGCTGGTAGCAGAGGCACAGGGGCTAACAGGGCACATGATAACAAAAGAAAATCTCAAGAAGGGGCTGTAAGTCCTCGTGCTTTGAGGAATGAGGTGGCTGGAGATGGCTGTGGCTGCGTTAAGATGCAGTTGACTGTTGCAGGGGTTCTCTTTCCTCTGTAGAGCTGGCATTGCCTGCTGCCAGAAGTGGTGTCCTGCCTTGCAGGCCTACCAGCTCCATCCAGTGTGCTGCTTTGGGTGGCTGCTGCCGTGAGGTTCTGAATAATTCCTAGTTTAGTTCCCAAATATTTAGTCCCTTAGTAATTAATTGATATTTAATTTGAATTCTTCTGTATTCAAGCACTTGCATCCAAATAGGGAGCTGGCACGGGGAGGCAGTTTGTTACTACACTGGGAGCTGGCCACTTGTTAAATAAAGCAAAGTGTGCGAAGCCAAGAGCTGGCAGAGCGAAAGCTTTCAGGAAAATGTAAAGGGAATTTCTTGGCAGATGTTTTTAACCTAAGAACTTCTTCCAGCGTCACCAGTGTAGGACGCCGTGCTGTAGGCTGTGCTTCTTGCAGCCTCTGAAAGATGTGGGTTTGTGTTCACAAGCATTCCACTTGTTCTGCAGTCTCCTCTAGGTCACTGCTGAAAGGAAGCCTACAGCTCTCTATCTATTTTCATTGGTCTTGGATTCCTGGCCGTGTACAAGGGCCCTATTGTCAACTGTGTGTACCAGTTTTTAACAGGCAGTCCATTCCCTTAAATAATTTACACCATTGATAAGTAGGGACAGAGGGTTTGAACGGGGCTCAAGTGCTCACGTTCTGGAAAGAGCGAGAGCAGTTGGTGGAAAATCTTTTCCTTTTTTTGCCCCTCGGAAGCACTGTGTTTCCTTTCAGGCACGTGGTGATGGGGGAGTTTAATTGAAACAGAGATGGGAGTGCCTACCTCAGTGGGGTGCCCTCCCCTCTGTGCTCCCTTATTGCTGATGCTGATGGCATTTCTCTTGCAGGTGAAGCATGCCACCAACCAGATTGTGATGAACTGCGCTGACATCGACATCATTACAGCTTCCTATGCTCCAGAAGGAGATGAAGGTAGGACTGCTTTTCTGTTGTACTTTTGATGTGAAGTGCTGCTGCCAACAGTTAACAGCCTCAGTGGAAAAAAGGTACAGTCACTGGAGGAGCTAACCCACCTGACAAACATGCAGTGGCTTCCCCAGCCTTCATTCTTTTCCCATTCCTCCCATTTGTGTTACCTCAAGCTTCCTACGTCCTGCTCTCATGTTGGTGTGTCACAGGCAAAAGGAGGACTGTTGTGACATTGTTTGTACAGCAGATGCTGTAACAGAACATGGTCTGTACCTATGGACTTGGCAATATTGACAGAAGCAAGGGCTTAGCTAAGAACTGGGTCAGGCACGGCTGGCGGTGGGAAATGCTCACTGTGAAGGATCTGAAAAGGTGCAAAAAACTTAGCTGACATTGAGCAGAGTTTTCTAGTGCATGGCAGTGTGGAAAAAGGCAATTGTGTGTAGGAGAGAGTGGAGTTAGTGGAAGATGGGAAGGCAGTAGTCCCTGCTGGTGACACACGGTCACAGTAGTTGAGGTTGTCACCAAGCATATGGCCCTAAGAAGAGTTGTAGGGGTTGAAGTATGAAATGTTTGAGGTGTGGGAAATCAGCTGCTTAGAGTGATGCTTTGGGAGTGTGCAGAGGGTTTCTGGCTGTCGTGGGGAACCTCTGCTGCCTTAGGCATCGCAGTACTTCGGTCCATGAGGTACAAGGTACGACTGAGTGATACCTCAAACAACAGAAGGCTCTGCAGGAGGAAGAGTCAGAGGAGGAGTGTGAGGAAGAGCTGCATCAAAACTCAGGTGTGAATTAAAGGAGTGATTGTGGCAATGGAGAGAGGATTAAATTTCCCAGGTATATCTCCCCAGCAGCTGAGGGAGCTTGGAGGGAGGGGCTGTGCTTGAACACCTGCACAAGGAGCCTGCCTTTCCTGAGCTCGATCTGATTGGGACTGTTTCGTTCTTCTTGCAGTGCTGTCTCTGAAATAGCACTGTTCTCAGGCTAATAGAGTTTGATGTGGCAAACAGAACATCCTCAGGGAGTTTTTGCATTTAAGTTGGGTTGATACTTTTTAACGTAGTATAAAAGAAAGCAGAGGTGTGGTTGCAGGCTGCCCCCTGCACAGGGAGGAGCAGAGCTCATGGGGTCCATTCCAGGCAGCACTGTGCCCTGGGCCCACACCACCTACTGGCTTCTTATTTTGCTGTTGAGAAAGTGAAAACAAATGGAAAAGGCGCCTGAGAATGATCACTTTCCACTCAAGTCAAGGAAAGTTAATAAAAAAAATAGAGAGGATGTTTGTGTGTCATTTCTGTGTTTTAGTTGTCCTTCAGGGGGTCTGCTTTTATATCCCTCAACACTGGTCTGCTTTCCTTGGAGTATTGATACCAGACCTTGTAGGAGGCTTTTGTCTTTATAACTGCGTAAGCTGGGAATCCATTTCTGTAGCTTTAATTCCTTAGTTCTGATTTCAGCTTGGCATGGGCATGATGCTCAGCACACAAGGGCTCTGAGTGCAGCCCTCTGGCTGCTCTGTAGGCACTCACCTCTCCAACTACCCTAGCATAAATATTTGAGGCTCAGTTTGGTGTGTTTTCTGTAATTATAGCCTGGCTTCATGGGGTTAAAACGTATCTTTCGGGTTGGTCAACTGCCAAATAGTATAATGGCTTTGGAAGTAAAATTGCATGAAATTGGCAGGCTGTTTGCTGGCACCTGTTGATACAGATCAAGTCAGTCTTACTAATGCTTCTATTGTGCTCAGCTTCTGGATGGTAATTTTATAACTGGTCTCGAAAACCAAGTATGAAACGTAGTCCAGTGAAGCAACAGAAATGAGCTGGATCAGCAGGACTTAGTCCCTTCCCTTAGAGCCCTCCTTATGGGGAATGCTTGAGAGTGAGTTAAACTGCACGATGGTTTCTCCTCTAAGGCTGTGGTTCCCCCATGTTCCCCCCCATTCCTTCTCCACCTGTTTGTTCTTCGGGAGATGGGGACAGCTCAGGGTAGGGTTCGGTCTTTGGAATTTTAATGCACGTTTCCAGGGAAATCAGATAAGTTCCCCAAATTTGACTGGAAGCTGAGAGATGGTGGCTGACGTTTTCAAGTCAAAGTACACATTTCTGCATTGCAGTGTACAGCTGAACGACCAGCCTGTGTGCTTAGGGCAGCGTTCTGCAGCCAGCTTGATTTCCAGTATCCCCAGTTCCAGCATTCCCACTTGGCTTTGCCTTTGCTGTGTAATACATGCACATCTGATATCGGTTAAAACCCTTGGCCAGGATCCATGTTTGTAAGTGTGTAATGCAGAAATTGGAATCATTAATTGACGTTTCCATCTCGTTACCGTGCAATGTCAGGAAGTGCTTTGTAGGAAGACTGTAATCTGTTTTAAAACGCTGTTGTAAAATCTCATCTGCAGTGCTCTGAATCCGGGAGAGTCCCTAGCTCTGATTTGGATGCATGTTTTCCAAGGGAGCTGTAGCAGCTTTGTATTTTCTCATGCTCCTTGGTCCAGACTGTGCACTAATGTGCTAGTGATTAACTTGCAACCTTGCAGTGCCAGACTCTCCAAAGTGAGCAGGCTGCCAAAACCGTGTTGTCCTCCTCGGGAGCTTTTGTGTTCAGCACTGTTAGGAATTCAGACAGCCTTTACTGCACTTACATCTCTGTTGTGAGTGGTTCTCTTAAAGGGCTGAAGGTATGGCTGGTGGTTTTCCGTGCTTCTTTTTGCTGTGGGTTCAATGGTTAGTGCTGAGTTGCTGGTTTAGAGAGTGTCACTTGGAATCGTTCATTTCTATCCTGATATTTTTGATGTGTGTATATATGTAACTGCTTGGAGAGCTGTGTCAGTTGGATGACAGCGAAGATTAAACTGGGGATATCAATCCTGCTGGACTTTGGAACAGAAAAAGTCCAAAGTGAAGCACAATGACAGTGAGTGGAGGCCGTGGCTTTGCTGTCTGTGTGAGTTCAGTTGCAATGGAGCAGATCACCTTCACAACAATGAGTTTTCCAATGAGGCATTGCAGAACAACAACACTTCCAGCTTTACACGAAATAAAAACGCGGCTCTGATTACTTCTACTATCTATAGAACAGCTTATCTGAACATCTTGGGAATGCTCGGGCTGCCTCCGGAGCTGTGTACCTGAGCTCTTGGGGTGACACTCGAGAGGGAGGGCAGGGCAGGGAGTTCTGTAAGTCACAGCATGGTTTCAGACAAGCTTTGCATTCCGGGTTGCATGGCTGATGGAACAGTGAGCTGAACCATCCCTGAGCAGCACTGGGAAGTGCTGCCCCTGTGCTCGGCACTGCTGAGACCTCACCTCGAGTACTGTGCTCAGTTTGGGGCACCTCAGTACAGAAGGGATGTGGAGGTGCTGGGGCAGGTCCAAAGAAGGGCAGCAAGGCTGTGAAGGGCTTGGAGAGTGTGCCCTATGAGGAGGGACTGAAGGAGCTGGGGCTGCTCGATGTGGGGAAGAGAAGGTGAGGGGAGACTTCATTGCTCTCTTCCAATATCTGAAAGATGCTCACAGTGACAGCGGGGTTAGGCTCTGCTCACTGGTGACAGTGACAGGACGAGGGGAAATGGCCTTAAGTTGCACCAGGATAAGTTAGGTTGGATATCAGGCAACACTTCTATACAGAAAGGGTCGTTAAGCACTGATATGGGCTCCATAGGGATGTGGTGCAGTCACCATCCCTGGATGTGTTTAAATCCATTTGGATGTGGTGCTCAGGGCCGTGATGTAGCAGAGGGTTTTTAGAGTGAGGGCAGTGTGGTTGGGTCATGGTTGGACTCAGTGATCTTGAAGGTCTTCTCCAACCTGAGTGATTCTATGTTAGTGGATGGGGTGGGAAGCTTGTACTGGGAATTCTGTCACTGGACACTGGCTTGGTCACATCCTGGATCGTTACAAACTGTTCTGACCTGCCAAATATTCACTGTGTTAGGGGACCTGGAGTCACACATCAGGATTTGTGCATACCTCGCCGTGTTGCTGTGCCCAGGGTTACCCAGCTCCTTCCTTCAAGGCACGGACGAGTGGTCGCTCCTTCTGCTGATCCATTCTGGTGCAGATTTGCATTCCTCAGAGATAGCTAGTCGTTGCAGCCGTTAATTATAGGGTGTCAAAGATAGCAGAACTTGCACAGTGAGGCCCCATGCAGCTATTTTAGGTTTGTGGTTGGAAGAGCGTCGTCGTGCACTGCTTCACGTGCCCCAGTGGCACTGGGGGAGCTGGGAGAGAGCACTGGGAGGAGGTGGCTCCCCATCCATGGGCTGCAGGCAGCTCAGCTCTGCTGGTTCCCCCCCCCAGCTCTCCTGCTTGCTCTCATAGTTCAGATGTTTGCATCTACAAATAGATCCCAATGCTGTGTGAGTGCTGGGCTGCTTAATATTCCAGTTGCTTTTGGATGCCCTTGCTGAACGGTGCACGATCTCCAAGGTGGGTCTGTGGGCCCGAAGAGGAGTCTTAAACAAAATCAACACTGAGTTGTTCTTCGTGGTTGAAACCAAACGAAGCCACCTCGCTGTGGGTATTAATGTGCTTTCCAAAGCAGCCCACAAATTGTCAGTGAAATCATAAGCATACTGCTCAGGATAATTAGCAGGACTCCTGCTGCACTGATGTAAGCATTTAATATTGAGGGAAAACAGTGCAGTTTTTCCAGGTTTCCAGGAGTTGCAGTAGTCGTACCAGCACTCTGTGTTGCTCAGGCTGCTGGTGTTGCTGCACCTTTACAGGTTGGCAGCACAGCTGGGGTCTGTGCTGGTGCATGGTGGTGGGCTGTGGCTGCACCTTTTGGAGGGGATGTGCTGCAGTGAGGTGTGGAGCAAGGTACGGTGACCCCAGACAAAGGCTGGTGTTTCTGTGATTGCTCAAAGCAATCCTTGTGGATTATTCAAAGCCTTCATTGATTTGCTGTGGGATTCAGCTGATCTAGTTCATCTTAAGTGCTCAGGAGTTACAAAAGCATCGCTGGATTGTATTTCAAACAAAATCTGTTTGTCTTTCAGAGGTACATGCCACGGGGTTCAACTATCAAAACGAGGATGAGAAGGTTACCCTGTCCTTTCCCAGTACCCTGCAGAAAGGTAAGAGGTGTTCAGGTGCTTTCAGCTTGCTTTGCCCTGTGCATTTATGGTGCTTGCATTAGCAAAGCTGGAGCAGTGGTCATGTGTGCCCTGGAGGCTGAGGGAGTGGGACCTGAGCTAATCACTTCCACTGTGGGCCCCTGGAACTGGAGGGATCATTTCCTTGATGGTGTGGTCGCTTCTAACACGAAGGTGACTGCTGTTATTTACCTGCTGTTGGGTTTAGGCTCACAAGTTGTTTCTGTCACGTACTGTTGATCTGTTCCCTTACTGAGAAAGAGCTAATCTCAGTTGCTACAGTGTTCTTCTAAACTTGAATGCACGAAATCTTTTGAACCTATTGTTTCTTGTTGTGCTGGGTTTGTGGGTTGAAACTTAGCTCCTTGGATTGGATGGAGCTGTTCTGCTTCATCTTTTCAAACACAAAAAGATTGCCAGGTGATAAACTGCTGGCGTTTAATTCTGTGGGATATTGGCACGCTGCCTTTCTGATCAAGATCAGGTTTCCCCTTTTACACTGAGACGTGGAGGGCAGAATAAATCCTGAGACTAATTGACTTAGAAGCTTGAACACAACCAGTGCTCCACTTGGGCGTTTGCAGTGGGTTTCAAAGGATGAGTAGCCACGTCCTATGTTTCTGCAAGTTGACACAACAGTTGTGAGATCAGACTTGTCAAATGGCTTAAGGTCGACCTCTCCTGGTTCCTGTGTTGCTTTTGGAGGATGAGAAGGAGTGCTGCAGGAATCCTGTGGGATTTTTATCAATCTGTGGTGTGCTATGCCTGCAGCTCTGCTGGGTCTTACTTGTGCGGAAGGAGAGCAAAGGGTTTGAGGGAGACTGGCAGGAAAGTCACCCAACTGGAGGGCCATCTTCAGGAAGGCAGCTGGCCAGCTGGCAAGCCCAGGCCAAAGAAATGCCCTGTGGAGTATGGGTAACAACTTCCAATCTGTTTCAGGGACGGGAACGCTGAAGATAGACTTCGTAGGGGAGCTGAATGACAAAATGAAAGGTTTCTACCGAAGTAAATATACTACCCCTACTGGAGACACACGCTATGCTGCTGTCACTCAGTTTGAGGTATGGGCTGTGTTTGTTTTCAAGGAATGTCATTCTCAAGAGCAGTGCAGGCCTGGTTTCCTGGCTTTAGCTCTGTGCTAGCTTCAAAAATGCATTCCTTTTTTTGCTTCTTGTGGATGGGCAGTGCTGAAAGTGTCCTTTATGGTGTGTCTTGAAGGTCAGCACATTCTGGATCTGGCACGTTCCCCAGCCAGCAGTCGTGCTGATGTGTGATGCGTTTATATATAAATAAAACAGATGCAATGTTTAGAAACATTTATTTATGTAGATGTGGTCAAACACATCTGTATAACTCGCTGTTGTGAGATATATTAATTTTTAATTAGAACATTCTGCCTTTATCTCAGCATCTTAATGACATCCAAAATGCGAGCCAGAAAATGGCTCAAGTGTTACATAAGCCCTGGTCATAACGACAGGATTTCATTCCATATTGTGATTTCTAGCTGTCTGCCTGAGCGCAGAGAGATGCAGGGTGCTTTTGGGTTTCCTTTGGGTGCAGGCTGGTGTTAGGGTACGAGTGGGTGGTCCTGTGTGTGCTGTCTGGGAATGCCTGCGTGCCCTCCCTGCTTTCACATGACTGAGCTTTGCTCCTGTCGTGACTCTGCTAAATTCTGCTCAGACTGTAGAATTCCATCAGAGCACAGAGCTGCGTTAAGGTCTGAAAAAAGAAAATAAAGAGGAGGGAAGCAAACTGTCATGGTAGTAGCAAAATGCATTAGTGTAGGGGCCAGGGGGTGTCAGAGAGGAGGCTGCACAGTGCCATCACTGCTAGCCATCATTCATCCAACGACCTGACCATAAAATATACCAATTTTTTGCATGTTTCCATTGCAGCAGTTCTTTGGGATTTCTTTGGTGTAACATTCTTTCTTCTTTCAGGCTACTGATGCTCGCAGAGCTTTCCCTTGCTGGGATGAGCCTGCTATTAAGGCAACTTTTGATATTTCACTGGTGGTTCCTAAGGACAGAGTAGCTTTGTCAAATATGGTGAGTTCTTGATGCACCGACTGTCTTCTGAATAAAACTATAATAGAGGCAGCTGCCCGATGGAGAGTGAAATGTGTTTGGGGACTTAGGAATGTAGTCTGTCTTCGGAGCTATGAGTAAGCAGCTCTAAATTGAGACAAGTCTTAAAAGACAATATTGTTATTTCAGATGCTAGCACAAAAGCTAAACAGACCTTACAAACCACAGTGGTGCGTGTTTGTTTTTTTAACTAAAGTCTAGCATATGTCATGCCACGTGCTGCTTGATTAAGAGTGACTGGGGGGGAAAAAAAAACAACCATCCCTTTACATGTTTGTGTAGCTGCTAAAACTTGAGATAAACAGGCATGGTTTTTTTTGCCCTGGAGAATTTCTGAGCAGAGCCAGGGTAAGATGTGCAAGTGAATTACTTCTGTCACAAATGCAAGTGGGCATTTTCAGGTTACTCTTTTAAATACGGCACAAGTATTTCTGGAATGTGCATCTGGAGAAGAACATGTGAGGTTTTAAAATGGGTTTTATTTGTATGTTTTTATCTCAATAACGTTCACTTTCCTCGTTGCCTGTAAGGTCTGGCTCTGCTCACTGACCACGTGGTTACGGTTTCTGTTTCAGTGTTTGAGTAAAAACCTCGTGCCTTAATGGGAACTGCATAATATCCTCTTTGGAGGGCAGCAACTGATAGCTAACATGTTTAGCTGCCTTTCCAGTAATAGAATATACAGTATAAAAGTGCACCTGCCTTTCCAGTAATGGAATATATTGTGTATATCATACAAGCACGTCTCTGAATGTGATGGGTGGGGAAACTGTGCTGCGATCTGTATTATAAAATCAGGGAGCTTCCTTCACCTTAAACGTGTGATTCCCAACGAAGCAGTAGTTGGGATAAGTACTGTGGAGCACTTTCACTTCCACAAAGCTAACTGCTTCTGTTTCACATTGAAGAATGTCATTGACCGGAAGCCATACCCAGATGATGAAAACCTGGTGGAAGTCAAGTTTGCTCGCACCCCCATCATGTCAACGTATCTGGTGGCGTTTGTGGTGGGAGAATACGACTTCGTGGAGACCAGGTCCCTGGATGGAGTCTTAGTGCGTGTTTACACTCCTGTGGGCAAAGCAGAGCAAGGAAAGTTTGCATTAGAGGTAAATGCACTCAGGAGAAAGAAGGGGGGTGGGAGCTTCCGAAGCATTGTGCTCTGGGAGCTGGGGATGAGGCTTCTGGGGGAAAGCTTGCACGTGCTGCTCTCGTGGGCTGGTCTTGGCCACCAGGAAGCTTTCAGCTTTACCAGTTGTTCCAAGTGAGCAAAAATATTTACCAGGTTTCTCCTCTTCTCTCTTACAGGTTGCTGCTAAAACTCTGCCTTTTTATAAGGACTACTTCAATGTTCCTTACCCTCTTCCTAAAATTGATCTCATAGCTATTGCAGATTTTGCTGCTGGTAAAGTAACTCACTTTATTGATGAACTGTACTTTATTTGAATTATAAACGTTTAGGAAGAGGTGTGTATCCATATCAATAAACCTTTGTATTTATTTTATAAAGGTGCCATGGAGAACTGGGGCCTTGTTACTTATAGGTATGCTGTTAAAATACTGTCTTTCCCCTCCTTTGTTCACTAATTCTTAGAAGTAACTGGATTAGTTTTAGGGAGCTGGCATGGTCCCAAATAAGACCAAGTCAATACCTTCAGCTCTTGCTTTGGTTTGAGTCATTGTGACTTCTGCAGCAGCGTGTGTTACTCCACAAACCTTAGGAAGGCAGGGATGAGCCCTGTAACCACTGTCCAAGGGTGTGAGGGTTTTTAACTGCCTGGCAGCACTGCCTGTTCTCCCTGAGAACTTTCTTGGCTGTTTTTTCCCCATCAAAGTGACGTGCTTCCTGGCACAGCTGGAAGGGTTACTTATTTTAATGATGCAGGCAAGTTGGTAAATTTAGCAACCACATGATTATCATGTAAATGAGAAATACTCACTTGCCTTCCTTTTCAGTTTTTTGATGTTCATCTGATCAAGCTTTTATACCTTTGCTTGATACTCTTACGTGATCAGTGTGTGTTGTTAGACTGCTTCTCCTTCATGTTGGACATTGGACTCATAAGCTTTGGACTCCAGTCCTTGGAATTCCTTCTGCTAAACTTTGAATTTGGCCTTAAAAATAAGAACTGCAATGGATATCTGAGTCCAGGTGTAAAATCTACATCTTATTACAATTTTGAGGGCATCTTTTACTTCCCATGGGGGAGGGGGGAAGAGAAAACCCAAAAAACCCACCTACTTGGAGGAGTAGAGTTTTTGTTTTTTAAGCCTTCCTCACTTTTTGCTGCTTCATTTTTCCCCCTTTGACACTTGATTTGGCACGCTTGCTCTATCCCCCTGGGGACAGAAGGTTGGCACAGCCTGTGGGCACCACCTATGCTTGGAGGCTTTGTCCACTTGAAGCACTGTGGTCGCCCCACCACGTCCTGGTCACAATGGGTGTGTGCAGAGGAAAGTCGTGTGCCTGAGCTGGGAGCACTCGTGTGCATGTGGAGGACGTGCAGTGTGTGTGTGACACGGCTGGCTGGGTGCTGGGAGAGGTGGGCTTCCTTTGGGGATGAGGGAGGCAGAGGAGATTGGCTGTGCATACACCACGCAGTGTGAAGGGAGTTTCAGTTAAGGTGAGACTTGTCGTGTCCCCCCTTCCTTCCTAGATTATGTAGGTGAGCTATTTTGTGCATAGAGCATAAACTTTCTTGTTCCTGCTTGGGTTATTGCACTTGTCTTCTTGCATGCCGTGAGGAACTATTGCTGCAAAACATTCCAGTAACTGTGGAACTTACCAAAACCAACATCTAAACTGAAATAGCTTTTATTTTTTACTTTTTTTTCAGTTGTACTGATCACTCTGTAGCTTGTTTAGGTTATTTAACCTACTTCTGTTGTGTTTTTTAACCTGGGCTTGTTTCGCCCTGCTCAGTCACCTTTCTCTTTTTAAACACAGGGAGACTGCATTGCTCATTGACCCCAAGAATTCCTGTTCTTCATCTCGCCAGTGGGTTGCTCTGGTTGTGGGACATGAACTTGCCCACCAGTGGTTTGGAAACCTCGTGACCATGGTATCTAACAGTGACAGACTCTTCTAGTTTTCTTTGACACACACTTCATGTGATTATTATGAAGTGTATTGTGAGGACAGACATGCTGTCTTACAAAAAGTATGTAAAAATCAGTTTCTCCTTTACTAGTGTGTACTGTAAAGGTATTTCTAGGTCTTGTCTCATGTGGGGGTAGGCAGAACATGCTGATATCTCTTCCTGGGCTGCTGACTGCTTCACATGGAGGAGCTGTTGCTCCCAGGCATTACCTTTCTCTCTGCCCTGTGCTGAATTAGGACAGGAACAGTTTCTCTTTGCTGCTGACTTCTTGTTGGTAAAGTGAAGCCCTTGGGATCTCATTCATTATTCCACCTTCTTGCTTTCCAGGAATGGTGGACCCATCTTTGGCTGAACGAGGGCTTTGCCTCCTGGATTGAGTACCTGTGTGTCGATCACTGCTTTCCGGAGTATGACATCTGGACCCAGTTTGTTTCTGCTGATTACACACGAGCTCAAGAGCTCGATGCCTTAGACAACAGTCACCCAATTGAAGTAAGCTTTGTCCTTCCTATTGGTTGCCTCCCTTTTTTCTTGTCAGCTGGATATGAGTTTTTCGTTCCCTATTAAGAAGGAACTGCACAGTCATTCATAACACAAAGGAAAATCTAAAATTGCATTTACACTGTCTGGGTTTTCCTGTATTACACGCATGCTTTCTTCAGAGATAAAACTCCCTTAAGCAACAGAACAAACAAAATGAGAGCACTGTGGCAGTTAACTCACTGCTAATTACCCTCTTCATCACAGGTTAGCGTTGGCCACCCGTCTGAAGTAGATGAAATATTCGATGCTATTTCTTACAGCAAAGGAGCATCTGTAATCCGAATGCTGCATGACTACATTGGTGATGAGGTAAAAAGTATTTGAACTTAGCGAGGAGAAAGAAGGTGGTGGGAAAGTGCAGAAGTAAAATCACTTCAGTGCTAAAATCTGGCTAAACGGAAAGCATGTTGAAGATGCTCTTTCTAGGAGCACAGTTTAGAAGGGAGGTACCTGCTGATCCTAGGAGTCCTTGGTTGATTCTCGGATCTAAAAGCAGTGTGGAGAGGGGGCAGAAGGGACCTCTGTTGTGGTGCCATTACATGAATTCATTGTGTGTTCCCAGGACTTTCGGAAAGGAATGAATTTGTATTTAACAAAGTTCCTGCAGAAGAATGCAGCCACAGGTAACTGATGATTGTTATGTGATTAAGCAAGCTGATTTCTGGAGACACCGTTTCTAGAGCTGATTTGGTGGTTTCTGACATAGCTGCTATTGCAACTGAGTAACCAAAAAGCAGGAAACAACAGGCTTGTTTCCAGCTTCCTACAATGTTCCTTGCACAGTTCTGCACCCTCTGGGGGTTCTGTTTCTTGGATGAGGTGACCTGCAGGACCTGCACTCCTTGGAGATAAGCACGTCCCTGTAACAGCAGCAGTGCAGCTCGGTGGTTTGCCTGCTGCACTCCACACTTGGCAGTATTGATTGCATGGATGAGTAAACAGTTCAGAGTCTGCTCTAACATCTCCCAGTGCTTTCTTTTCGTAGACCTTTTTTGGGGTATCGCTCATAAACACCGAAATGGACCCTCAGCCTTAAGCAGTCCGTGTGTCTTTGGGTGTAATAGATGAGAACTTCAGGCAAAGACTCTTCTTTTTATTGCTTTGCATGCACAGTATGGACTGATTGCATTCTTTTAGATACCATGAAGCTTTCTCCCCACTCTCCTTGCCTACAGGTGGCTTAAACTATTCCCTTTTTCTTGCCTATCATCTTTACAACCTGACAAAAGGGCATTGGAGATCACAGCGGGTGAACGGGAGCAGTACTGCAGCTCCCACCCCCCAGGACCCCATAGTGTAATGGTGTCTGACACGCTGGGGCTGGGGGAGTCCTTAGTCAGACTTCTCTTCTACAGAGGACCTCTGGGAAAGCCTGGAAAAAGCTAGTGGTAAACCTATTGCTGCTGTGATGAATACATGGACCAAACAAATGGGATTTCCACTCATTTATGTGGAAGCTGAGCAGGTGAGTTGTGCAGTAATTCCCCTTGTAATGATTTGGTCTNAGTCAGACTTCTCTTCTACAGAGGACCTCTGGGAAAGCCTGGAAAAAGCTAGTGGTAAACCTATTGCTGCTGTGATGAATACATGGACCAAACAAATGGGATTTCCACTCATTTATGTGGAAGCTGAGCAGGTGAGTTGTGCAGTAATTCCCCTTGTAATGATTTGGTCTTCTATTTTTTTTTTCTCCAGTACTTCAGATCAAACATTCTCCCTTCAGCTGTGTTTAAGATCAAATTTGGTCCTTTCCAATAACTTAAAAATGTCTCTTGGACCAGAGTGTGGTGCAGTGAATTGCTTTTTTTAGTGATAAATCTGTTTCTGCAGCGAGGGGAAGAGGAGGAACCCAATGGGAAGTGAAATGGAGTTTATCCACGGGCACTGTAGGCCATGTGCACGGAGTTTGCTGACATGGCCCATTTTCTCTTTGTGTGTGTGAAAAGCTGGGGGTGGGGGGGCAGTGGGATATGTGCTGTAGTCCTCTCAGCACATGCTGTGCTTCTCACTCTGCTCTGATTGTGCTGACTCTGTGACATCACAGGCTGAGCAGGGATTAGTGGCTGGGAGCAGAAATCAGACCTCCAAAAATCAATGGGTAATTAGGGCGTGTGTGTCTCAGTGATGGCAGTGGTGAGTAAGCTGCAGTGAATCCTTGAGGCAGCTTCTGTTTGTGGAGGGGAAGTTGCTGCAAGTTGAAGGAGTGCACAGAAGTTGTGATGTATGGAAGCTGAGCTGATCTGTAGTTCCTTTCTCCTTTAACTTCATGAGCACTGAAAGAAGTTGCAACTCTTGTAAAAATCTGATGGATTTTGTTTTTATTTTTTTAGCAAGAAGATGACAAAGTATTGAAGTTAGTCCAGAAGAAGTTCTGTGCCAGTGGACCATATGCTGGTAAGATGAGCACTGGGAGCAGGAGCTTTTTGAGCAGTGGTTGGATTCAGGTGTTTGTTAAGACTTCAGAATTAATACAGGGCTGAGTGCTCCACTTTCCATGTCCTCCTCCTGTGGTGAATGGCATTCAGTCTTCAGTTCAGCTTTGATTCCGAGGTTCTTCTCTACTGACATCTGCTTGTGGCCAGTGCTGCCACCTGAGGAGCTCTGCAGGCTGCTGGTTTTGTGGCTGTGAATAAACAGAACTGCCTTGTATGGAAGTCAGCTCTATTTTAGGGTGAAAATTCTGCCTGTTTCCTCTGCTTGTGGAAGTTAAAGTGTTGGGCTTTGAAGGTGCTGTAGGGACCCTTGGTGTTGGGCTCTGGAACTGCCCTTTTCCTTCAGGTTTTGTCAGTTTAAATTTAAACATACTGACATCAACTGCTGCTGAAACTTCAACCTCATGCCAAGTTTCTCAGTGCGGGCACACCCTTTTTCCTTAGGCCTTCCTTTTTTTTTGGTTTCCTCTTTTAGGGGAGGATTTCCCTATGTGGATGGTCCCCATAAGTATTTGTACAAGCGACGACCCCACCAGTGCCAAAATGCAAGTGCTGATGGACAAGCCAGAGCTGACCTTGGTTTTGAAAGATGTTAAGCCAGACCAGTGGGTGAAGGTGAGTGTCCTCAAGGGAGCAGGAAGTTTGACTGTCACTGTAATGTTTTCCTGCATTTCAGTTTCCTCTTCCCTCTCTCTTCCCTTGCAATCTAGAATTTCTTATGCAGGGGCCTCTCTGTGCTACTGCTGGATATTGGCTCCTCTCTGTAATGCTTAACACGATCCTTTCCCTTCAGCCCTTTGTTTCCAAGAGCAGTCTAGACAATGTAAACTGGAACCTTCTCGGAGCGTGAGCCCAGAAATACAGAGTCCCATTAAGCAGAGGCAGCTTTTGATTTTAACTACGGTGGCTTTTTCAGTATCCCGTGGCAACTGCAGTTTAGTTCAAGTCCATCCTGAGCAGAAATAGTCCTGTTTATTTCTCATTAGTGTGAGGGTTTTTGATGGGTTTTAGAAGGCAAGGAGGAATCTGCAAGTGGAAAAAAACCACTGCTGTGATCTGCAGGCACCGGTCAGAAACAGGACCTGAGAACAGAAAGGCACTGACTGACTGGGATTATTACTGCATGGACTAATGAGGTTTAGAATAATGGTTTCTGAGCTGGAGCTGTACTCCAAGAGGTGACTCCATGAAGCAGCAGTAAGAGTTACTCTCTGATTTTAAAGCACATCTTCCTGCTTGACTAATGGGATCCCAGTATTTCAGGCCTGATGGCTGAAATGCTCCCCACGTCTGTCTGCTTCACCCTGGTCACAGAGGGGCACATCACAAACAACCCTGAGCCCCTCTGCCCAAACAGGAGTGAAGATGCTGTTGATGTTTGCCTGCCTGCCCTGAAAAGCTCACAGGCAGCAGCATGCAGTTCTCCAGGCTCACTTACCATGCATGTCCTGCTCTTACGCAGGGCAGGGACACTTGTTCTCCTTTCTTGAGAAAACAGTTCTGTATCAGAGCCATGCTGAGCAAGCTGAGAGTGGGGTACAGAAGTGATGTCTGTAGCTCTCTCATTTTCTGCACCTCTTAGCGCGCCTTATTTAAAAAAATAAAAAAATAATAATAAAATTATTTTTCCTTGCTTTTGATTTCTCACTCTTTGGTGTGTTTCAGTTGAACCTTGGAACAGTAGGCTTTTACCGCACGCAGTACAGCCCCGACATGCTGGAGGGCTTAATACCAGCCATCAAAGACCTCTCCCTCCCCCCCGTGGACAGGCTCGGCCTGCAGAACGACCTCTTCTCTCTGGTAAGCAACCTGTGCTGTTCTGGCCTGTAATGAGAGCTGTGGTAGGGACAGAAATGAGTGTCTGAAGGGTCGGTCTGGTTTTGAAGGCACAGCACCCTCAGGATTACTGCGTGGGTTTGACTTGACATGTCCAGACTTGTTTATAAGGCTCAGACCCGATGGGAGTGGTCAGTTTTGCTGTTATTTGCAGGGATGCATTCTTTTGTACTCTTACAGAATTAAGTGTTCTGAGAACTTCCTTGTCCTTTGTAGGAGCAGGGATATATAATCATCCCCTCAAAGACTTTATCCAAGGCTTCATCAGCTCTGTGCTGTAGGGCTTGGAAAGGTTTCCTCCCCTGGAGGAGGTGGCTGCTGGGGATTCTTAGTGCTCCAAAGCAAGGGCTTGCCCCAGGAGCAGGCAGTGTTAGCTCTGAGCAATGCATTGCTCTGTACTCTGTAGTACAGATTTGGCAGGCAAAAGCATGGAAGGTTGGAACAGTGTGGGTTTGATGCCCCACCTCTCTAGCTTCAAAGCTTGCAACTTGTGGCTTAGTCAGGAGGGTTTGAAAGTGTGGCCTGGGTCCCTGCTCAAATATTTCAGGACCAGTGGGACAATTAATAATGCACACAGGAGCTGGGTCACACTCCTTTATTTTTGTGTGTGCTTCCGTTTAAATAACATTTCATCGCAGGTGAGCATAGCTTAAATGGCAGAAATTACTTTCTCACCTGCTTTTCTTTACCATAAGTTGCTGCTCTGCTCCCAGGTGAAGCAGTCTGGTTGGGAATTCACCACCTGCACTGAGCATAGGAATAATCTTCACAGTGCTGGGAGGTGGTGTAGGTTTTCCCTGGCACAGGGAGGAGGGCAGTGCTGCTGGTAATCCTGTGAGAAGCAGGAAGTGAAAAATGAATTCTGCAGCTTCACACTCTCCATTTAACAAGGAGCACAAACTAAAGCTTGCAGTCATTCTGATTTTAGTTAAAGTGAGCTGTCAGTGGGTGCAGTATCTGGCTGAGAATAACTCCAGAGGTTTGTTATCTCTGGCCAGCTCTGCTCCAATTTGAAGTCACCTAATCTCGTTGTCTGTTGTTTCCTGTTTGCAAAAAGGTGCTGATAATTGTATTGCCAGCTCCTGGTGAAGTTCTTACTGTGTACAGAAAGCTGTGAGGGCACAACCCCACAGTGCAGCAGAGCTCGTGTGCAGGCTGTGCAGTGTTCAGTGAGGCAGGGAGCTACTAAACACCTTAATTCTGCTGGGAAGTAAAACTAATCTGTGTCTTTTCCTCTCCCAGGCCCGAGCTGGAATCATTAGCACTGTAGAGGTTCTAAAAGTCATGGAAGCTTTTGTGAATGAGCCCAATTATACTGTGTGGAGCGATCTCAGCTGTAACCTGGAGATTCTCTCAACTCTCTTGTCCCACACAGACTTCTATGAGGAAATCCAGGTGTTCGTGAAAGATGTCTTTTCACCAATAGGGGAGAGACTGGGATGGGACCCCAAACCTGGAGAGGGTAGGAGAACNNNNGCTTGGAAAGGTTTCCTCCCCTGGAGGAGGTGGCTGCTGGGGATTCTTAGTGCTCCAAAGCAAGGGCTTGCCCCAGGAGCAGGCAGTGTTAGCTCTGAGCAATGCATTGCTCTGTACTCTGTAGTACAGATTTGGCAGGCAAAAGCATGGAAGGTTGGAACAGTGTGGGTTTGATGCCCCACCTCTCTAGCTTCAAAGCTTGCAACTTGTGGCTTAGTCAGGAGGGTTTGAAAGTGTGGCCTGGGTCCCTGCTCAAATATTTCAGGACCAGTGGGACAATTAATAATGCACACAGGAGCTGGGTCACACTCCTTTATTTTTGTGTGTGCTTCCGTTTAAATAACATTTCATCGCAGGTGTGAGCATAGCTTAAATGGCAGAAATTACTTTCTCACCTGCTTTTCTTTACCATAAGTTGCTGCTCTGCTCCCAGGTGAAGCAGTCTGGTTGGGAATTCACCACCTGCACTGAGCATAGGAATAATCTTCACAGTGCTGGGAGGTGGTGTAGGTTTTCCCTGGCACAGGGAGGAGGGCAGTGCTGCTGGTAATCCTGTGAGAAGCAGGAAGTGAAAAATGAATTCTGCAGCTTCACACTCTCCATTTAACAAGGAGCACAAACTAAAGCTTGCAGTCATTCTGATTTTAGTTAAAGTGAGCTGTCAGTGGGTGCAGTATCTGGCTGAGAATAACTCCAGAGGTTTGTTATCTCTGGCCAGCTCTGCTCCAATTTGAAGTCACCTAATCTCGTTGTCTGTTGTTTCCTGTTTGCAAAAAGGTGCTGATAATTGTATTGCCAGCTCCTGGTGAAGTTCTTACTGTGTACAGAAAGCTGTGAGGGCACAACCCCACAGTGCAGCAGAGCTCGTGTGCAGGCTGTGCAGTGTTCAGTGAGGCAGGGAGCTACTAAACACCTTAATTCTGCTGGGAAGTAAAACTAATCTGTGTCTTTTCCTCTCCCAGGCCCGAGCTGGAATCATTAGCACTGTAGAGGTTCTAAAAGTCATGGAAGCTTTTGTGAATGAGCCCAATTATACTGTGTGGAGCGATCTCAGCTGTAACCTGGAGATTCTCTCAACTCTCTTGTCCCACACAGACTTCTATGAGGAAATCCAGGTGTTCGTGAAAGATGTCTTTTCACCAATAGGGGAGAGACTGGGATGGGACCCCAAACCTGGAGAGGGTAGGAGAACGCACCGTTGGGTTTCACAGTGGGGTTTTGAAATGAATAAGCCATCAAAATGTTGGGAGTGGCAGAGAAGGGAGGAAGAGGAAGGGCTGAAGCAGACATTTTGGGGTATTTTTATGCTTAAAAAGCTAAGCACAAAGCCTTCAAACAACTCTCTTTTCTCAAGTACTCGTTACAGTGGTAAAACTCTGCCCTCCCAAGTCAGTGGTTGATTGAAGAAAGTGGTTGATTGAAGAACTCTCTGCTGTAGCTTTGCATCTCTTAGAGGGCACCAAACTTCTTAGGCTGTTGGGGTGGGAAGCCATGTATGTTCACGTTCACTTCTCCTGGTTTGTCCCGCTGTAGATCCAGCAGGTTGGTTGTGATTACCAGCCTAGCTTGGACTGCAGGCACAACATGCTGTGTTTGGCCCAGAATTTTATCCTTCTGCTCCTCTTGGCATTTAAAAAACAAAAATAATTCTTCCAGTGGCACTGAGGAGAGCAGGGAAGTCCTATTTCTTCAGATATCCCCTCACGTGGATTACTTCATCTATGCATGTGGAAGAATTAAAGAGCGACATTCATTAACTTAGTTGTCTCCAAATAATTGTTTTCTCCTTCTGCTCATCAGGTCATCTAGATGCCCTCCTGAGAGGTCTGGTGTTGGGCAAACTGGGAAAAGCTGGGCACAAGGCTACATTGGAAGAAGCCCGACGTCGGTTTAAAGACCACGTGGAAGGCAAAAACATCCTCTCAGCTGATCTGAGGAGTCCTGTAGGTTATCACAGGGTCTGGTTCCCACATACACTGCCACAGGAGCAGCTCTGGTCTCTAGATGGTGTTAGTTTTGGAGGCTGGTGGACGTGGATTGAGTGTATATGAAGTGCTTACCAGCTCTCATCACACGGTACAAAGATTTCATGCAATGTTGCTTTGCTGTAGTTGAAATTAAGGAAGAGAGTTGGCAAAGTCATCTTAAAATTCAGTGCTAAAACAAAAGGGATTGGTGCAGCTATCTTCCAGCTCTGCTCCCCTGTCTGAAGTGTAGCCCAGATACCTTGGAGTTTGTTGTTCACCCATGGTTAGCTCTGCAGCTCTACAGGTGTGGTGTGTGAAGGATGTCTTTGTGCTCTCTCCTAGGTCTATGTCACTATTTTGAAGCATGGAGACAGTACTACTCTAGACACCATGCTAAAGGTGAGGGTATGCTCCTTTCTGAGCACAACCAGCTTATGCAGTGAAGGGCTGAATGTCCTACCCTGGGGGGTCATCGTTTCTCTGCAGCCGAGCCCAGAGTCGGCTGATGTACAGATGAGATCACTCTGCATTAATTGTGTTCTTTGGTCCTTGAGCAGTGTGAAATTGCCACCTAGTGGATTGCTGCCTCTCATTTTAGGGTTACTTTTCCTTGCTCAGAGGCATGGTTCTACATGGCCTTATAGAAACAGTGGTGGAGATCAGCTTGTTGCTAATGGTACTTCCTGCTCGTGCTTGTGGAATGAGATCCCTAATGTAGATAACCATGTTATTATTCATGAATGTGTCCAAGATTGTCATATATGATGCTGAAAGATGAACCCAGCAGTGCTGGGTGAGAGGAGGTCACTGAGTGTCTGTGCTAACACTGTTCACTCTGGCTTTGAAGCTTCACAAGCAAGCAGACATGCAGGAGGAGAAGAACCGAATTGAACGCGTTCTCGGAGCCATCTCCCAGCCAGAACTGATCCAAAAAGTTCTCACCTTTGCACTTTCAGTAAGTGATTGGAAAAGCTGTTGTCCCATTACACGTAAGAAGAGACGTGTTTGCTTTGTGATACACACCCCTAAAGTGCTAGGAATACTTCCAGAGATTCAATCTGATTTATATCTTCAAAAAGGAATTAATTTATGCCCTTGGTGTCTGTTAGTAACACATGAGGAGGCTGTGTGTGTTGGAACAGTTTGGATTGTTTGTTGTTCATCTGCAGGAAGAGGTACGTCCCCAGGACACAGTGTCTGTCATCGGAGGAGTGGCAGGAGGCAGCAAGCAGGGCAGGAAAGCTGCCTGGAAGTTTGTACGGGACAACTGGGAGGAGCTTTACAATCGATACCAAGGTGGATTCTTGATATCCAGACTAATAAAGGTGCGTGCAGCTCTGAGAACAGCTCTGTTGGTGTGGAGGGTGCAGGCTGGGTTACGTTTGAGGTGCTGACAGCTCACCTTTGGTCATCTGATGGGTTTATTTTTTCTGCAGCTAACAGTGGATGGATTTGCGAACGATAAAATGGCTGCGGAAGTGAAGGTAAGAAATGCTCTTTAATGGAGGTCATTAACTTCATCTGTGATAGATGTGGGCTGCTCTAAGCTGTGAGCACCTCACGGGGCAGCCACGACTTCCCATGCAGTTTGGGGGTTTGATTTTTGAGTGCTGGGGTTGCTGTGTAGTCCCTGAGTTGTGCTGTTCTATCACGATGTCATAAATCAGTGATTCATTATGTGGCTTCTAACGATCCCTATTGCATCAGCTTTGCTTATTCCTACTCGTGTGGTGGAAGTGAGCTCGATTCCATGCTGTAGGTGCAGGCTTAGTGCTGTGCAATGAGAGCAAAGCTTTGGCACAGAGCTCTGCTGGGAGCTGGTGGCTCAGGCACTCGGGTATCCCCCTGGTGTGGGAGCACGAGCCCTGGGATGCATGCAGCCTTTCTTTGCTCCCTGCCTGCAGCTTTTCAGTGGCTCCTTCTTGGCAAAGGAAGCATAAAATTGCAGCCCTCAGTTATTGCTTTCCCACTAAGAAAGTGCTCCAAAGGAATTCTCATTTGGAAGATGCACTGAGCCACGTATTTGTCTCATTTAGCAACCTGTTCCCCTGCAGTTGAGCAGCATCAGTGACTTTGCAGAGAAATCTCATGCTGTCGTTGCTTTCTTTCTTAAAGCTTTGCCCAACTGTATGGTGTATGCTTAACAGAAATGGATAATGCTAAGTGGTATTGTAGCAGAGATAATTTGCAGATGGAAAGAGGCAACTGAAATAAAGGAAAGTGCTCACCCACATCCTAGGCTCATGGTAGGAAACACCAAAGGAGCGATCTCCAGAAAGAGAACCTTCCCCAGTGGTGGCCAGCCCTTCAATGGGGTCTGGGAGAGGTGGACTTCCACCCCTTTGGGTCACACAGGTGCATTGCCTTCACTGTGCTCAGTGCTCACCTCAGGTGATCCATCAGTGGTTCAGGCCGTGATTCAGCAGTTCCCATAGACCAGAATTCAGCCGAGCAGTCCTCCACCACTAAACCGTAACTCATTTCCAAGACGAACCCCAGAGGTGGCACACCTCATTTCTGCTGCGACGTTTGGTGTCCCCGCATCACCCCATGCCTTACATTAATGTGAGGCTCAGCCACGTGCTGGGGTAAGGGTGAGGACAGCTCTGCCCTCCCTGCAGCAGCACAGTGACTGTGGTGCATTCAGCTGGAGCTGTGGGTAGGTGCTGGATGGAGGAAGGTGAGGACATCCAGGAGCTGCGGTGCCCGGAGATCATTGCACAGGGACGAGCTCTGGAGCAGTGTGTTTGCAAAACAGCCATGGGCATTGCTTAGCCCAGAAATACATGCTGGGTTTGCTGCTCGTGTGTGCCCTCCTGCTGAGGAGCTGAGGCCATCCCTGGCTATGAGGACAGGATGGAGCCATACGCTGCACTGTGCTGCGGCTTTCCTCGAGCAGAGAGATGGAAGCAGCCAGCAGAGCAACCTCCATACAAGCTCAGGAGATGGAGGGCTTAAAAACACAGCCTCAGGGCCTTGATGCACGGCGCTGTGCTTTCTGTGCAGGCCTTCTTCGAGAGCCACCCGGCCCCATCCGCGGAGCGTACCGTCCAGCAGTGCTGCGAGAACATCCTGCTCAATGCTGCCTGGCTGAAGCGGGACAGCGAGGACATCCACCAGTACTTCCTGCAGCGCAGGGCCCCCCCGGCCACGGCGTGAACCCACGGAGCCCCCACGGCCTCCGTGAGGGGAAAGGAGGAGCTGCCCCACAGCTGATGGATACGTACGCCAAGAATTCGGGAGTCTTTATCTCACGCGGATGGGGATCGGACTGTGAATGTAGTTAAACTGGTTCCTGCTCACACTCCAGAATTAAACACCCTATTAAAAATTAATCGCAATTCAACGGAAAGAGGAGAAAAGGAGAAAAAAAAAAAGAGAGGAGAGAGAGAAACAAAAACAAAAGAAAAATGTGTAAATACGATAGAAATAAAATAGAGCATAACAAAACTGTGAAACTTCCTCCAGCCTCATCCGTGGTTCAAGTAATTAACCCCCCCCCTCCTGCCGACCCTCGGTGACACATGT
>VXAB01004205.1:104954-135318 GCA_013399175.1 Odontophorus gujanensis | reverse complement strand
CCCATTGCCCGCAGTAACTGTCACAGGCTCTAAAAGAATCAAAAAGGGTCTCCAGGTGCCCCCGTCCCCTCCCCTGGTCCGCTAGGCGGGCGCAGAGGGGTCGGTCCTTAGCCCAAGCTGGTGATGTTGGCACGGCCGCCCGGTGGTGCCACGATGCGCTGGGTCGTGCGGCGTGGGATGTTGTCATCGATCTGTGCACCTGCAGGAGACAAGGAAGGATGTTGGGTTCAACGGGGAGACGGTGTGAGATGGAACAGGTCGCCTCGTTGCTGGAGGTAGCCAAGGTGAGGCTGGATGGTGCCCCGAGCACCTGATGGAGCTGTGGGTGCCCCTGCTCGACGCAGAGGAGTTGGACCAGGCAGGTTTCCTTCCAACTCAAACCATACTATGATTCTATGAGCAAGGTGCATTGGTTTCCAGAGCCTTCACATTGCTGAAATCTGCTTTGCATTAATGCCTCTGCACTGAACACCCAGTCCGATGCAGATGACAAGTGGCTAAATGCTTTTCCCTTAGCAAGCCTTCACTGTTTCCAACTTGTTGCTGAGCCTCTTGCCCTGTAACACTCAGTCTCTTTTCTTAGTCCCGTTGTCCTGACCCTGTTAAGACATTCATGCTCCTGTCCAAACCATTCCACCCTCACTGCACTGAGAAATCCACCTGCTGCATGCCAGACCCACAGCTGCTCTCAGCTGGCAACTGGTGTTGGTGCAATCTGCCCTGCTCACACACCCAGCTGAGGACTGAGCTACAGGGAACACAGTATTCAAACCACGGCAAGGAAATAAACAGGGCTCTAGGAGAGCTCCTATACAAGAATACGTACCAGACAAGCTAAAGCCAGACTGGTGCAGGTTCCTCACAGGTGGAGCTTGCTGTTTGGCAGGAGATGTTTTAGCTGAAGACGCAGGAGTGACGGTCTTTGGTGTCACCGACACTTCGCACACCGGCCCGTCATAGAGGCCCCGAGGGACACCCCGCAGCTCAGCCAGCTGCAACACACAGGAGCAGGGAGCTTCAGCATCAGACAGCCTACAGAACGGCCCTAAACAGCTGGCTACACCTTGCTAAGCCAGAGATGCACATTTCAAGATTCATCTCTAGTAAGAGGATTTGAAAGCGAACAGCATCTCCCCTTCCTTCCCTCTTCCCTTCCCCCTTTCCTTTTTCCCCTTCCCTTCCCCCTTTCCTTTTTCCCCTTCCCTTCCCCCTTTCCTTTTTCCCCTTCCCTTCCCTCTTTCCAGGGCTGCACAAACAGAAGCCAGGCTAGCTTCACTTCTCCAGCTTCAGAGCTTTAGACTGGATTAAACGTAATTATTCCAGTTGAGATACTGCCCAATTGGATTTATAGGTCAAACACACATTTCTGCAGGAGGCCAGAACAGAGCAGAAACCACAGATCTGTTCTCCCCACTGTTAAAGTTCTTCGTGTTTGTAATTCTGGTCACTTGTAATTTATTCAAGAGAAAATTAAGGAAAAATCATTTGCAAGGGATGTGTAGACTGCCTATGGTCAGCAAACCAAAACAGCTCCGGTTTTGTCCAGGAGAGGGCAATACTTCAAACACTGGAACACCTCCTCAGAAACCCGACTTTATCTGGAAATAAACTTCTTAAATCCCCTGCAGTTCATTTGCAACTGATTTCAGCATCAGCTTTTTTACTAAGTAAAGGCATATCAGAAAGCAGTTTGTTTTGAATGGGTGTATTTTGCAGCAAACACTTTTCCAACAATTTTAGCCTCTTAAAAATAGGAACGTTCCCACTTTTAAGCAGTGACTCACCAGTCACCAGACAAGAGCATCTGATGGTACCCGACAGAAGGGAAAGGAGCATCTTTAGCAACAAATCAGAGTTCTAAATTGTTGCTGGAAGGTTTGATACTTAAATGCTATCAGTATGCTCTCTTGGTACTCTGGGTTATCTGCAGATCAACTCAAGTCCAAACCAGACAGCTCCCACTCTGCCTGGAGGTCTCTGAGCTAGAGAAGAATCACAGAGCAAAAGGAACAAAGTCTGCAGAAAACCCATTCTCGAGTCAAAGCATTTCCCTGTAATGAGTCAAGAGAACAGCAAAAATGAAAGAGGAATGAGCTACACATGGCTCCTGTCCAGGGAACGTTTTTCCCTTACGAAGTGTGTGCGTTCTGTGAGCCAGGGACAGCCTCTGCTTCCCACCCACTACAACTGGGGAGTTTTGGTGGCACGGCCACTGTGCACCCAGCTGCTGCACTCACCCTGCTCCTTGCTTTGATGCGTTTGTAAACGAAGTCAGGGAATGGTTTCCTGGGGATATACCGTCCAGATCCCTCGGTTACATGCAGATTCCCATCCTCCAGAACGATCTTTCCCTGGCTGATAACCACCAGAGGTGACCCACGGCACTCCATGCCTTCAAAGATATTGTACTCCAGAGACTAGAACAGACAAAGAGACAGCATGAGGCAAACATTCATGCCAGCAGAGCCTAGCAATCATCAGTCACGCTAATTCCTCAAGTCCTGGAAGCAAATCCAAAACCATTTCCCTCAGTCATACATACTGTGGTTTAATAGAACCCGTTTTAAATGAGAATACTTCCAAGCACACCTGGTTGAAATGGACTTTGGCACACACATGCTCTGCACTGCCTGGGATTTAAAGGCCAAATTAAGTTTATCCGAGCTTCATATTAAAAATGATGGGTATTTTGAAAGACTACTTGGAACCAGTGCTTCAGTTGATGGGTCAGGGACCAGGACAATCTTGTTTTACTCTAATGGGATTGCTCATCCTCAATTAATAGGATTTGAAACATTACACCATGGAAAATAAGAGAAGTTTTAAAGGAATCAGTGGTAGATGTCCCACCCAGGAAGTGTCCTGGAAGGAGATGCACCATGCTATTTGGGGACACTGACTCAGGCAACCAGCTCTGAGACAAATCCAACTCTTTTTCACTGAGTTAATGATGGAGTTGGACCTTGAAGTGTGTTATAAGTATGGGTAGGCTTGGCTGCAGATTTACAATTAGCTAGAATGGTGGTTAAACTGACAGCAAACCAGTTCCAGTATGAAAAAGCTGTGGTGGCAGAGGAGGAGGCTTGGTCAGAAACTTATGAGTTAGGTTGTTCCAAGAACAACATGATCTCCCTCTCCAGCTCCTAACATTTCCTTGCCAGACAGTGGCAACGGCAGTGTGAATGCTTGGAAAACGTTTGCATGCTGCTCCAGCATTAAAAAAATGTAACAACCATCCAATGCCACATAATCATTATGTCTCCTTGTGTCACAGCAACGGCTCTGCCTGACTTTCAAAGGGCTTTTGTTTTATCCTTGATCTAAATAGGATGCTTTGACTCTCCGGGCATCGCTCCTCTAAATTTCTTCTTCTTTCACGGCATGTGAGACACACTGCAGGAGCTGCAGTGGGGATCTGCTGTCTTCAGCCCACGAACCACTTCTGAGAAGGGGTTGAGAAGAACGTAGCATGGTGGAATCGTTAAGGTTGGAAAACACCATGAGATCATCTGTGTCTGGTGGTGCTTCAGCTTAGCCCAGAAACACAGCAAAAATCTGGAGGTGACAAGTAGTTGGTCCTGACTGTGCTGGAGAACACCCACTGAAGATATCTGCAATTTGTGCTAGGACATTCTGAAGACTCCACTTCAAAAGACACCCATTAAAATGGCAATGGTTGTCAAATCTTCAATCCAACCAGCTCCTTCCAGCTCTCTGAGCTAGTCAGCTCCCATACGTGCAGACCCAGGTTCAGACCACTAAATCCAGCCCCTGGGCTCCCCCTGTACATAAGCAAGTCTTCTCTCTCCAGACAGAGTGTGATGAGTCTGGAAGAACCTCAAAATCAACCAAACTTCTGAGTCTGGATGCCTGTGATAGAAATCAGGCACAGGTAAAATGAGTCCAAGCCATCTGTGCCCAATTCTGGCACAGAGTTAAGTCACAGGAAAGGAAACCAAACCTTTCTTTTAAAAGAAAAAAAAAAAAAAGGTTTCTTTGAGAATGTGCCCAGGGATCCAAGCGTGGAAGAAAATTTTGCTCCTTCAGCTCTGGAGTGAATGAAAGCATTCATGGAAAAAAGAACAAGGAGTTTTTTCCAGGGAAACATTCCATAGGTTCATCGCCAGCAGAGAAACAAGTTGTCAACAAATGCAAACAGGGGTTGCTTTCTCTGAGACAGAACTAAAATGTCACAGGGAGACTCCAACTGGTCCTTCGTGCGGGGACAGTGCTGCCATTTCACACAGGGTGGGACAGCTCTTCCACTGCAGGAGCCAGATGTGAAGTCTGGGGCATCACAGCGAGCCACAAACCTCCGACAGAGCCACCATAAAGGGACAGGAGGAAGGGTTGCTTCGTTTGGGAGCTGCCCTGTGCTTCCCTGTGCCAGCAAACCTTGGGATGAGCATCAGGAAAATCATGTCTGACTCCACATGTGTACCCCCTTATGGTTGGCAGTCCCTGCCATAGCTTTTTCCCAACTTCTCTCCTCCTCATGGGTATTCACCAACTCCAGGACCTCTACCACGCCACTACTGCTGCTTCCCAATGCTGTCAAGGGGCAGGACATCCACATCAAAGCCTGAACACTGTCAGAAGCCTGCAGCAATCAGGGACAGATTAGCACATGATATAAATCTACTCAGACTCGTTGACCTGGATCAGATATCCAGAAAAGATGTCCAGGAGCTGATGTGCTTCACAGACTCCAACTGGAAAAGGCACAGCCCTCATTCCCACCGGTCACCAGTGACACACTGTGATGTGTGTCCTTTTGGTGTTTTTGAAGACTGAAAGAGCTTTCTGCGTGCTCAGGTTCACACATCCAACACTCAAGAAGCTCTCTGCTCCAAGGGGAATATCTGGGTGCTCATGTGATTTCAGCTTTGGACTCACACAACTGAGCTGTACTGGGTGCAAGACTAGAAAGGGCTTGGGGCAAAGGTTTAAAAAAAAAGAAGTAAAAAAGCCCACAGTTGTCACAGGCTCTGGGCTCTATCAGCAGAGCCTGAAGGAAGAAAGAGCAAAACGTGCAGGAGAAATCACATCATAGAAAACATCCTTACTATGTTATGAGTCTTGGCAGAGATTGTCTTGACGCTGTCAGGATCCCAGATAACCAAATCAGCATCAGAGCCCACTGCGATACGGCCCTTCCGTGGGTACAGGTTAAAGATTTTAGCTGCATTTGTGCTGGTCACAGCAACAAACTGGTTCTCATCCATCTTGCCAGTCACCTGGGGAGAGGTGCAAGGAGGCATTGCATTAGCCAGGATAGGACCACTATGAAAACCAGTCCCAGGGTTCCCAAAAGCTCCTTCTCCAGCCATAAACACGACCAGTCCACGATGTGTGACATACCACAGCCTTGTCCCAGATGATGGACATCCTCTCCTCAGTCCCGTTAGTCCCCTCGGGAATTAGGGTGAAGTTGTCCTTCCCAACAGCTTTCTGAGCAGTGTTGAAGGTGCAGTGGGCACTGCCAGTAACCTGGAGGTCTCCACTGGAAAAAGACAACGACAGATGGGTTTCACATTGTCACAGCTGTACTCCTAAAGGTAAAACAGCCTTTGGCTAGCTGGCCAACAACCACTATCATTTTAATTAATCGCTTGTCTCATGACAAAACACATATTGTATTGAATGCAGAGAGCTCTACTCACCAGGACAGCAGTGAGTTGAGAAAATCAGGAGTGGTTGGGTCAGGACTCAGTGGTGGGGAAGTGACAAAAGCGGCCGCCTTCGCCCAATTCTTGCTCCAATAATGAGATCCATCAGTACCCAAACTGGCTGTGATGGGTTCCCCATACACCACAGTGCCTACGAGACAGGAAGACAGGTAAATCCACTGTTACTGCTGAGCAATGTGCATCCCTAACCTGTCCCAGAAGCAAAGCATCATCCTGAAAAAGAACGTTTCCAAACCTTTACATACCTGAGTTAATATTGAAGATACTGATACAGATAAAAGTGTAGAAATATATGCAATAAAGACCTAACAAGGCTGAGTTTATCAGAGCAGGCTCTGTGCACAGATCAGACAAAACTCATATTAGAAAAGCTTACTGCCTAAAGAGAAAGCACATCACTGAGAGGAAGTATCAGTGTTTCTGATTCCTAAATGCAGTTCAGGAAAACAGAGTGATTCCCCCCCAGTGGTTCGGGGTAAATGTGTGGCAGAACTAGGAAATGAAATCAGGTCCCTTGACTCTCTGTCCAGTGCACTAACCACCAGTGCATTCTTCCTCTTCATTAACATTTCTGGAACCACATGAAGGAAGAGCTGATCCGTGAGGCCACGCTTCTTTGCATGCTAGAATACACCAGCACATCTGCACACCAAGCAGATGGAAGATGCTGTGACTTCAAACACAGCACAGGCCAGTAGCCCCACGGGTCTGCTCACCAAATGAAACCTTCCCAAAATCCCTGTAAAGTGCCTGTCCATCTGGCTTCTGAGTCCAGACACTCCACGCATTCGCAACAGCTTGCAAAAGATGTGGGTGAGTTAGAACAAAGCAAGCCAAGAATGGGTCAGCAGGGTCTTACAAGGCTCACCACACAGAGTACAGAAATATGGCCTTCCACCATACTGTCCTAGGGAAAGAGTGCATTAGTTCAGGCAGAACAATGCATTAAGTGCCTCTGTGCTGCTTCCAGAACCTCACTGACACCAGAGGAGTAGGATCAGTTTTATCAGAAGGGATCCACCAGTAGAGGAAAAGGGACTGCCTGACATTGCCTGCCCCACCTAGGGTTATGAAACCAGAACAAGGCAAAAAGCACACGCTGGCCATTAATGGGAGGCCTGCTGTGGGCCACTACATTGGGAGGATTGTTCTGCAGAGAGTGAGCTCCCAAGATCTGCCAGAGACAGAGTCTGCAGGGAATCTTCTCCATATAAATGCCACTGGGAGCATCTGGCTTTAAATAACAGTCGTTCTTTTCCATCTGGCAAATCAATTCTGTTCTGTTTTTGCTTTGGATAGTCTTCAGCTATGTTTCCCCTGTTGCTCGGGAGGGCAAGGATGATGTGTGTGGCCCTCCTGAGCTATCCAGCTGGATAATTGCACAGTATTTAAATTGAATTATTTGAATAAAGGAGCAGAGAATGGTGGGCCATTTATACCCCTAATTCTCCTTATAAGGAGAAAACACAATCTGAAGTTGGCTTCCCTGGCCTATAGAAGTAAGTTGCACAGACTCATCAAGTTGATTTTTGGGGTAATGCAGCATGCAGCCACTTTGCCATGTCAACACATCTTCTCATTTCGGCGTGATCTCCACAATAATGGAGCTAAGGGAGGAAAGTTTACCCAAAGCAGCTTGAGCTGCTTCTACATCATGAACAGAGAGAGATGCTTTGGAGATCAGTCCCCTTACTGGCTCTCTGAGCAGGAATCATGGGATCAAAACACTTCTGAGCTAACACACACACACAGACAAGCACACAAGATTGTTTGCTGCAGTCGGAAATTAGCTCCTCGAGCACCAAGCACCCAGATGGAAAGTGATGTCATCTGTGTATCTATTCAGGCTTATTGAGACTGCACACAATTAAATAGAACCCTTCCAAGGAAAGGAGGGGAAAAATCACCCCTCCTGCTTACTCACCCACTCAGAACCACTTTAAATAGAAATGAAGGGTTTAGTCACAGAAGAAGGGAGATAGGCACTCACTGTGCTCTGTAACCTTTGCTCCCTGGGGGCAAGGCAGCAGGGGCAGGACCTGGAGTTGCTCCTGAACAGACCTCACCATGAGAAGCAGCACCCAAGGTCTGGGTCCCTCCTGTAGCACCCTCAGAGGCAACAGGAATTCCCAGCCAAGCCCAGCCTACTGATCCCAGTTCCCACTTGGATGCCAGGCTGTGAGTTACAGCACCAGGAGCATCCTATTTCACAAGCAAGAGCTGGAACTGGTAACCACATCAGCTGCTCCAATTAACTTCGACAAGGCCCACGAGTCAGACCTCCATCAGAACTCCTGGCATCACTTCTGACCCCAGCAGCAGCTAAGGAGGAAGCACTGAGGGATGAGCACAGGAGCTGAAGAGAGGACGCAGCTTGCTGTCTCCATAGAGATCTGTCAAGCAGGGAATCACTCTACAACAGCACGAAGGCACATGGCTCCATGTAGTAGGATGGGTGCGAAGAGGCTGAACAGAAAGAAACAGCTTCTGGCAGTGACAACGATCCCTGAATACTTCTCTGCAGGAGATGAGACAGAAGCAGTTGCCTGGGACCTTCTGAATGAGAGCCTGGACAGTAACACTGGAAAAAGAAACTCCTCCTGTAGTGGTGAAGCTTATGTTGGCAAGGAGTTATACAGAATGAGCTAATAGGTTGCTTCCATCCAAGGGTAATAACTTACCCTTTTTCCTGGCTTGAGCAATGACTTCAGCAGCACTTTTGCTCATCACCTTG
Organism: Odontophorus gujanensis; assembly: GCA_013399175.1. Classification (NCBI taxonomy): domain Eukaryota; kingdom Metazoa; phylum Chordata; class Aves; order Galliformes; family Odontophoridae; genus Odontophorus; species Odontophorus gujanensis. The sequence goes on along the minus strand of VXAB01004205.1, from coordinate 126,894 downwards.
GTGATATAGAGGGGGCAGTTGGTTTGGTTGGCGATGGTTATTGCCCGGTTCACAGCTTCTGCCTCCACCTGACAAACAAAGTCAGCAGCAAGTTAGCAATGCATGCCAGCATAACCCATTCTTGTAGTGGAAATTGGGGTGTGCAGGACTGAGGTGAGTTTCCACCTCTCTGAATATGAGCCAGAAAAATGTAATCATGATAATTAAGATGGCATCAAGCTGCACTCCCCTCTCATTACTGCCTTTTCTCTCAGGCTGCTTCTGAATCTCTGCAAGCAGGCTGAGTCCTAAAGCAACCCTCCAGGTGCTTGAGGTCAGTATGGTTAAGCCCCTCCTTTAACCTAAGCAAAAATAAGCAACTAAATGTTAGCTCAGCAGAACTATTCGTGCTCCAGCCCACACGGAAGAGAGATGCTGTAGCCACATATTCTGGTAAGCCACGTTTGCAAACAAGCCTTCTAAATTGTACCCTCCACTATGATATCTGGCTTGGGATCTGACAGATTGTGAACCACCCCATAAATCAACTTGTAGGGGGAGTCTGAGCAAGGCTGTGGCACCACTTGTTATCTGCTCTTAGAATGAAAGTAATCAGGACTTTCTCAAGTCACATATCCTAACCAAAGCAGTCCAGCTGACAAACTTAACAAGAGGAATTCTCATAGCATCTACCACTATGAAGAGCTGCAATGCCACAGATAACTTCCACGCAAACAGAGGAAAACAAAACCCACTGCAACCAGGCACCTATTTCCAAAAGAAATCTCCCCCAGGGCTGGCACATGCTCAGCCCTTTGGAAATCTGCTCTGCAGTGTTTTATCTCAGGCCAAGCTCAGCAAACCATCATCAGCCCCAGAAGCAGAAGGCATCACCAGCTGCCAGCTCCCAGCCTTGTACGCTGAAGGGAGCACCTGAAATAAAGGACCTGGCAGCTGAACTTGGCACACGGATGCCCAACCAGCTCCCCAGACCCAGCAGGGTTAAAGGGGTATGGTCCAGGTCTGTCACCACGCCAGGGCTGGTGACAACCCTCCCCAGGCAGTGCTGCTGCTGGAATGGGGGCATTTCTGGCCCAGAAGGGATGGGCTGCAAGAAAGGCTGTTTGCTCCATGAGGTTCCACTGGAGTGTGCCACAGACAGCAGCAGGAAGAGGGAGGCTGAAAGGAAGAGCAAAGAAAAGCTCTACTGTCCCTCCTGAGAAACAAGGAACAACATCAGATGGGCCAGTGTTCCCGGGCAGTGGCATCAGTTTGCAGGCACACACACTGCTCCTCTGCTGCAGTGCTCACAAGTCTCATTTCCACCCCGTGCTTCAGTTTCCTCATTTGCAAACAGGGATAAAACAACAACCAGGCTCCAAAGCTCTGACCAAAACGCCTTCAAGCAGCTGCTGAGCAGGAAGAGGATCATTCCTGCCCAGAAGAGAGCGAGGCTGTTGAATTCCTGCCTTGTGCCCAGATGCTATGGTGACAGGCACATAACATTAACCCAGCAACTAGTCCAAAGGGGAATGTTTGCAATTACCAGCATGCATCAGAAGCCCTAGCACAGCAGTTCTGGAAAAGAAAAAAAGAAAAAAAAAGAAGACAGACATTTCCTGGAGCACTTGGACCGCTCGGGCTTTCGGCGTTCTTTGTGGCTGAAACTGAAACAAAAATATGAAGGATCTCTCTGAGAAGTCATCAGAGAATGATCCTGTTTCTACGAGGACAGGGTTGCAGAAAGTGATGGGTGATGCTGCCCTGGGATGGAGGTGGCTTTGGGAAGGATGGAACCGTGTCACCTCGGCTTGGTGCTGGAGCCAGCAGTGAAATGTGTGCCTCGATTTGTGCCTTCTGCCCAACCTGAGAGCTCTCAGGGTGTGTAGGACGTGGCCTTTATCGGCCAGTGTAAACAGCACTGCGTGGTTTGAAAAACACAACAGGGAAAAAGGAGGGGAGGGAACCAGATGACATCGTTTCCTGCTCTGTTTCCTATGACTTTAAAGGAGGGGAATGTGAGCCTAGCGCTTCCACCCTGCGCAGACAGCACAGCTGAGCTCAGAGCACTGGGGCTGCCCAGCTGCTGAGTTATGTGTCCTGGGGCAGCCCTCCTCACCCCACCACCAAGAACACATCCCCACACGGCATGGGAGACAGATACAGCACCAAAACCAAGCCAGGGGAGCACACAATTCACGCTCTGAAGCCCCTGCTCCTGTAACGATGGTCTTTGAAGCAGCCAGACAGACTGGGCTACTTTGAGATAGGAGCAGCCTTTCCTAAGCCCACAGTGGTTATGGGATGCTCCACACATGAGCCCTTAAGTGTCAAGTCAGCATCTGTTCCCACTCTCCTGATGCAAGGGAAGAAGTATGTCCCATTAAAAACAACGCAGGAGTGGGTGGAAGGCTCAGTGTGTTAGCTCACAACTTCCAGGAAGCAAGAATCCCAGCTCCTGGGGCCAAGCAGTTCTGCAAAGGCTCAGCCCAAGCTGAGCATATTCTCTTCTCCCTGTCTGCAGCAGCTGAATGATTTATGTTCCCACTGAAATGTCTCTGGATGCTGCTTGTCTGAACCAAGGGGAGGAAACGGAGGGAGCGTGAGGGCACGTGCAGATGATCTCACACATCCAGCTTCCAGCAGGACCACATCTGGCAGGCAGCAAAGCCCTGTTATCTTGGGGGAACAGAGATAGCTTGTGGTGCATTAAGCACACAGATGGACTTCCCAAACCTAGAATGCCATGGTGAGGTATCGAGCTCAGAGATACTGAAAGAAGGGAAATGAAGAATCAAATTGAAAGGGCAAGTTGTGAGGTTCCTTCCTGCTCTTCAGATTCCTTTAAGGACTTAGAGGGAGTGTGATAAATGGAATTAGGGTGCTCAACCCTAGAGAAAATGAGGGGTTGGGTATACTGAAGTGCTAGCTTAGGACCTGAGACTCAGCTCCCCTCAGTGGTACACGTTTTCTGTGCCTTCAGTAAATCATTTGGGTCCCTCAGGGTAAAAAAAAATAAATAAAATCCACTATCTGTAAAATGGGCATTTAGCAATCAAATACAGTGGAAGATACAAGTGCCTTAAAGCAGTGCCACTTTGCTTTAGATACCTGATATGAAAGCAGTGTCTTCCCAGACCCTCTGCAATAACCAACAGAAAGAGATGAGCATTTCCAGAGGGTGAGTTAAATCTTAGGGTGGAAGAATTGTTCCCTGAACGTGCTCCTTCCCCCAGCAAAAAAGCTGAGGGGGCTCCTCAATTTCTCTTAAGTACTCATTGTAGCTAAGCCTCTAGAAGAGAGCAGTTATTTAGTAGGAATTAGTCCACAGAATGGTCCTTGCCTCTTCCCTTTATCCCACGTAGCAATACTACTTATAACCAGGATGAAATCCTGCACCTGGCCACATCCATCCCAATAGAAGCTATCCAATGGCAAGGCAGAAATGGTTTAAGCTGGGAGAGTAATGGCAAAAACATCCTCACCTCTTCAGGTCTGCTCAACACGTGCCCTTCAGGGCCTGTTATTCCCAGCTCCAGGATCCTTTGCTGCTCCTAAAGCAGATGAAAAAAAAAAGATTTAAAGCAATGCATACTTTTCTTGCAGCAAACACAGCTGTTTGAAAGAGGTACAAGCGAGATCCTGAGCATCTGTCCTAGCCAGTGGTCACATGGGGCTTTGCATTAGGGCCTTAGAACCAGAGTTCTGTCCAACATCCACTGCTGAGAATAACCAGAGCTCTACAAAAGCCCTGCTGATTTGTTCACAGGAGGTTGGGGAAGCCTTGTATATTAATCTGCTTTACATTGGGTTCACAGTCCCCTCAACTTTCACTGCTCATTTTCGTCTATAAAAGTCTCTCTAGGATGTCAAAAAACAGTATCTCGTGGAAATATCACCCAGCAACTGCAGGCAGCTGGGCTCAAAGACTCAGGTGGTCTTCTCCCCACTGAGACAACCCTTTGCAGCCCCATGCATGAAGCACAACATCTAAAACAAGCTGCAGATCAGATCAAATCCAATTAGTAACACTTCCTCTCTGTTGCTGTTTAAAGGATTCCAAGCGTCAGCATCCCGAGTACGACATGAAGTTGTTTTCCTTCTCTAAGTTACTGCAAAGCATTTTCCCACGTGCAGTGGCAGTCACAGCCAGGCACAATGGGGAGAAAGGCCCCAAAAACCTGATTCTCCCTGGCAGTGAAGGGAATGGCACTCGATGCACAGCTCCGTTTGCATCCTGTGTTGTGCTCCTAAATGTCTCACACATATCCTGGTTGCAAAGAGGGATGTCATTTAAACCTCTCCCAGCAGTTTGAAGTTGATAATTCACAGAATAAACAGAACATACCTCAGCAATGATGTCACCATTCTCAGCGTGCACTTGAGCTGTTGCACCAATATCCCGGATAACACTCAGGACCTCATAGATCTGAAAGAGGGAGAATACACGTAACAATACACACCAGGCCTGAGTCTATAGCAGTACATTTGACCTCCTTTAGCACACAGAATCTGTCAGAATGGAGGAGAGAGGAGTGATTTCCCACTCTGCAACGAGTTTGAGAGGGCTCAGGGTGACTAACCCACAACTGATGCCTGCTCTGTTAATGGTCGCTCATTAAAATGCTCACCAGAGTCATTAGAGGTAACTGTCATCCACCACTGCCTCCCACACGGTTCCAAATGACTCCCAGGCATTCCTCTCCTCCCACCTCAGTTAGAAATATAAACTACCCGTCCAAACAATTAGCTGTGCTCAGATGGATCCACTACGAGGGCGAACAGGAGGGCAATTCCTTTCTAAGGTCGCAGTGGTTCCAGCACTGCAGCCCCAAGCCCACTTTCTGGACCAGGATGAGTTCTGGTTTACAAACACACACCAGAGATCTCACTGTCCTGCCCCATGTCAACATAAAAAGCAGCAGTTTATAGAACTGCCACTGCTTCTACACAAAAGGAGCTGGGATAAACCCTCTGCTCCCTCCAAATGAGCTTTACCATTGCTCTCCCCTTAACCAAGACTTGAAAGAATTCTTCGAGGCAGAGCTTGTTACAAACCTCAGGTCCCATTACACATAACTAAGATAAAAACCAGAAGGATGCTAGATCCAAATATAGTCAATTTAAACCCTCAGAGACTGATGCTGGCTTTCAGTGCCAGCAGCACATGATCCTTCCTACCTGGGAATCAGACAGCTGGAAGCGGTCTTTGAAAGCCATGTAAACCAGGAAGGAATTCACACCTAGAAAGAGAGCAAAGGAACTGTTGTTAGCATGCAGACTGCAGGCACAGATATGGTTAGGAAGCATACCATGGAGAAAAGACATCCCCCTCCATCAGCCACTTATCAAGCAGTAATGATGGACAAATAAATTACTTTAATCTGCTGTGAAATGCATGCTTGTGGTGTGCATGCTCTCTCAGCAAACCCGTGTGAAGGCAGGAGCTCCTCTGCCACGTGGCATTTATTGACACAGAGACCTATTAAGAATCCTGTGGATTCAGCACTGCAGGAGATTGAGTGAAAAAAGATAATGCATCACACAGAAAACAAGAGATAGGGCAGCTCTGTCTGTGAGCATGCCCTCCTGCACCACGGGTGTACTGCCCAAGGCACAGGGGTCCTCAGAAGTTCCCATTCCCTCTCCTGCCCTCCTGCACATGAACCAAGACACTCCTGCAGCACTCGTGGGGAAACCTTCAGTAATAAAAAGGTTGTGCTTTGTTTTTAAAACTACGAGCAGGATGGAAAATGACTGAAGCCTAAGGATGAAACATCAAGGAAATCACAGAGAGGAAAAAACCTGTGAGGTCGCTTAATTCAGCTCTCGTGGGCCTGATTCTTCCCTTGTTTACAGTGGGTTCGTGTCTGAAGTGATCACCTACTCATGACACAGCATTTATTTTCAAGTCCAAGCTGATGGGTTTCCACTGAACAAAGGTGCTCCTCTGCCTGGCAGCAGTCAAAGGTTCACCTCTGTACATCAGCACTCCCACATCAGTGGGACAAGATAACATCAGGGCCCAATGTTGTCAGGATGCAAGAATAAAGTACGACTGAAAAGCCAGTCTTCAAACACAGGGGAACCAATTCTGAAGAATAAGGAAGGGGAAAGGCTTCCCTGAGCTTTCTCTAATGGCACATACCATGATCTTTGACCAGAGCTTCCATCTCCTCCTGGACACCTTTGTGCCACTCGGTGATATCCACGTGCAGGGAGTAGTCACAGCAGGATTTGCTGTCTGCCCATTCTCTCCACTGGTCAAAAGCAGTCAGCAAACTGGTGCCCGGCTCAGGAACCACGTGATCAACTGAGAAAGACAACAAAAAACAGCTGGCTCAGCACTTTTCCTGGATGTTCAAGACAGAAAGCACGCCTTGCTGCAAAACCAAGGCAACAGAAGCTGTTTTTTGTTCCAGACCCCAAACAAGAGACAGTGTAACGTGAATAACAGGCAGGACCAGCAGCTTGTCCTGGCTGCAGAGATGGCCCTGATGCCCACCCCATCCCCTCAGCCTGATTTCAGCCCAACACATTGGGTCTAACAACACCAGGGTTCACAGGCAGCTTCTGCCCATTAAAGAAATCTGTGCTTCGGGTGAAAGCTCTGACATTTGCCTGGCACCAGCTCAGGGATGTCATTTTCAGTGCCCTTGGGAAAATGAAGCCAAACTCAACCAGCTGACAAGCAGCCCTGCTGTTGGAAAAACCATCTGATTTCTCCTCCACCAGCTCTCCTCCTCTCCAATGGTCAGAACCCCTCCACGAGTTTCCAGGCTGAACTGTTTCCTGGCCACTCTGCAGCCCATTGTCACTCTGCCAAAGTTAATCTTCAGCTTAAACAGTACGAACAACAAGGAGAAAAATAACATTCCCTCCGCATTACCAAAGGGACATGGAGAAAGCCCAGGTTTGCAGACATGGTGCAGTCTTAACACAGGAGGAGGTGTCTTCCTCAGCCTGCTGGTTAATTAAAAAGCCAAAAAATCCCACTCAATCTCAACAGCATCAAAGTCACAAATCCATCCCTGCTCAGACAAAAGGTGCCATAAGAGCCCTCTCAGTCCCCAGACAACACATGGCCTAGGGGAATTAGGGATTTCTGCCTGAGGGCAGCAAGGGGTTAATACTACGGTCTCTGCAGCCCAGCACAGAGCCCCAAGGAACAGCTCTGGTGTTCGGGATCAGAGCTTTATCACCATCCCATTTCATCCACTGCCCAAGGATGACTAATGGGAGTTAGCAGAGGGAGCAGAAGAGGGGGTAAGGGACCTCTACTGGATCACTGACAAAGTCAGACCACAGCTGGTTATAGTAAGGATAAGGGATGGAGGACAAGAAAGTCAGCTCTGGGGATTTGGGATATGTCATATGGAAGCTGTGCTGCTGACACATCTCACAGCAGCTCCCTGGAGCTCACTGACAGCCATACAACCCATCATCCCCATCCTAACAGAAGAGTTTGCTTCCATCACAGCTCCCTGCCTGGCAAGTGCTATGAATCACCTACTCAGTTACATGCACTTGTTTGCATCCACACGAGCTGCAGCCTCAGGTGTGCAAGGTAACCACCAGGCTCCCAAAACCTGGGATCAAACCACTCCAAAGAGATTTGGGGAAGCAGCCACACCTGATCTGCAGCAACCTGCAGCATAGGGGGAGGAAGGAGCATTCATAGAGTCATAAAGGATGGAAAAGACCACAAAGATCATCGAGTCCAACCATCACCCATCTATGCTGCTGCAGAGGCAGCAGATGCTGCACAGAAGGCACAAGAAACATGGATGTAAGCCCCGAGATCCAGTCCAGAAGTAATTCATACAGGTGTGCTAATGGCTTCTCAATTTTTCCACCTCCCCTTACTACACTGCAAGGTCACATCTTACATTCCTCCATGCTAGGGCTTGGGGGGGCTTGGTTTTTGTTTGGTTGTTTGTGTTTTAGTCAAAATGTAATAGCCAGAGCCCAAATGAGCAAGAACAAGCCCAGGACCCTTAAAGGAGAAGAGTCAATCCCAATTCTTTGCCTGCTGTTAAACCAACCAAGCATCATAACTGCTTCTGCTTACTGGGTATGGGTAGGGATCACCCCCACGCAGCTCAGAGCCCCTTCCAGCCCTCGGGCAGAGCTCAGAGTGCAACAAAAAGCTTTTTCTTTACGCTCCCTGCACAGAGAGCAGCACAGAGCAGCAGATGAAAGCTCCATCCGCTCCGTTCCCACAGCCCTGAGCTTCCTGAGATGACCCCCGGGCAGGAGCACGGATGTGAGGTCTCCTGACCCAGCAGAGCAAGGGGACAACCCCAGAGGTTCACCATGTGAAAAGCAGAGTGCTATCTGACCTCAGTGAGAGCTGCTCCTCAGGGAACCCTTTTCTCACTGCCCCACGGAGCTGCCTCGTGCCCGCACGATGCATTCAAGGCAAACTGTTGCAACACAGTGCTGTCACCCCTTTGCTTTCCAGACCACTGCAGCCTTGATCTCATCTCTCCTCCAAGCCCAGATGTTTTCTTCCTGCTGTACGGATGATGTCAGCTGCCGAGCGCTGAGGAGGAAGTTGCCAACTCGCTTTGAAAGCTCAAAGCTCGCTCCAAAAAAAGAAACAAAAGGAAGAAGGAAAAGCAGAAAAAGGAAAGATCGTTTCGGTATCACTTCATCAATGCCGAAATCTCGAGAGGAGGAATCACAAAGCTGTGGTCCTCAGAGCAGCTCCCTGCATGGCAGTGAACTTCAGGCCCAATCCTGATGTTTCTCTTTGCTTCTTGTTATGTGAAGTGGCAAAGCTGGGGTTTGGATTGCAGTGGTTTCTCAGCTCGGAGCAGAAAACGCTTTGTAGATTTACTGGGATACAAAATCCACAATGCAAGAGGCTGTAAAGCAAGCTGGTCTACATCAGAGAAGTAACGCTCCGTGGGAGGAAAATCAAAAAGATGATGTATTTTACAAATCATCTCATTTTTCTCTTGATAAGAAACCGATGGGATTGTGGCGTTACTGGACAGTTTATTTGCCTTTTTCTCCAACAAAGCAAGAGTTCACTGCCCTTGGGAATGCAGCGGGATTTGAGCACCTGTGCATCCACATGGCATCATCAAACAGCCTTTAATTACCTCTTTGATGTGCTGGGTTTTGCTCTCCCCCCATCACATTGTTTACAAGGTGCATCTGTACTTACTTCCAACTATTTGGGCTCCCACCCACTCACCACCCATGGTTGCTCTCTGCCCCTCTCCTGATCCTTTGCTCTCCTCCTTGGGCAGATCAATCAGCCCAAGATTAAAAGCAGACAATAAGCCCAAGTGAGACAACAGCACTAACCACTGTTAGCTTATCTGTGCAGCTCCCATACCCCAGAGCAGGCATCCAGCCACATGAAACATTACACATCCTACCATCCCAAAAGGCTGAATGCTGCAGGGAAGAGATAACGCTCAGTGTGAAGTCAGAGGGGAAGGAGAAAACTTAAGAGGCTTTGATTTAAAGGGAACTTAAGAGTCAGAGGATGGTTTGAATTGGAAGAGACCCTTAAAAGCCATCTGTTCCAACTCCCTGGGATGAACAGGGACACCCCCAGGTGCTCAGAGCTCTATCCAGGCCCATCCTGGGGCATCCATCACCTCTTGGGGCATATTGGTTTTCTCTTCTCAACTCCAACACTGTGTATCTTTGGTCCTTTGGAGCCTTCCCAAAGCAAGGAGATGTCTGCAGCTCCACCCCAGCAGTTCTCAGATGGAAAACAGAGGCAGTGGGCAGATGGGATCGCCAGGGGCACTTCATCAATAGCCTACAGGATGCTATTGGGATGGAAAAACATCACTTTGAAGAGCTCTCTGGTGCTTGAAGATCTCAAAAAACACAGCTTAAGAGAAACAATTGCTTTCCTAGACCTCAGTGGCACAGCTGAATCCAGCACTGGAAACAGAACTTATTATTAGTTGGACAGATGCCTCGATGGGTGGGGATTAATGGGTTTTATAGCTTCCTGGTATTGTGGCATGTTCAGGTTTCTTTTTTTTTTTCCTCTTTTTCTTTACATCCTGCCTCATTTGAGCAGGGCTTGGCTCCCTCACTGCTCTTCCTGGAGTTTCTATTAATAGTTTTTTGCTTCCAGCTTTGCCCTGCAAAGCCTTTTTTCAACTGGTTTAATTATGTGACATCTAAAGGGTGCACAAAACTCTTCCTCCATCTTTGGCTAATGAATGCCACCACCAGGAAAGAGAACTATTTGATATGGACAATATACAACTGAATTGGGCTCAACCAAACAAAAAAAAAATTCAGTGTGTCATAAAACCACACGTGCAGGGCTCCATTCACTGTTATTAACTGCAGTTGTATGCATTATTTCAGGCTCTGACCAGCACAGAATGCACCTTTGTTTAAGAGGAATTTATAAGGTGTAAATCCCCAATATTTAACTGTTAGCAGTCAGATTTTAAATAGCAGCTTGATTACTATAAGCACATCTGCCTTTTTAATACTACTTAATCTTCACAGCCACCACGTGTGATGAAATCTGGTGAATTTATTGAGTTGTAGGCTTTGTTGGAAGGGTTGTAACTAAATTCAGTCCTGGTAATTGCAGAGCTCCCTGAAAAGAAGACTGGTGCTGTTGCTGGATTGTGGCTACAGCAGTGCTCACCTGGCCCTGGGATGGACTGGGAAAGAAGCTGTGAAAGTGAATGGGATCCAATCAATATTCACTAAGGAGTAGTCAGGTCCTTAACTGACCCAAGAGAAGATTATGCCATAATCAGAGACCTTATTTCATCCCAAAGCTTCTAACACTCAGCTATAAGATGCCACAATCCCTTCCATTGTTAAATACCACTATAACCAAGGTCAAGAAGCGTGCCTCATCCATTGGCAATGCTGTCTGTAAGCCAAATCAAGGGGAAGAAACCCTCAGTGCTTCTTCTGATCTCCAAAAATCCCAAATCAAGCCACCTGAAAGAGCCTCACATCTCCTGTGTTCCCATTCCAGACAGTTCTCCCTCTAAAACACACTTCAGAGAGTATTTTTTTCAATGCAGGACAAGGAAGGATCACTACCACGTCACCTTTAAGGTCTCTGCTTCACCTACCTGGTTTACCCAAGCTGACACGTGGACTATAGAAAGATAATGAGGATACAAACGAAGAAATTTCTTAAGACCTCACAATGAGATTTAGTTTGCACTGATAGTTTGCCTATCCCCAGATTATGTTTTCTGAAGAACAGAGGGGATCAACCCGAGCAGTAACAGCTCTCTACACCCAATGGGACTGCTCATGCTATCATAACTGCACCGAGGTCGGTTGCTTGGAAGCATCTGCAACAGAGGGAAAGACAAGGCCAGTGAAATCATGGGTTGTTTTCTGTCAGTTTTGATCCAGTTTATTAGACTCCATGCAGAAAAAGTCAGAAACTGGACCAGACTCAGAAGGATTGGATATATCCACGGTGGTGACATTTTCGGACTGCAATGTTCTGCTGCTCCCTCACTGATGTCATGCAGACATTTCCTTGTCCTTTTACCCGCCCGATCAGATCCAAAATATGATTAATAATGTCTTCTGGACACAAATTTAAGGAACAGCAGGCTGTGTGTCCAAACAATATTTACAAACCCCCCCCTTCCACAGTTGGAACAGCTGCACCTTTAGATGAAAGAAAGGGCCCAGCTCCTTACAGAGCAGGTTTATTGCACACCCAGGTCACCGTGGAAAAAGAGAGGGGAGCCAAGTTCAGAACTGATATCTGAGTGATTCCAAAACTTATGCTTTCCTTTAGACATGCTTCAAAGACAAACTGGACTGAGCCAAGTGCTGCTGCAGCCATGGATCTCGGGTCAAGGCAAAAAGCAACTACAACAGCACCCACGGGGCAAAAGTGTGATCAGAACGAAGCAGACACACTGTCCCTCTCAGGTCAGCAGAGCTATGCCCTGCCCAGAAGGCTTTTTCCACTGGTTGGGAAGCTGGAACAGCACTGGGTCTGCACTGCTGTCCCCAGGAACGTGCTCCAGCTTCTCCACCTTCTTTCATCACCCATCACCATCTCATGGGGGCAAGGAGATGAAGAGGAGCACAGCTGTGATAGGGAACTTTTGCAGTGAGGCTCTTCCAACCCATGTTGATGACAGAAGCTCACACAGACGTGGCTCTGCCTTTCATATTCACCACAGACCAAACCTTTACAGCCATCCCTCACATTCAAGACCTCAGTTTCATTTCTGGTAGCAAAAGGATTTAGAGCTGCGGGGCAGCTCAGTAGGAGACATTCCCATACAGCTGCTGCTTCCCCCTTCTATAGGGTGCTTGCATAGCAAACTGCTCCACAAACAAACAGGAGCAAATGCTGACCTTGGAGCCATGGCCAAATTCTACTTGACAGAAGAGCAAGTTTTCTCCAGCTACAACGACTTCACCAAACTACTCTGCTTCATGGTGGACAAAGAGCCTCTGTCCATCAGCCTGAGAAGTAGTCTGAACCCCATCAGTGGCCAAACACATCCCTTTGGACGCCGTTACAAATCCTGAAAAACCCCATCTGAAATAAATAAAACTCTTGGAAAGAGATGGATCAGTTCCCGTGCCCTGAGCTGGGAAGAATCCTTAATGGACACATATTTCTGGGGTGAGATGTTGTAACTCTGTCGGGTTACGCTACCTCTTGCCGTGCAATTATTTGGGAACTTATCCCCTTCCTCCTCTTTGCACAAAAGCAGTGCTGTGTAGTGGCACGGGATCGTTCTCACCGAGCTCCTCCACCAGCTCACAGTGCCTGTAGGCTGCAACAGGGAATGGCATTCATATGTAAACCACCCCAGAGTCCCCCAGATCCCACAAACACACGCGCTGCACACATGTAACTGCTTCCAGGAACAGAGCAATCTGCTGAAAATACGCCTTAAAAGCAGTCAGGAAGGGGAACTTCCAATAGCAGAGCCCTTTTCGATGGGCTTTGAAAATTCCCCGTGAGGTTGCATCAAACCCAGAGGATCTTCCCACTGCTTAAAAGCAGGGAACCCAAAAGCAAAGAGAAATCAAACAATGCGCCCATTGGCAGTGCCAACAGTGTCGTACCAAGGGAAGAAAAGAGTCTTCCCAGCAGCCACAACTCCTCAGTGCCCATTGCTGCATTCCTTCCCACTGCACACGGCTGCCACGGGAGTCAGGGTGGTGCAGAGATGCATGCACAGCCCCAACAGACAGCAATAAAAGCATGATTAGAGTGTGCTAGACAGGGGGAGCTAATTGGTATTCCTTGAACGCTTCCTCTCAGCAGAGAGATTAAAAAGGTCCCGTTTCTAAGAAGCAGATGGGGTCCATGAACTGAAGGCACAGTGGCTGAGAGGTGGAAAAGGGCTCTGCTGACTCAGGGCACCGAACTGCAGTGTGCCAACAGCACCCACATGAGAAATAACGCTCAAAAATTCGTTCTGCCATCTTTCAGGCATCATTTGCCTCCTTCCCCTGACAAGCAAAGCTAATTCCCAGAGTGGAAAGCTAAAGTTCCTGTCAGACAAGGATGATTTCTGCTGAGTCAAGCTCACAGGAAGGCTAAAGAAGCCAAAGAATGCCAGCAAGAAGGCAGGAACCCATGCAGAGCCAACCATGCCAAGGGAAGGGCTGCAGGCACCATTTCCTGCTGCTTTTAAGACCTACTCTCAACTTGAAGGTGATTAAGACAGGTTAACTAGCAAGATTTGATACATGCCCTGAAAACCTATCACAGACAGCATTAACAGAGGCGTTTTTTTTTTGTTGTTTGGGGTTTCTTTTTAAGACTGCTTTTCAGTCTCCAGTAGACAAGCTTCGGGCAGTGATCGTCTGCTCAGGCAGCTGAGGACCCAGCTCAAATCTGGCAGCGTGCAAAACACACTGTCAAGTGATACCCATTAGCTCCATCCTTCTGTGTGTCATCCGTAAGGCACGGGACTTGGGGCTGAGAGCACTGGGCACATGAAAGGAAGGGAAGCAATGAAAAGCAGCTCTTCAAAGCAAAGAACGTGAACTCCATGCAGCAGGAGAGCAGCGATCCCCACCATTATATGGAATAAGAGGGATTAAGTGGTATTGCATAAACACAGAACGCTGGTTACTGCTCCTGAGCGAGTGCCAAATCCCTCTTTTCGGATGCATGGAAAAATCTAGGTCAGTTCCATCTGCAGGAAGGCTGCGCTGTCAGCGCTGTGGACACTTCAGCATTCATTTGTGCAGAGCTACACTGGAGTATCCAGGCTGCAGCACGTGCGGGACGGCCTGCACCCACTCCTTCCTCCTCATGGAACAAAACAAACAGTGCTACAGGGCCTCGGTCAGAAATCAGTGGTGCCAAAGAGGCAGAAGACCAGAGAGAAGGGAGGGACGGGGAGCAGAGCAGCTCTGGGAAAGACAGAGGATGGAAAAACAGTGGAAATCTGCTCCCAGCAGTGGTTTCACAGCACTCCATCCTCAAGCTGCTGATGTTATAAGAAAGGATGATGGCCCAGCCAGCAGGTAGGGCCACTGGGCAGGGTCAGGGCCACCACCTCCTGCATAACCTCAGGCAAAGAAGCACAGCTCTAAGGCCCTTAAGTGCTCCTTGCAGGAGCAGCCAAGATGTTACAAACAATCACTGCAGCCCAAAGGGAATCCAATGTGCAAAACAAGACACAGTGCATGCAGAGGACCAAGCAGCTGCTTCCTTCTGCACTAACTGGCAAAAGGCATCAAGGATTTGGCAGGTTGGCTCCAGCAAGACCACTTAGTGAACCCCAGCAGAGCAAAAGGCACAACTCCACCCAGCAGAAAGCAAAGAGGGGACAGCAGGAAGCACGGACAGCAGAGCAGGACATGAGCCCACGAGCACCACGATGCCTAATAGACTTAGAAGGGCTCAAAGCTGGAGCTGCTCAACACACTGCAGGGGTGTGCCCATCCCTGTGTGCAGACGGACTTTCTCATGAATGATTTTAAGTCTGCTCTGAACGAAGGCAAAGAGCACATCAGCAGGGAGCTGGAGGGCAGCAAAGTGAGTGGGACTGAGTGTGAATCGGCGCAGAGCCCGAAGAGCAGGGGGGTATAAAATGCACTCTGGAGAGAGGAGAGAAAGAGCCAGAGAGACTCAGCAGTCCTGCACGGTCACATCATGATCTTAACACCAGCATCCAAGGGAAGCCTCTCCCCATACAAATATCCAGCATTCAAACAAGTGGATGTTTTCAGGAAGCATCTAGAGAATTAAACATTTCTCTGCTGCAGAAGAACCACCACCAGCTGCTGGAAGGTGAAGCAGGCACTGCAGCCTGGTGTGGCTGCCCCTCACTGCACAGTTCCTCTTTTATCTTTGCTACTGCGTGCAAAAAGGAACAAAATTCAGGCTGGTTTCTGCAGAACAATGCAGCACTGTGTACACAGCTGCAGGGTCCCCATTCATTGCAGTGTTGGGGGGGTGGGGGGCTAGATGACCTGTAAGGGTCTCTTCCAACCCAAACCACTCTACGACTGGGTGAGATGCCACAGCACTCTGGCCACTGCCCTTGGGCTCAACTGCTTGGTTTATGCTCAGTGCACAACTGCTGGGTCACCTCCCTCTTTCTGTTTCCATCCTCCTCCTATGCCCACCATCCAAAACCAGAGAGGTGAGGCACTGTACTAAGGTGGAATCACCCTTCTCAGCAGCTAAACTGATCTCTCAGGATAACCCAGGAGTTGTGAAGTCCCCTTGCTTGCACGAGTGGAGTCGAGCAGCCAGCACTCTCCTGAAGAGCCCTGCCATCATGCTCCAGCCCTTCCTTTAACAGCAGGGTAAAGCATTAAGAAGCAGAGTGCATTCCATTCAAAGTTCCCCTTCGTGTTCTGAACCTCCCCAGATATAAAGCTCATGTCTCAAGTGTATATTCTCCATGTTATTAGGATAACTGCTAGTCAAGTTCAAAAGGCAGCTGGCTCCCAAGTCACCAAGCCAAAAAGAGCTATAATTTCTCCTCACTGTAATTTCTCCCTATGATTATAACAGCGGTTGACTGAGTCAACACAGGCAATGTCAGCAAGCAGTTTGACTCGAGGACAGCAGATACCCAGGAAGAGGCAGTGTTTGGGAAGGGGGGGGAGAGGTTTGAAATGTGCGTGGGAGCTGCCCTGGATGGACACTGCTCTCACCAGGACATTAAACAGGCCACAGGATCAGGGAGCCAATGAATATACACAGCTTAGCTTTGTCCTTTCTGCAGGGTGAGTAACACAGAGGGGAAATCCTGCCTCTGCTGAAGTCAGGGGGAGTTGTGTCGTGGATGTCAAAGGGGATTTCACCCATCACAACTAATATGCGACCACAGGGCTTTAGGAGCCCACCCTGCTCTTCATTTCCCTAATAGCTCCAGGGAACGCCCTAAAGCATCAGACCCGCTCAGGCTGACACAAAGGGGGCTCACAAATGCCACCTTTAGCTCAACATAAACTCCATAGGTTCCATGGTGAGAAAAACACTTTTCCAAGCCCCTTTCCCAAACTCCAGAAGGACCATTCACAGAATCATTAAGGTTGGAAAGACCTCTGAGACCACCAAAACCCATCCCACCCCACCACACTCACTGACCATGTCCTCCTCCAGTGCCACATCTCCACTGAACACCTCCAGGATCCACGGTGACCCCAGCACCCCCTGGGCAGCTGTGCCAGAGCATCACTGCTCTATCAGAGAATCAATTGTTCCTAATACCCAAGCTGGCCCTCCCTGGAGCAACTTAATGCCATTTCCTTTTGTCTTATTGAATACAGAAATCAGGGGGAGCTCAGGGAAGCTGCCCTGGACCTCATACACCCTTCCCTTTCAAAGTCATCTGCAGATTGTCCTGGAATCCTCCCTTCAATGTAACACCCAACCATTTCATTCCAACCTTTACAAAGGGGCAAAAATCCAAGCTTCCCCAAAGCAGAATTCTCCTGAGACACACAGCACTGTTCGCCCTCTGCTGACACAACTCACTGCAGTGCTCTATTAAGCCAGGGATGGAGAAAGGAGCACAGCAGATCACCATTTCAGAAGAATAAATGTTATCACGGTGCCTCACTTCACCTCTCAGCCCCGCACAGCAAACCCAGCTTTGCTTCCCTGCATGCCAGCCAAGCCAGCTGGAGCCTCACAAAGTGCCTTTGGCACTGGGAGGGCAGAGACAGAAGGATCACCGCAGGAATTCCTGCTCAGAAAAGGAAATCAGCCCCAACTTGTGAGAGAACAGAGCTCAGAAAGAGAAGGGCTGGGCAGAAAACAGAGCTGCTCCATTCGATGCCCATCAATAACCCCATGTTCCCATTGAGGATGCTGCAGCAGTGAGATTACCCTGAAGGGGAAGTAAATAGGGACAGGGCTTGGAAACAATAGATTACATTCTGGAATTCCTGCGTGCTTCCCTCAGATGCAATCCATGTGAGAATTAAAGGGACAACAGCCATGCAAAGCTGGAAGAGACACTCAGCAGAACCAACCCAGGTGAGAAGAACATACGGATGAGAGAGATTTGTTAAAAAAGAAGATGAGAGGAAGTTTTCTTGAAGCACAGATGGAGAGCTGGGGGCGTTTTTTAAGACAAAAAGAATGCCTGGAGAATGGAGAACAGCCACCCCCACCTCCAGCACAGGGATATGCTCCCTTTGAAGAAGTCCCAGGCGCAGTATTTCAAACATACACCACACAAATGCTGCAGCATGTCATTCTCAGGCTGGGGTTTGCTCGTGATGTGATCAATCCAGTTCACCAAACGCTGCTTCATTTATCACAAGGATGCTGGAATCAGGCACAGCTCCCACCTGCTGGGGGAAAACCAAGGCCACCCACCAAGAGCACGTTTCACCACTCCTTCCACTGCCCAGAAAACAGTTTTGCAGTGTAATTTTGTGTCAGCTGAGCTGACACACCAGTACCCAATGCTCTCAAGTCCTGCAGGATTACTGACCCTGCCTTCCTATGTCCCAGTCCAGCTGCTGACACCTGCTCATAGCAAGATCTCCATCTTCCCAGCAGCCCTAAGTGCTGTCCTCACCGTCAGGAAACCATTCTTCTTCTGGGAGGTGATTGTGCACTTTGTTACTCTGCTCCAAGGCAGAAAGGCAGAATGGAAAGTGTGGGGGGAAGCTCTAAATGGGGACTTTCCTCCAGTTCCCCAGCTCAGAGATGTGTTATGAACACTGTTAGATCACAAACACACGGGTACAGCAGTCAAAAAGGCAACCAACATGTGTGCAAACACAGAGGCTTAAACAGTTCTGAAATACAACTGGGATCTGATTGACCCCTTTAAAGTAAAGGGCTACTTTAGAAAACCTGACTTGACTTTCTGCTTACTATGGTTCCCACCCCATTGGGTGGAAATAATGCTCTCAGAGTCCAGATACAGATGACAGAGAAAGTTATTTTGATCTAATTCAACTGAACAAGGAAGAACAAAATGATGACTCAAGTGGACAAGGTGAACCAGGTGTACTAATAAAACGGACAACCAATTAAACAAAGTCAATGAACTGAAGCTGAAAAGTAAATCCTGTTTAAGCAGTATTAACTTAGACTGACAGCAAAGATTTAGAGGGGAAAAAATGGATATCAGTGTGCACAGTGAGAACATCCATAGCTACATTCCCAGTTTACATTCCATGTAAGCTGTGTTTGAACCAAGGTGAGCAAGGGCAGCTCCTGGCTGTGCCTCACATCCCTCTATATACACACCTAGATGAGACAAAAGCCACCAGTGCTTGTTCTGAACAGTGTTCTTTCATTTCTCTGTACCTCAGCTCCCCTCCTGCAGAACAGCAGCCCCTCACAGTACATGAAGGAACACACTTCTGTAGCCAACATCAGTGGGGTCAGAGAGTCTGGAAGTCACCCAGGAGACATCAGAGAGCCAGAGGGGAACACGATGGGTACCTGACCCTGCAGGACACTCAGTCCGTCTGTCTTTGTTTTGAGATGGTTTCGTTTCCGGATTTCTATCTTCCTCCAAAAGAGGATATGAGCACAAAAGGAATGTTGCCACAATTCTAAAATCCCAGTGCCAAAACTGCATACGTTAGATTGGGACTGGGCAAATCCTAAAATAAATGGCCCAGTTTTTAAAGACACGTCGGCACCCAGCTGCTCCACCTGAACTGCACTACAGACACCTACCCTCCCCCTGACAACCCTGCATGATGCAGCTGTCCTTTCTCTCACTGTAAATGCAGCAACTGCTGTTCCAGAGAGGCTGAGATCTACAGATCTCAGACATCGTGGAGAACAGGAACAGGCATGGGGAATCCAGGGTGCTGCTCACACTGGAGCCAGAGCTCAAAAGTCACACTGGTTTCAGCGGGAGCAGACCCACAGGGGAACCAGCAAAGTCACACAGCTACCAAAGTTAAACCCTGGCAGCAGGGACAACAAGAGAGAAGTGGCCACAGCTGCAGACACGGACACTGCAGTATTTCATCCCCAGCTCCCTGCCCTGACATAAGCTTTGCACAGGTACCTGAGCAGCCATCAGGAACCCCTTGCTGCTGGTACACAGCTCACAACCTCTGCAGGGCTTTCTAGTTACCACTGGAGAAAAGTAAAGCTCTCCTGGAAGACAGAAGCAGCCAGCTTACTGATCATGGTGGTGCCCCCAGCCAGCGCAGCCTTGGTCCCTTGGAAGAAGTCATCAGCAGATGTCATCCCTTGCTCTGGCATCTGGAAGCGAGTGTGAACATCAATCCCTCCAGGAATCACCATCCTGCCGTGGGCTTCGATGGTTTTCACTCCTCCGGGCACGATCAGATTCTCTCCTATTTGCCTGGTACACAGGTTGCAAACAGGTCAGACAGACAGCAGACGAGGCACACGCTCTGTAAACACACACCCTGTGCTACTTAACCCAGCCACTGTTTTCCTTTTCCATATAAAGCAAAGTACAGGGCCGGCAGACCCAGCTGATAGAGTTTTATTCCTCCCCTTGAAGCAGTTGCATAATTGAGAGCAAAGCATGCAATTACTTTGGGACCTGGGGGGAACATTAGATTCAAGAGGAAGGAAAAGCAGGAGTCACGCTGGCAGCCAGCTGGAGAAGGGACCACGCACAGCAAGCTAGCAGCCCTGCTGGGACAGCACTGGGGTCACCAAGTGGCACCACAACACCCAGTGCTGGCTATCCAGCATCGAGGTGGATGTTAACACAGGTCTGGAAGCACAGAAAGCACTTTTGCCTGTGTACTTTCCCTCCACGTGTGAGTATTACAAAGCTCCTGAACAGATGGGAAGGATACCCAGTGCTGGTGGGACCCCTGCAGCTCCTCTCACTCATTGGTTGTGCAAAACACAACGGGTGGGTGACGCATGGGGCAATTAATGAGCTGCCTGGGGCTGGCTCCTCTAACTTCTAACCTTGATGAGCAAAGCACATGTGCTGCCTGTTAGAGCCAGAACAAGAAAACTCCCTGTTTGCTACTTCTGGCTCAGCTGCTTTTTCCTTAAGTGTAACTTTCCAACGAAATCTCTGATCTATTTAATGTGCCAGAAACACAGTTTTCAGGACTGCAAACACAGAAGTGCACTGCAAAGAGGCATCTCTCCACAACAACAGGACCCTGATGAACCCCAAGGGACTTGGGCTCCATCCTTGCATCGTCACATGGCAGAAAACAGCGCTGCAAGAGACCTCCAGAGGTCACCTGAGTCCAATTCCCTGCCCTAAAACGGAGTTAAACACACCCAGGTACCAAACTCTGCATTCAAAATACCTTCAGTCCCCTGTGACAACACAGATAACTTCAAACATATGTCACCTCAGCACAGGGCTATTGGCACAGCTAAAACCAAGCGTGTTTAAGCACCTCCTTGAGCCCACGCTTGAATGACAACACAGTTTGTGTTTTTCAGGTTCCCTGCACCCGTGTGAAATATGCACTTTTCTTGGCAACCCAACACCCTGAGGGTCCACGTGGTGCTGATCCCCACTCCTCCCATCACTTACTTGATGAGCCCATCTTCCATGTAGATGTCTGCATAGAAAGACTGGTCGTCGTTGACGATCTTGCCACCTTTGATCAAAAGACGATCGCTCTGCAACAAAGAAGAGCACAGCAATTCGTAATCACGTTGGGAGAAAGCTGACAGTCTGCAGTGTCACTCCGGAGATGAAAGAGGAGGGCTGGAAACAAGCTCTGCATTATTCAGGAGCACGCGTCCACGGCTGCGCCTTCAAACTGCAAAGATAAAAATGCTTTGTTTCATCCGCTTTCATCACGCTAACGATCCCAAGCCATCAGAAGGGGGGGGGAAAAAAGGGTGTTGGGTTGAGGTTGGCAGCTTCACTGGGCCCTGCAGCACGGCACCATCACCTGCAGCAGAAGCAGTGCACAGAGCTCTCCAGGGATGCAGGACGATCACGGCGCTGCTGTTTTTAATGCCTCGGCCGCACGCAAAGTTCCCCCACGTGCACCCACCCGCTGCAGTCATCGTTTGGCGAACTGTGAGTCAACGGCTGTCAGGGAAATAGCCCACGAGTCTGTTGCCAGGGGTTACACAACACAAACAAACCCCGTTTGTCCAACTCGGGGACGTTTGGGCGCAGCGGATGCTTTTAGTGCCTGCCCGGATCACCACCGCGTGATCGGATGGAAAACAAGCGCCGAGGAGCAAATCAAGTTGACAAGAAGGGCTTTAAGAACGGCGTCACTGAAACACCTGCAGACTGGGAGGCAGCTTGGCAGGAACAGAAAGGTAACTACGATGAGGCACTGGGTTTGATACAGCCACCCAGGTCGCCTTCCCAGCCAGGAAGCAAACCTTCCCTTTTTTGCAGGCGCCGTGAGTGCACGCTGCAGAGCTCTGGTTGGGAACACAAGCTGAAAGCGACTTCTGTTCTCCTGGTTCCTCCATCCCTGCTCTCACTGATGCTTCAATCAGAGCACGTTGCATTCAATCTGCACTCTGCTCTGGTGCAGCACTCTGTCACTGTGTCGTCGTCCCCCATATGACAAAGCTACA
>VXAB01004205.1:21016-94674 GCA_013399175.1 Odontophorus gujanensis | reverse complement strand
CCGGGGGCGGGTCCCCCCGGCGGGGGGGGGGGGGGGGGAAGAAAGGATCTCTTCCTTCCTCCCACCACCCTCTCTCCTACCTCCCCCAGCACCGCAATGGTGGAGTCGGGGAGTGCTCCGGGAATCCTATTGTTCCTCACTTTTCTCCAGGCACAGCAGCCGGAGGGCGGGGAGCGGCGGAGATCGCGGCTGAGCTCCCGACTCATCTCGCTGGGGTTTGGGGCATCGTTGGTGCCGGGCCTCGGGTAGTCCCCATTCGGGGGGAAAAAAAAGGAGGCTGACGGATAGCGCTGGAGAGAGGATGAGAAAGAGAGACAGATGGGAGAGGGGTGTGGGAACCGAGAGCGAGGAGAAAATGAGCCGTTAACCACTCCTTACCTCGCGAAAGGAAAATTAGTGACCTAGCAAAGTCAATTAAGCCTGGGCAACGCCAGAAGCCCCCCAGTCCTTCCCCTGGGGGGGGGGGGGGGGGGGGGGGCGCCCGCNGGGGGGGGGGGGGGGGGGTCCGCCCGCAGCCGTGCGGACCAACGGAGCTGTCCGTTCAGCACCACCGGGGGCTCGGCCGCCTCCTGCTGCTGCACCCGGCGGGAGCGTTCCCGTCGGGTTTGTCGCTAAATACACGGCCCCGACGGGTACCGACGCGGAGGGAGAGTTGTCCTCGTCGTTTGTACGTTCTGAGAGGCAGGGTGAGGTGGGTTCTTTGGGTTGGAGATATGTATTTTATATATATTTATCGCAAAGGTAAAGCGGCGGAGAAAGACAAATGGTGTTCACTTGGCTGTCTGCACCTGATACATGTTTTTTGGGTCCTCCAGGCTAAGCCATGTGTGATATCACTCTGAACCAAGCCCAGTCGCCAAGCTATGTACTACTATGCATTATTCATTGATATGCATCTTTGCACATGCACATTAAATGATAATTTAGAGGCATCTGTGTCCAAACACCTTAGCAAGACTCAGACCAAAAAAAAACCATCAAAAACAATAAATAAATAAAACATATCTCAGAGCTCTCTCTCCCTGCGAGCAATACCCAAAATCAATGCACTTTTACCAGTATGTGGGGAGTGAGGGGGAGAAGAAAAAAACAACCAAGGTCACATCCAACTCAAGCCCTATAATAAACGCACAACACACTGCATTAAGACTCCAGACTAAAATGAAAGAAAGAAGCCTGCAGCTTGGCCCTGAAGGATGATGGTTATGTGCTCTGGTAACTAATGAAGGAGGGAGGAGGCCTACGATAGATGCCCTTGGGGGGAAAAAGCTCCAACCCTTCCCCTTCTGGGACCTGGACAGAGGACCAGCCAGGGTTGTGGTCACAAGGATCGCAGGTGCTTTGCTGGGAATTGGAGGCCAACATATGGTCTCTCAGGTACCCTGAAGTCCTGTATTATTTAGGGTTTATAAATATTAATGGTCATAGCATTGCTGATCAGGCAGTCCACAGGAGCAGCAGAGTGCTGACAGGCTCCAGCTAGCTGAAAGCCTTGAAGCGATTGCGTTGACACGTTCTGCAGTGGCTTTCAGGGAGAGCCTTAAATCGAGCTCATTCATCACTTAGCATATCCTTGGAAGATGCTCAGATGGCCCCTTGTGAGAGGATGGCAAGAGAAAGATCTGTGAGAAAAAATAAAAAATAAAAAATACAGCCTGGAGGATGGGAAGTGGTTGAGACAAGAATCAGATCCTGCAGATGAGTCTGCAGCATCTCATGAAGGTCACTCCAGGAAGGATGGTGGAATTACCAAGAGGCATCCTCCTTGACTACATCCTTCTCACTGGCTACTTCACTGAAAAGTGATGTGCAAACACTCCGTATCTTTATGGTCCTTTTATGGACGTTGAAAAATCATGGGGTAACTTTTAAAAAGTTTCTACTCCAGCATGTGAAACACAAGTAACAAATCTTGAGATTACTACTTCTCTTACAAAAGGAATGCTATCCTGGGTAAGATCTCTCAGCACAGAGATAACCAAACTTTCCTGAAACGTCACCAGGATCTGATAACCTTTGTGCTTAGTAATCCATAGAACCATAGAAGTGACTCTGAAATTGACACTGGTCCTCATCTGAATTTCATAAACCCAGCATCAATAAGAACTCCATAGGTAACTGCAGACTCAGTCCCCTCAACAGCACCAAAGAAACACAGACCAGCTCGTAAATATAAGCCTGAGAAGAGAATGAGGCTGACCTGAGTTACACCAGTAACCTTCAGTCTCCATGCAATAGATTTTGTGTTCCAAGCATGCAGTGAATATTAACTGGTAGTGTCAATATCGGAGCACTGTGGGTATGTAGAGAAGAATAAATAACTTTAACAATTATTTGCAGACAAACTATTGGGCGATACATGAAAAAAATATAGATCTTCAGTTAATATTATCCACACATGCTATAGCAGAGATGGGAATTATCACAACATTGCCTTTTCTCAATATCAAAACAATCTGGACAAGTGGCTTCTAGTCCTATTACCTCAACACTGTAAATAAATGAAGTGATGAACAGAGGGCTTGCATAGCTTAGCCCAAACTGCAGAGGAAAGCAGTGGCAGGACCAGCTTGAACTGAGAATCTTTTATGTTAGTGCACAGAATTTTTGAGTGACCCAAGTACTCACTACTTTAAGCACTGCAGTAGCACTCAAAAGAAGACAACTGCTGCCTGAAGATTACAGCTGCGTGGACAAGAAAGAGGACCACGTGAAGAGCACGAGGACTTCACAAAGATCCCTTTGCTAAAGGAAAAAAAAAAAAAAAAATTGATACAGAGGAGAAAGTGTGAGCACAAAGACATGAAGTAGGCAGCCTCTTTGTCAAGCAAGTAGAAAAACTAGGCCTCTTCCCTTACATACTCATGTTCCCACTCTGCTACCATATTCTAACATCTGTGGCCTGCCCAGACAAATCTGGGAGCATGGGGCTCCTTCACCAACCTGCACTGCATCAATGGCTCCAGTGATTTCTGATCTCTGGCCCAGACATGTCTACGTGTTGTGTATCAAACGATGAATGATGCGTTATTAAACTTCATTGCCGTGGTTACATGTGCAGGGCTAAGCTGAACAATGAAACTGGATTTGAAATGGAAGCAATGCAATGTAGCTTGATGCTGACTTATTTGTCTACCAGTGCCTTGGGTGAGGCAACTGCTGCAAAAATAAACTTCTGATACTAAGTCAGCAGTCAGAAATTACAGCAGTATATTCTGCCATTAAATTGACATTATTGAATTAATGACAGCAACCACTTCCAAATCTGGGGCTCTTCCTACTGCAGATAATTGTTAATATTTCCACTGGGTGCAAGATTTCTCATGCAAAGCAAAATCCCACGGAAATAGATTCTTGCAAGGCAGAACTCCACAAAGTCAAAGCCTTGCCAGGGAAAACTGCTGCTACCCATAGAAAGGAAGCATGTGTATGTGCCAAACCATGGACCTACACTGAGTGAAGCACAGGTGACACACTCAGGATCAAACTCTAGTAAAGAACTAGACATCTTGATTTCAATGCCAACCCTTCCATTAAGTCTAATTGGGTCATAAGTTAAGAATATAGCTTTGTTCTCAGAATTAAATCAAGTTGATATGGTGTTTTCAGCTGGGTCCAGTGAAAGAGAGGGGACTCGATAGTGAAGTTAGCTGACTGCTTTTACTGCACGTAGAGGAAAACCATGATGACTGGAAGCACGGGGCTAAAAACACAGCTTCAATGACCACTCCTGTTACAAACCAGGAAGTGATTTTCCAAGAAAAAGCTTACAAAATGACAAAGCCCTTGAAAACACCAACCTGTGGCATGTGCCACAGCAGTAGCCTGTGAATTTCCCTGTCTGACCACAAGCTGGGACAGCCATCTTTCCTCTCTCTGGCTGGTGCACTACCTACTGCTGATCCCTGCATCTAACTCTGGAATTTTCCTTTCCTAAGGTTCAGGGTCACCACAAGAGGTAGCAGTGATTAACTGCATTTCCAGAATATTCTTGGAACATCACACATCAACCCAAATCTTTACATGCTTGACTGGGTTGGAATTGTTCTGGCATAACACAAAAACTGAAAGACCAAGTTGTGCACAGAGGAATCATTAACCAAGTTCCCTTTGGGATATGATAATTGCTGGAGTGGTTGACAGCTTTTCTTGGCATTGAGCGCTCAAAGATGAGACAGTATTTCAAAGGC
The DNA here is from genome assembly GCA_013399175.1 of Odontophorus gujanensis. Lineage (NCBI taxonomy): Eukaryota > Metazoa > Chordata > Aves > Galliformes > Odontophoridae > Odontophorus > Odontophorus gujanensis. The sequence goes on along the minus strand of VXAB01004205.1, from coordinate 90,484 downwards.
ACTGAGGACCAGTAGAAAATCTTTTGATAAATGAGTAAAGTCCATTCAAATGCAGAAACAAAGCTCATTTATTTCCATGGCCCTTTTTTTATTTCTGCTCATCCTATGCCTCTGTTTTGCTTTATGGTTTTGTCCTCAGCAACCTCAACTAATGTAAATCAGCCTGGGTGAGTTTCTGCCAATCAAGGTTTGTTGCCAGTGGGTTTTAGTCCCTGAAAACAGATGGTTTGAAAGCCACATTGTGCCACCGTGCCCACAGCCAACAGTACAAATATTTAGCCAATTAGAAGGGGATTTTCCAAAGGCACAAATGGAAATTAGGTATACAACTCCCATCGACTTCCAAAGAGAGCAGAGAGCCTTACTTCCTTCAAATCCTCTCCTCACTAATTCCGTCTAAAATAAACACACACGAAGGGCACCAGACTGCTCTGAAATCAGACATTTTCAGCTATTCTCAAGATGAAAATCCTGGGCAACAGCAGTAGGAATCATTCTGCCCAGTGTATAAGACAAAGTTCCACCAAAACTGCTGATTTCATTAAGGTCCATAAATGTCCTATGACATTTTGAAGCCCTAACAATAGGTTGGCGTGGATTGATTACAGCTGAGTATTGAAGCATCTTTCTTTCAGACAATGTCATTAAGAGAACTCACCCGTCTGACCACAAAAAGGCATCATTAAATATTAACATTTCCTCTGAACACCTCTCTAAGAATATGACAGCTCCTGGTGTACCGTCATTAAAATCTGTATGGAACTGGGACTGAACAGGAAAGAAGTATTGATTTGTGAAGTGGGAGTTATTAAAATTTTGCCATCGTGTTCTCGAAAGGACCCAAAGTGGACCACAGTGATCTCTACCACTGCATCACTGCTTGAAATAGAGACCTTCCAAATCAGGGGGCTCCTATCAAGGTGGGAAGGAGAAGAACAGGTGAACATTACTGTTTATCCTGTCAGTGGGACTACTCTCTCTCCTTCCAGATAAGATCTTTCTTATTGAAAGCATGCCAGAGCCATGATCCACATGGTTTCACACACCTTGTTAGCACTGTGTTAATAAATAATGATGACAACAATAACAGGAAGGGTCCTAAAGCATTTCATGCTCTATGAATGATTCACTCATTTGACTTTGAGCACTGCAGCTCTCTGATTTGCTTTAATCCAGGACACATCAATGAAAATAAAAATCAGTAGTAAACCAGACACAAGAAACAGCCCATACTTGGGATAAACAAATGCTATTTGGTTTAAGATGGTGCCATTGCTTCAAAGCTGCACAGTGAAGCTTCACCTTCCCTTTTCTGTTTCATCCTTGCCCTTTCAGCATCTCTAGAATTGCTCCCTCCCATCCCTGCTATTTTTCATAACAATTCATGTAGTACTTCCCAGCAAACAGAAATGCCTCCCCATTTATTAGGATGGAAATATTTAACCCCACAAAATATCTTGGAATGTTATCTGTGATGTTGCAATCACGATATACAAGGATGGGCTCAGAAAAGTAAAGACTTAGGCTCTGAAACCAGTTTTCTGCGCTCATGGGCAGTGACATAATCAACATTTGGACCAGAACTGTGCTTAGAACACTCACCACAAGCACAGAAACCTGTGTTGGTCTGTCTCTGCACTGCTCAGTTTCTTCATTTTGCTGACACAGCTTGAAAACCTTGCCAGGCCTTACTGCTCAGCAGGAGAGAGCTCAGTCACTTCTGAAGACGCCTTCAGCGAAGCACTCCGAAAACCATTTGTCATTTTTTAAAATCTCATTACATTTTAAATAGACAGGACAGACAAAGGCAGCATTATTAGCCTCACTGTACACATGGGAAATGAGGCATAGAAATTCAAATGGCCCACCTCAAACCACAGAGGAAGCCTGTCACGTGGAGCTGGTCCAGGTTCTCCTTCGCCTGCAGTCAGCCCAATTTGGGGATGTTTCTGAACACCTTCTGTTTACTCTGCAGTTCTCAGCCCTTCTTCAGGCAGAGGGAAAAACAGGCAAAATCCAGGAGTAACAGCAGTAGTACAAAGGAAGACTAACACCAGTAACAGCAAAGGAAAAAACAGATCTCTCTTTGTGCTGCCCTGTAGAACCCATTAGGTCTGGGGGCTTTGCTGCTGCTAACATGAGCTGATGTCCTCACGTTGCACTTATTAAATAAATCTAATCTTATTAAACTGCATTACAAGCTTTTATTTCATAAATCTGTATGCCTCTCAGGCTGCCCAGAGAATTAACTCCTGCAGGGTTGACACCTTCACTCCCCTTGGCCTTGCAGAAGGCACTCCTGACAAAACCACCATCCCTACTCATTACACTGCTCACTTTCAAGGAGTGGAACGGGCTCAGAGTGCTCTGCAGGCATTACAGGTGGAGAAATGCCCTGGATGCAGCTGCGACCATCAGAGCAAGCAGCAATGGGCTCCCTTGGGTTAAGGGAGGGAAAAGACAGCAAGGAGTTTGCTTTGGCAAGGGACTGGTGGAGGACTCTTGCATCTTGCTGCCATCTGTGGCACGCTTGTCAGAGGGCTGCCAGCTGCTGCTTTGGAAAGGAACAGCCATGTGTCACCAGCACAGGGAGACCCCTCATCCATCCCTGCCAGGATCACCCTGTGCAGCAATGGGCACGAGCCAGTGGCACACATCACTTTCCCTGGGCAGGGTAAAGGCACGCAGGGTGACTGTCCCACTCAGTACTCTTCTAAACAGTGAGGAAGGAGGAGAGCATGTAGGAACATCAATTTTAAACATCCAGATAAATTTGGTACTGGTGCTTCCAAAAAAACCCAGCGTACACCCTCAGATATGGACTGCATACTTGCAAAGATTTGTTTCAAATCATCCGAAGACCTTCTTGTAATATACAGCATATGACTAAATCACAGAGAAGCAGTGCTAAGAGGTCAGGCCCTGCATGACTTTCTGCACCAAACAACCTTTCCTCCCCCGTTGTATTCTGGTATTGAGCTTTGGCGACCTGAGGTCAGCATGAAACAATTTGTTAAACAAACTTCAGTGAATCAAAGTAAAACGTGACAGACTGACCTGCCTATCATCTGACATGAAACATCCCACTCGGGGGCTGAGCAGAGCTCTGCACTGAATCACAGAAAGACATTCTGATTTCAAAATGATGAAACGTGTTGGTTCCCCTCACCCCGAGTACCAGCACAAATGTTTTAACCCTATAAAAAAAAAGAAGGAAAAGGAAAGAAATTCTCTCTCCAGCAACTTGATGAAGTGTTTAAATCCATTTTAAGGATAGGCTCAATAGATGGGGTGGATACACAGGCATTTGGATGGAGAATACTCACAAGGGCTTTGCACTCACTGCTGCACATGTGCAATGCCAAATCCCAGGCCTCTTTAGCTGAGCTGGTGTTTGGAAGGCACATGCATTTCAGGAATGCCCCAGGGATCCCCATAGTGCTACCACCATCCCACTGCAAGCAGAAGAACATTTCCAAGCAGTGAGCATTTGTTAATGTGCCAGCAACTCCAGTTCCTGAGCTCCTTCCACTGTTCCTATGTGTGCTCCATTGACCTAAGCAAGATGCTTTCGTTCTGTGGGAGCCATTTGTTAAAGTGGAGCAGTAATATTGACCCTCTGCTCACAACTGGTTAAAGAACAGACTCACTCGTGCTTGGTGCTGTTTTCCATGGTAGCAGCAAATCCCATAGGGAGAGTGTGCTGGCAGAAGGAAAAAGCTGCATTGTGTCTGGAGAGGGGATGCCTGGATCGTGATAAAGCAAAGTCAGCCTTCAGAGCCCAGTACTGGTAGCTGCTAAACCCCACTGGTTCTCATCCTTCCAACAAAAAAAAAACAACCCACTATACACTAACACTTCCTAAAAACACCCCAGCACTTTCTCCCCTCAAGACTCAGATCTCTGCCTGTAGAAAACTGCTCGCTCCAAATTACCCCTCCCAGTGTACAGTGGACATATGGCATGGTGCTGAATGCACAGAGACAAAAGAAAGAAAACAGATTCACAAAGGAACCCCGGCTAAAAGGCACCATCCACTCACGGGTTAAAAAGAAAAGCAAGCCTTGAGGATGCTGGAAGCAGCAGGGTATCAGCTGGAGGCTGCACGGAGGCTTTTCCCACTGCCATTCATAACAAAATCAGGAGGCAGAAAGTTACTATAGCAATGGCTACAGAATGCAGAACGGGCGCTCTTCAGAGGGCAGAAAGAGCTCTTCAAGAAATGCAGGGGTCTGTTTCTCTTCATCCTTCAGGGCTGCCAGACACAGATCAGCTCCAGTTCACCCCTCTCTATGTGAAGCTCACTGCGCATCACTGAATTTTAGCCTCAACACCTTAAGCACTGAACTCAGGCCCCGCTGAAGACAAAAGATGTCTATCCACCCAACTACTCTCCAGGTACCTAAGTAGCCAGAAAGTAACCTGTGACTGCACAATAAAAAGGCTGTGCTCACTTTATGTGGCCAAAAGCACTGGGCAGTAATAACTACTGTGTCTACAGACCCCTCCTTCCATTGTTGCCTTTGCTCAGATCCATTTGGCCCCTTCCAAGCTGGAAGTCTGAAGGTGGATGGCTGTGATCACACAGGCCAGCAGTGGCACAAGTGCACTGCATGGGATTCTGCAGCACAGATGCTGAGTATCAGAGTCAAATCTTGTCGTGAGGTTACCTGCAGAGCTGGATGCAGTGACTGACTTAACTCCTACAGTGGGATACAGTGCAGCTAAGGCTCCAGCAGCGTGTGAGACCCGTCTGTGGCTCATCTGAAACACACACAATACTGCTGTGTAAAGCACCAGGGATCAAAGTTTCCATTTGTGCTTAACCAAAACCAAGCTTGTCTCTCAGCAGATCTAATTGTGCAGACAAACTCCGAAGTGCCCGAGGGGACACCAGATCAGAAGGACCAACTGGGACAGAGAACAGCCCCTGCAAACACAAGGAACCACCTAACCGAGATTCAGAGGCACCCACACATCCTCTCCCCATAGCACAGATCAATTTCTACAAGACTAAAATCACAGCATAATTAAAGACCAGGAGAGATGCAGAGTGTGTTGCAGGGATACCAAGGGAAGGGCACCAGCCAAAGAATATTACATCATGACTGGAAATTAAAGCAGCCATCATAGATACTTAGCCCAAAAGCCTTTAGCAGATGATCGGAGAACAAAAGTAGCTTAAAACAGTGACTTTACTCACAACTCCCATTTATCCCGATGTCAATCAAGCAATTAAAATCAGACCTGCAGGATTTTTTCCCTTCAGAGAAGGCTTCGGGCTGAGTCTGCACTCAGCTGCAGTCTGAACTGTGCCACAAACAGACAGCACAGATGAGACCAAATTGTGGCCACTCTGTTCTGCATCAGACCTTTCCTTGCCATCTGTATTTTCAGTTCTCCATCAGCTGTAACAGCCTCTTCAACCACTCACAGAGCAACGATGAGAACACCATCAACGAACGTTCATCCTGATGTGCTTTAATTCAGTCAGCTACATGGCAGGCCCTTCTGATTGCTTTCTTTGCCCAAAAGATCTCACCTCACCTCCTCCAATTCCTAATGCTGACCAGCTCTCTGCACAAAACAGGGGTCTGTAGCATGCAGTTATTTCAAAAGAGGCCCCGTTGCCTTGGTTACCAATCATCAAGCCTAGGCCTTTGCAAGCTCGGTCAGAGCCTTCCTTTTGCTTGCTTTCCTCCTGTTTTCTGTAACACTGGAAGATTTCTGCAAAGCAGAAAGCTGGATCTAAATAAAAGAATCAATACAGAGGAAAACGCCCTAGGATGTGTGTCATGCATTAGGTCTTGTATAAATCACAAGATTGGTGAGAAATAACAAAAACAGCAGCAGAATTACACAACATCATTAGCTTACCAACAATGCTACCTTAGCAATGTAGAATCACACGATCTCCTGACTTGGAGTGCAGCGGATGGGGGATCTGCAAAGTTTGGGGTTGAGTGTGGGACAAAGACAGGGAAAGGTGAAGCTGCAGCCATCCAATGCAGACCCTTCTCACACGCTTGGATGCCCGATCCAACCTGTCCCCCCCTTACCTGAGACCCACACGATCCCCACCATCACCTTCTGTGTGTGTTTATTTGGCACGTGTACCCAAAGCAGCTTGGATTTAGAATGCTGAATGCCCACCAAAGCACGGACCAAAACTTCCTCATGGAAATTAAGTCAAAATCTGCTTTGGATAAACAGATGCATTAATAAACACCCCCCATAAATGACCCCCTCGATGCATCAGGACCCTCAAGAAGAAAACAAAGCCAAACCCAGTGAAAATAGCACTTACTGCTTCTATTAACTTCCCTCCTCTTCCTAGAAACTAGCTATCTTCACAGTTAAAAATAACATCAGACTTCCTTTCTGAGCAGTGGCTGGCAGGATTGATTCAGAGCCCACTAAAATGTTAATGCATGCTGAGAAAGTCCACATTCTTCTGCATGGAGAGGCCTGAGTTGGTTAATTCCAGTTCTGGAAAGGACAAGTCACACTTTCAGTGCTGTATATCAATGTGACTGCACTAAACAATCACTCTTAACTCTGTTTATGGCATTTCAAATTGTCACATCAAGTGCAAACGATATGAAAACTTGAAATAAGTAAGATATCGTGCAGCTCTCATGCCCTACCCTATGCTGAATGGAAAAGGCCACCTCTAGCTCTTTATCATCTTTCAGTGCTGCAAGCTTAATTAGATCTTCCAGACAGAAACAATCCACCCTACACACAGGAGTGCCAGAAAGGAGAAAAAGGAAAAGGATGAGGAATTTTAATTGCACTGTAATCCTTTAGGCTTGGTTTCTTGCTGCATTTCAGGGACCTAACAGACTAGAACCAAGCAAAATTCAACACGGACCTTTAAAAAGAAAACACATTAAAACGAATGTGATCTGCAAGATCCATAGACAGAATTAATCTCCAGGCAGTGGGACATGCTGTAGTTTAATGCAAGGAAGTAATGTAAATTAAACCATTTGTCACTGCTAACTGAATGGAAAAAAGGAAACTGCCAATTTGTTGGCTGACTTTGCCTCCATCCTGATGGCTGCATCCATCTTTCCTGCTGCTCTGTACCTCACCACCAAAGGCACGGTCTGAGCTGTCAGCAGTTCTTACACGACTGTTCAGACTGTCACCAAATGCTTCATTCTATAGATCATATATCTTGATGAGAGGTCTATAAATAGGCACTATTTCCTACCTGTTACTGCGCTGTATCCATCACAATGGCAAAATTACCTTTCAGCAATGCATTAAGTCATCGACTACAGAGTGCTAACGTCTGAGGCCAAGGGAAGTGGCCCACCGAGCCATCCCATGCAGCAAAACAAACATTTTCATTGTGGGTTCCATTACGTTGGTCCCAAATTCTGCAAGATATTCAGTGTTGACAACAGACTGCCAACCCAGTTTCTGCCAGTAGGCAGATCCTCGCTGTACCTGTTCAGACCAATAGGGTCCTGGCAGCAAAGGCTTATTCCAAGAGCTACAAATGCAGGTGGAGCAGTTCAGCTGCTTTTCCAGACTGCAGGATGTGATGACTTGGGACTTCAAAGGGGTTTTGTGTGTACACGAGGGTGTTTTGAAGCCCTCGGGAAAAATCAAATTGCATGTGCTCATTGTGCTTGTCCCTGATTGCCCTTTTTAATGAGTTTTCAGTGCACTGAACCCTACTTAATACATTGCTTAATAAAATGAAAATAATTAATCAATTATCCAAAGAGGGCCCCAGTTTATGGTCGCTCTTACGTACTTATCCCATTAGACAGAGCCTGCTCCCCAGCATCACAGATCATCCCATTTTGATGGCTGGCCCCCTAGATACAAAGAGGGACTTTTCTTCTCCAGGGCAGCAGCAGGACAAGTGGCATAACATATCTGCCAGCCATGCTTTGCTCCTTACGCAGACACACTTGCCCTCTTCCAAGGACCACATTGCTGCCCACTGTCCCTTTCCATGCTGCTCTCGAGTGGGCTCTACTGCTCAGAAGCCCTGGACTGGGTCATACCTTGGCAGTGTTATGTCTACACTCGGTCACAAAGGTTAGATTTTTACTAAAAGTGAACTCTGCTGGGCTGGCAGTGCTGCTATCAGTTTGGTACCCATGGTTTTGTTGCAGTTGCTTGTGTTCCAGTTGTGAAGTTCAAATCTATTGTATCTTCCTGCTGTCAGACTGAGCCTGTTCCGACCTCCTCATCACTTAAGTAGGAAGGGAAAGAGGGGAGGGATGACACAGAAGTAATTGACTCAGGTTGGACAGGGCTCTGAGCACCTGACCTAGCTGTAGATGCCCCTGTTCACTGCAGGGGAATTGGACTAAATGACCTTTGAAGGTCCCTTCCAACTCAAAAGATTCTCTGACTCTATGACCCATCTCAAATCACACACCAAATTAGTCGTGGAAACAATCTCAATGGACAGTTTTAACCACCAGTGATAGGTTTTCCCCATAATGATCTCTCTGTGCATCCTGCAGTCAAGCATCTCAGACCAATGACAAGATAGCATTTGTTTCAATACTTGTAACTGCTACTGCTGGTAGAGCTCCACGCATCTTTTTGCTATTCCTACCTGGATATTTTTTTCAGAACATCTCCTGCACCAGTCATGACTTCTCCTCCCAGTTTAGGCCACTGAAGCTTTCAGACTTCTTGAACGTTCCCTCCTTAACTCTGCTGTCCTTCCCTTTGTGACATCACACCAGTAAACTGCTTGGAAAACATCCTGAAAAAGGAACTACTGTAAATGGCCACACTTGGCTACTCACTCCCCAGAGCAAAGTGGCTTCCTATATCTTACAACTACCCAAAGAAACTGGTGCTCTGGCAGGAGCTGGCATCTGTGAGGAAAGGATTTCCTTCTACCTTATGGATAATGTTGTTCCACTGCTAGAGAAAAATATAAATAGTTCCAAGCAATCCTTTAAAAGCATCGAGGGCTTTTACATTCCTCACAACACGTTTCCAAAACGCTCTGGGAAAGTGGGGTTACAATCCTTTACTGACCTGCAGGGTACATCTGAATTGCCTGCTCTTTTTCTGGATGTAAGCAGGGAAATCTAAACGTGGTATAACCACCACACTTTCACATTTCCTCTTTTGTGGGAGGGCAAGACAGCAGCTGTACAGCCATCTAACCTTCAAACGTGTGAGGTGTGCAGAATAAACTTTGGGTAGAGACGTGAAAGGAAACAGAAGACGCTTCTGTTGTGAGACATCTGACTTCCACTGGGCAGGAGGAGCCCTCGTTTAGCCTAAGATCATCACAGAACTTCAGACCATTACGTTTCATTCAGCCATGCCTGGATACATCTGAATACACCCGGGTCAGGCTGCCAGAACAATTCATCCAGTCTGTGACTCACTCTGTCACCCTCCTTCCCCATGCTCAGACACAGGCAAAGGAGAGGCTCCCAGCCACAGAAATCCTTCTTTCAGCTCATCCCTGCCACGGGAAGCACTGAAAACCTGCAGTTCTCAATAATTCTGTGGGATTCCTTGGCCCTGAATAAACACATAAGCAACGATAAATTCAACAGCAGCAGACACAAGTCTGATCAAGGAGCACGTAGCAGAAAGAACAGGCTAGTGCAAACAGACCCACATACCAGCATGGGTGGATCTACTGTGACAACTCAGAAAATATCGGGTCTGACAGCCAGGCTGCAGCGCTGGAGGGCAGCAAGGTCCTGCCACAGAGTTTGTTTTTCTTGTGATTCCTCCATCAGGAAAGTCAGACAGCTGATCTTGGAAATAACAGCTGGGAGCAGCCCAGCACTCAACACCATTGTCATGAACATCTCTGCTGATGTTAAAGGGAGGGTGCAGAACTGAAACCCGCTGGCCAGACGCCCATCCTAACTGGAAAAAAAAAAAACCCTCAAGTGTTTACAGCAAGGATTTCAAAAGTGCTCAGCAACTTGAGACGTCTCACGGAGGCGCAGACTATTAGTGTGCCTGCCTCCAGCAAACTGTGCACTGAACTCCCTGGCACACAGACAGGGAAACAGAAAGAAGAGCATCAGGGAGAGAAGAAGATTTTATTATTCCCTCCCCTTCAGCTGTTGGAGCCTGAAAGAGGCAGAAGGATGCCACTAAGCAGTGGTCTCAGCTGCAAGGAGATTTAAAGCCCAGGAGATGCTCTTAAATGGTGGCAGGAGTCTGCACTGCTTTGCTAATACCAAAAGCACAGAGAAGCACATGTGCTGGAAATGCACATGGACTAGTTTTGCAACAACCCTCTGAAGAAGAGTTTAACTTCTTTAAGCAAACCCAAAGTACGCCAGAATCACTACCTATGGCATAAAAACCTCCAATCCATAGGAATCTCTCCCTTCATTTTCCTGTAAAGGTCTTGGAAAATTAACATTTCCTGGAAGGGCAATGTTTTTATCAGTCAACCAGACAGCGAAAGAACAGCCTAGAGCAAGATTAGGGCATTCAGTGACAAAGAAAGTTACACGATACAGCTCAGCTGCAAGTGCCTGGGAAAGCACAAAACACTTGAATCTAGGGAACTCTGCATCCCTCTTGGAAGAACAATGCCCTACAAAACCTTGTGGCATCTCACTCCATATTCCTGAGACATTTAGAGATACGGACAGATAGCAAAAATAATACAGCCTTGCATGTAGAACAGAAGGCTGTGCAGTTTGCTGAGTTTTAACGTTTCACAGGAGCATCTTTGGGCTAAAGCACACTCCTTACTTACCCAGCTGGTCCTAACACTAAGGATGTGTATCACACCTTTTTTTCCTTACTTGCACGACCAGATCCATTGGAGTGAGTACAGATTTTACTCATTTTAGTCCCCTTCATCTTAGGCCAAACCTCCTCGCACTTATCCTCAAAGTGAAACACCATCTAGTAAGTGCACTGAGCACTTCTTGCCTTGGAGAAGCATCCCCCAAGCTCCAGTGCAAGCCTGCATGCTTCCTTTTAAACCTTCAAAAGGACAGTGCAATATCTCCATGGTTGGCAGAAAACGTGGTACCAGCTATCCCGACATTAAATGTGACTTAAACAACTTTTCAGAAACACCTCAAAATTGAAACCTGCTCTAATTACAAACCAGATATTGGGTTTTCTCCTCGTGCCACAGAGGACCAACACACACCCAAAGTTCACATGAAACCTCAGTTTCCATTGACTCAGTGGTTTTTTGGTAAAAAATCAAGCTGCAACAAGAAGCAAGGGTGGTTTTCTAAGGAAGTTACTGCTTTATCAGGAAGGATGCAGGAGTTCATGCTTAATCAAGCTGCTGAATGGTTAATTATCCCTCAGAATACACATGGGATGGGGAAGAAATGATTATGAGGCACTGGGTTGCTAGGGAGTAGAGGTTTTAGGAACAAAAGGCAAACGGGTGCTTGGGGCAAGGAATCACCATCCCTCTCTTTGCATGGTGAGCATCTGCAGCACGGTATTAGAGCTGGTTAATAATAAACTGCAGTGCTCGGCACCTGCTAGACTAATTGCAGCACAGCACGTCTGAGTGCTGCGTGGAGAGCATCTGGACACAGAACTGAGCTCAGTGCAGCATTTTAAGAGCTTGCAGGAAGAAGCGTGCTTGGCTCTGAGTGCCAGCCCACTACTAAACCTCTGCTCCAGGGTGAGGAATGCAGATTGCTTTAACAAGAAGACAGAAGGAATAGGTGTATGCTGTGACTCCAGTGCTCCATCTCTCACCCTGAAGTCTGCTGAGGCCAGTGGGAAAATTCACGCCAGCTTTTCTCTATGCTGTGTGGCCATGGCAACTCAGAATCGCTTGGGAGGTCACGGAGCTGGAGAAGAGTTGGTTTTGCCTCATAAGAGCTCTGAGAGAGGCTCAGTGCTGAACAGAGACCTGGCACAAGGCCTGGGCAGCACCTATGTCCCACAAAAGGAGGTCTGTATACATGGAACTTGACACACATCACTTATCAGTGCTGCTGATGAATTAAACCTGATTGTATTTCATACATCCTTCAGAAAATAAGGCTTTGCTTGACCCTGCTGAAATCTGTAACTCTCAATAAAGATTAGGCATAGCAAAACTTGGGTTACTGAAACTCTAAGCCAGCCTGCCTGCCTTTGAGCCTGTTTCTGGTTCTCGAAACCAGAGGGAGAGAAACACTTCTTTCGACAGCTCCAAGAACCCCGGACAACCTCCATCACTTCTCCAGAATCCTTGTAGGAACTTTCCCCATCATCTTTGTCTGCCACAGCCTTTCCCAACAGCTCAGGTGTGTGACCCAGCCCCAGCACACAGACCTGTCACGCAGATGTCAGACAGCACTACAGCATCACCAACCCTGCAGAGCAGGTCTTACACAGCCCCACGTGGCACAGCTCATCCAAGCTGCTGCTTCACAGGCAGAGGTGATAAAACAGAATATATTCAGCCAGTCTGTAGAAGCTTAACCTTAAGGCATAAAAACTTATTTCAGCAGAAGGAAAAAGCAGCTGATGATCAAATTTAAACACGTTTCTATAGATGAAACCACTGATGCCAGCACAGTACATCCAAAACTTAATCAAGCCTCAAAGTCAATAGAAGATATTCAGTGGTGCACTAGAGAAGGAGGAGCCTTTAGGTGGTTTAAACTACTCTATCCAACCAATATTCTAATTGCTCTGCCTAACCTCTAGAGATTATCATTAAGTTTCTGGCTCACTGCCCCACTGTGTGTGACAAAAGCATTTCAGGCTTACCAATGAGGTTTTCAACACTCACCACAGGAGGTCTGAGAGGACCACTGGATTCTGCAAGAACAATGCAGATTTCATTGCTGATAAGAATGGCAGGGAAAAAAAAAAAGCATACAACAGGCTCTGTGCATGCACTGAAAGAGAAAGGATCTTAGCTTGACTGCATTAGTCACCCCATTTCACATCACCAACATTGTAATCCACAAACGTGGCTATCAGCTTGAGTTGCACTGCATGAGTTTGCCACAATTCCCCACTTTGGCTCACTTAAATACTTCAGCACCCACAGACACTGAACAGAGCCCCACTGCTCTTCAGCAAGGGTTTTTTATTGTTTTGTTTCTGCAGTGACGAAACAGATTTTCAGTTCTGGAACCTTATGGGATAGTGCACGTGACACAAATCACACCGTCTGATCAAAATGAACACACTATTGCAGTGTATGTGCATGTGAAATACTCACGTATATTACGCTGCTGAAAACAGAGGAGTGCCCTTATTTACTGCACATGCTACCACGTGAGCCCAGCTTAAGATTAAACAGCATTGCTCCATATGGACGGCAAAAACAACTCGCCAAAAATCACTCAAGCTCCACGCAGATTTGAGTCTCAGTGGAATATCCTTCCATCGGAATATAAATTTAGTAACCACTTATTGTGTCATCAAATCTGTGCTCGTAAGCAAAGACACAGATGCCACAATCTATTGCCAAAAGTAATCCAGTGAGAACAGGTTAGAGAGCACAGCTCAGCATATCATTTACTGACACTGAACACATTTACACTGGTTAAGATTCTGGAAAGAGTATCATTGGTGGTTGAGATCTTTACACAGAAGGATTATAGAAATCCTCTGCTTTTAAATGAAGCCATTAACACTTTTCTACAGCAGATTAACATTTCCATTTCACAGATGAGGATCAAGTCACAAAGACTTTCCTGCAGTCATTACGAGGTCGGGGCATAGAGGGAGCTGTCCCTTTAAGTTCTCACCCTGGAAAGAAAAAGACACAAATCACATTTCTAAGCCCAGTGACAGAATAATAGCACTCGGAGAATGAGCTCCAAGCAAACCACACAAAATCTGGACAAGATCAGTGAAAAAGGTGAATGTTTAAACAAACTGGTAAGAAAGAGCTGGAAAGCGACGTGGTACAACTCGTGCTGATTTGGCCTTCCATGGGTGTGTCATTATACACACACATCTGCACACCCAACTAGGTGTGTCCAGCAGGGACAACATACGAGCACTCTGGGGCAACAAAGAGCCCCTCCTGTGTTTGCTCCAGCTTCACTAAACCTGAGTGAGAGCGTTAAGATATGGACTAGAAGGGAAATCTGTCCTGTTGTGCTTTTTTGTGACACAGTGCTTTCAGCAGCTCTGAGCCCGAGCCCTCCTCACGCATCCATCAACGTAAGCATTTCTGGCAGCTCAGCTCACTCCCAAATTCTTGTGCAGAAATATGAAAACCCAGTTCCCCTCTCTACTAATTTACATTAGCCTCGCTCCTAAGTGGAACAGAAATGATTTATAAACAACTCCTGCTTTTGCAGAAGGAAATGGAACTTAGCACCTCTCGGCACAATGCTCTCTGCCTCATGCACATTTCTGCCCCAGCCCGAGCTGAGATGCTCCAGAACACGATCTCGTGAGTAGTGCTGCTGGGTGACATCACTTATCATGCCACCGTGTCACCAGCCAATTGGGGAGGCTTCTCACACAGCCCTGTGCTCTCACCTAGCTGGGAAGCCTATAGGAAAAGGCTGCAGCACCGGCAAAGGACCCCCCCTCTTGCTGCCGATGCTTATCTGGCCACACCTCCTCCTTTCCATCTCCCACTCCAGCGTGCACACACAGCAGAGGCAGAACAACCACACTGCTGCACAAATCCACTTCCGAGCACTATGCTTTTGGCAGAGGTTCAGATGCAGACTTGCTTCTCATTCTGGAGATTTATGGTTTTTGAGCAGCAGTGTCAGTGAATGGATGCTTCCTTTTCTAAGTCGCTGATGATTTTAACTCGTTGTTATCACGCTGCACTGCTACCAGTCTTCATATTTCTGTCCAAATGTATGAAAAGCAACTCATTCCCAGCCAGAGCCAGCCCAATCACGGCTGTAAACCCATGAACAGACAGTAGTGAATTACGTTCTGACTTTCCCTGACTGCAATCTGTTGGATTTGGCCACTCAGGAGTAAACCACACTCAGCACACAGAAGCAAAGCCCAACATCAGAAGAGGCAAAGCTGCAGTGCTGCAAACTGAGGCGTGCAAGTGCATGCAGTGTTTCCAGCACAGAGATGCTTCACTGTAGCTGTGTTCCAGTGGGAGAAATACGAAATGGGCACACGAAGCTGTGGGATGAAGCAAGCTATCATCAGTAGGAACCAGAATCCCAGGGATCTTGTCTACTTGTCAAACAGTGCTCCTGAAGGAGATGTAACTGTCGATTAATTCTCAATCTAGAGCAAAAAAGACAATTGGTACATCCAAATACAATCTGTAGTCTGCTGGAACTAGTACAGCCTTCTCATGTAAGAGGGAAAAAAAAAACCCACAGGTGCTCTGTGAAGTTCAAAGGGAGACTGTAGGTTGTACTACAGACACACAGACCGTGACCCAGGTAACTCAGCAGCACTGAAACATTTGACTCGAGGTGAACTGAGGTCATGCAGCACTTTCCAGGCCTCCAGGAAGACTTGTCTGGCAGAAAAGATCATGTTAAGTTCTCAGATGAAACCAATTTAGATTACTTATTAAGCCCTCTTACATAGGACCATAAGAAACTACTTTCTTCATGACCTACTTCCTTTGAGGTGACAGCAAAACACAGGACAAAACAGAGCAAACCCTTCTGGACTTCACTAGATCCAACCAGAGAAACCAAAAATTTAATGAGAGTCCAAATGTAAAACCATGCAATATCTACAAATACCCACCTGAATAGAGTGTGGGTTTCAAGGAACCAGAAAGCAAGCAATACAGGGCAGTGTTTTGTCTCAGTAATTTAAGGTCTTTGTGGAATAGGTGGATACTCAGAGCTTTTGCTTACATTACTCAAGGAGAAGTGAGCAGCAGCATGGCAACACAAGCAGATAAAGGAAAAAGGAGCAACTAACAGACAAGACTGGGCAGACCGTAAGAAAGAAGAAGCAAGAGGAAAACAGAAGGCACCCAAAGCACACATAAACGGTTTTACAAGTCAGTAATGGAAAAGCAGAAACAGGAGGCCTTCAATAAACAGTATGCTACAGGAGCAGGCATGCTGTCCCAGCTGAGCATCTGTCAGAACAGTCCCTGAAAACATCTTCCCATGACCTGAAAGACTGTTTGCTCCTGCTCACAAAAAAAGCCTGGAATAACAATGCACCTTTTTGATTTTGCTTGGTCGAAAGTTCACGTGACATTTTTGAAGTAAAGACAGAATATGCCTTCTCAGTAATGGCAGGAGGAAGAAAGAAACAAGCACGTAGGGACTTCTATAAGCTCACAACCACCAGTGTGCAACCATAAAAAATAAATCTGCATTTTTTTTCCATACAAAGATGGAATTTCCAAATGAAAATGCAATAAACTGAACTGTCAAATCCCAAATGAAGTTAGCTAGACTATATCCACACTCACCTCAAAGTGCTGCAGCAGCACAGCACAGGTTGGAACCTCTGCAAGGATACGTGCCCTACTTATTCATCCCAGCTTTAAGAGAACTTAAAATTGTTGTAGGACTCACACTATCTCTGCCCTTCATTATATACAAAAGAATAAGCACTCATGGAATTTTCTGCCCTTAAGGTTCATTAATTTCACCCTAGACACCAAACTGCAAGTTAAACAAATGGTACTAATGCAAAAAAAAAAAAAAAAAAGAAGCAGAAAGAGAAAACTCTGCAATCTTACCATAAAAGTGTTAGGGAACAGTCTGAAATAGAAAATGCTAGTTTCCATACTCAATCTCCTGGCAGCAGCTCAAGAAGTTAAGTCATGTTTACTCTCCTTAATGGAAACCCACCCCTCGCTCTCCCCCTAATGTCAGGACTGATCACACCTCAAGAGCTGCAAGCACTTCAGCTGAGTCAGCTGCGTCCAGCCAGGGCAGGGCACACAAAGGGTGATCAAAGGAGACAGAAAGGAACAGCTTTTCCTTTGTCACATGGATATTTGGTGCACGGAGCATTCGATTTTTCCACAAGTACCTTAAGGTGTTACAGGCTGTTTTTCAAGTGATGATAGAACACAGTTCAGAAGTCCAAAACACAGAGCCCTCATATCCAAACACTTGCCTGCAGCCAGGGTTTCAATTCTATACGTATACTCACACACATAAGTATATAAAGAACATTTTAATAGAGAGGAACTTTTCTCATAAAGCACAGAATTCAAAGTTAATTCTAATATTTTCATCTTCATACAGTTAATAATGAAAACAGGGTGAGCAGGACTCGATATCCTATGGTGGTCTTTGCAATAGCTAACTTGGTGAAACATCCAGGCACATCACAGGAAGTCAAGATAGAAGGTAATGCCCCCAGAATGTAACATAAAGCACTCGGTACTGATAACAGGGAGAACAAAGATGCTACACTGCTAACTTGCCCAGCTTCTCAGTTGCACACATAAGTAATAATATCAACGTGTTGCTCTAAATGAAATACACAAGTCCCCTCTCTTCAGTTCTTACTTGAGTGTTCCTGCATCAGAACAGAAGGAAACTTGAATGAAATAGCAAAGTCCAGCAGCATTCCATCAAAAAGTGATTCATAACAGAAAAACAAATCCGTGTGCAAAGGGACTGCTGCTTTACCACCCTATATTTATTCTTCTCTGCAAACCACATTAGAATCAATCGAGTTTTGAAGTTGTGTGACAGATTTTTATCCTCCCGTACCTACTACGTAAGTGCTTGTGAACACCACAAACCTGTTCTGCACAACTGTTTCACAGAAATGGCAATTCCAAACTTCCAGCACAAATTGCACCAGGAGCTTGTGAAATCATAGAAGCACAGAGCAGGGTCTGGGTTGAAGAGGACCACAGAGATCATCAGTTTCAACCCCCC
This sequence comes from Odontophorus gujanensis, assembly GCA_013399175.1. NCBI lineage: Eukaryota > Metazoa > Chordata > Aves > Galliformes > Odontophoridae > Odontophorus > Odontophorus gujanensis. The sequence continues at coordinate 72,716 of VXAB01004205.1, read as the reverse complement.
CCTGCTGCAGGCAGAGTCACTAACCACCAGAGCAGGCTGCCCAGAGCCACATCCAGCCTTGCCTTGAATGCCTCCAGGGATGGGGCCTCCACAACCTCTCTGGGCAACCTGTTCCAGGGCATCTAGCAGGATTTATGACTTCATAAATACAGTTCCCCTGGGAAAAGGAAAAAAATAAATCATTTTCCAACAATTCTGGATATATATTTTTTTTACATTAAAAACATGGCACAAACCAGCAGGTGACTAAAACAGGTAAGAGTGTCAGAATCACATTTATAACAAACAGCTGAACTCCTCCAAGGTGATGCTCCCGGAAGTGAACAGTGCTCGAACCAAGAATATGGAGGCAGATTAACAACGAGGGATTATGTCCCTTATTCTTTAATCTGCAAATTTAACAGAATTAGAAAACAGAAAAGGAATAAACAGAGTACAGTAGAGTTGACTAACAGTACAAAAATCTCATCAATTCCACTTCACATCTCATATGCTGCTATGTTATTTTGCTTCAGATCCTTCCCCTGACACAGAGCTGGAGTGGCAAGGGTATAGACTGCCAACAAGTATCTTCATTAAGTGCTTTAGAAAGAGATACTTAGACACTCAAAAAACGCCCAACCCAAGCCATCTTTAAATGAAAAAAAAAGTTATTCCAGTCTATAAACAGCAGCTTCCACGTTCACATAACCCAGAATACAAGCTCTATACAACATGACACAAAGCAGTCCTGGTTCTAGAAAAAAGAAAAAGGCGCAGCACGAAGTAATGTCAGACAACCAGTTTTGTGAGAGCTTTAATGGCACAAAATGTTTATAAGCTACAACTTATACATGTACTGTAAACTGTATATCATGTTACAAAGTGCTAACTAATTCATGAAGAATGCTTAATCACTTTGGCTCAGTTAACTCCGATATTTCAATAAATGTCAATTAAAAAATTTCACGTCTCTTATCATCTTCAGCTTTCACTTTTTAAAACAGGAACTCAATGTGTTCTCTGCAGTGAAGTTACCTGCTGCATTCCTTCACACGATTTCTCATTGATCGTATTTACAAACATTGTAGGCCAGTTTTCATTGTATGTAAGAAAAAAAATGAAGCCTGCTCTTTTTTTTTTGATTTTTTTTTTCCTTCCAAAACTGTAAACAGGAATAAAGCTTTTTAAATGTTTACCTTAGCAAAACTTCAACAGTTGAACCCTCTTTTTAAATCAGATCAGATGTTCCTGCTCCTTGTAAAACTGGAAGTTGTAGACTTTTATCCCAAGTTTATAGTGGGGTGCCAATAAATACTGCATTGTATCACAGCAAGTGGTACAGTGATCATGTTTTCATTCCTCAGCTGTAGTCTTTACAATTTTTTATTTCATGGCTCCTTCAAATACTATAAACTATACGTTCATACTCCAGCTGCAAGCTTGCAGTGTTACTTATCAGATTTTCTGAATAAATATTTTGTAATTTAGAAAGGGGTAATCTCCAGCTGTCAAAAGAAAGCACTCCCTACTCAGTAAAAAATCTATTTTTCTGCCATTCCAATTTTGATACAAAACAAGGTGCTATAATTAGAACTGAAAGCATATCAGCCTTTCCCCTGCCCCCTCAGCTTTTCAGGACTATCAAACCCTGTGCTTGATAGCATCTAAACCACCCTCACCACTTCCTCCTCACCTCCCCCACCTCTGGGTGAAACCCAACATCCACACTTGAAACAAAGATGCAGTTGTGGGCAACTCACGTGCCACTAGCATTCACAACTACAAGAAAAAAGCAGATGAGATCAACAGAATTGTTAAGACTGCTCTTTTACCCTGGCAGCATTCTCTAACAGCACTCAGAAGTAGAGAATAAAAATAAATACAGGTTAGCAGTGGATTTATACTTAGCTTTTTGACTTCCTGGGAGCTAAGCCCCCTCAAACCAAACCTCAATTGGGATTTAGCTGCTATGTAACAACTGTTCCAAGCAATCACTGCTGTATCGAATATTCAACTTTATAAAATCTGATGCAAGCAAACAATCTAGGTAGCTGTTCTCCCCAGATGAGCTGACTGCTTTCTTAACATTTTCTGCAAGTCAGCCTACTAAAGTTTTTATTTAAATGAGATTTTTGCTAGTCTTAAAATTAGCATTGTTCCCTAAATACTTAGTATTAAAGTCTATACCATATTTTTTAATATATTCATATATATATATAAAAAAGAGTATTCTATCCTTCAGAGTCATGCTACATGTTCTGAAATCCAATAAAATCTATTTAAGGACACGAATGTCCCAACGCTTTGTAACAATTTGGTACTAAAGCTTCACATTTTGAAAGGAAGTGTCACTGAAGGAGGACAAGGCTTAATGTTCCCTAAGATAAAAGTTCAACAACGTTAGCGAGGAGTCTACCTAACATGAGACATCACAAGTGACTTTCAGGTTCCATGTACCCCCGAAGGAGATTGTACAGTAAACAATGAGAGAGGAATATTGAAAACTCATTTGCAGAAGACATTTCAGAGCTTTACAACCTCTGAATCTTTACACACCTGCAAGATTGTCCCCTTAAAGACTGGTCAACCACTTTACCATCTGAAACTGTCCCATTATCGTAATTGTAAAATGGCTCCACGACAAACAGAATCATATCCTTTTACACAGAGTCTAACTACACCTACAGCTGTTGGGTTTTTCCTTAATTTAAAACTACATTTCATAGGAAGATTTCACATTTAAAATTCTCCCTTAAGAAAACAAGTAAGGAAAAGAAAAAGCTTCTTCACATGCAAACAATGCAATTTTTCTAATAACTTCTAGGCATCAGATAGATTTCCTACAAGGAATAAGGAGCTGACTTCATAGAAAAGACGAAATTACAACAATTATCTAATATTAAAATATGCTGATGGATTTAGTTATTCTACTTTAAAATGTATGCAGTCTTTGCCTCCTGCAAATCAAATGGTGTTAGCCAACGTAAGGGGGAGCGTGAAGTAAATTCCCCTGTAAGCTGATTTAAACATTTATTTTTTTTTATTGCCAGGAATTTCTTGGTTTTATTTCACAACCAGTTTGTTTCTCGAAAGCAGAATTCAATTTCATCCAATCAATATTTTTTTCTTCGGAAGATACTTAATTTTTATCACTATTACACAGTCAACATTTATACCATGCACAACTGCAATTTAAGTCAGGTTGCACTAAGGAGGCAACAGCATCACTGATAAAATTAAAACTTGCTGGTGGCATTTTGCATTGAGAGAAGCCCTTGCAACATATAGACAGTTGTAAACTCTGTTCAGCAACTCTGACGTGTCTTGCAGGCCAAGAGGCAAGGGAATGGGAGGAGAGAGGAAAAGAATGTGGATAACGAAACACCTCAACAGAGTTCCAACACAATACTGAATTCCAGAATTAGCGAAAACCTGGATATGTAAAGAAAGGGTGAAGTCAGGGTCATGCTTAAAACGGTCTCAAGTCAAATGTACTAAACGAGACAGAAACACCTTCACAGGTCACGTGGGTTTCCAGGCTTTGCACTCCGTCTTTCAGTAAGTGCTGGCTGAAGGTGTGGTCAGTCGTTTTCCAATGTAGATGCTGAAATAAAAAGTATAAAGCATATCATAGTTCACGGAAATACTGCCTGCTTCTCAAACAGTACTCATGCACTCTGCTATTTGTCTTTCAAGCTTGATGAGGCTCTTCCAAGAACTTCATTTCTCCTTTTATAAAGTTATTTAAGAGTGACATTTCAGGCCAGTCTAGAAGTTGTAAGTGTTCGGTAAAAGCAGGCTCCTTACAGTTCCAAGCTCATCCAAAAAACCCAGTCCAGGAGCTTTTATGCAGTTTGTAGACTACCTGGCTGAGGGGGCTCTTGAAGAGCTCAGCAACACTTCCAGAAGATTACTACAGTAAGGCAAAGCATTGCCAAAAAAGGGAAGAGATGAGTATTGAGGACCTACAGAAACACGGACCTCTGACGAAGATATTCAGGCAACATCTGATTTAACACAAAAGTTTCACTTCTGCAGCAGTACAACTATAGTACAGTATGATTTCATAGATTCTATCCTCCTAATTTACACAATACATGCCTTTGACTTCTTCACAGAATAATACAAGATGGATAAACATGTTAGAATTTAAGTAAGTTCAGGGAAAGTTGGATTATGCAGGCATGGCAAACATTGCTGAACAAATCAGTAGCTGATCTTACAAGATGCATCCAGTATTTCTCACATCTAGGTATTCAAACCTTTATATTTGGTTTTATCAAGAGAACTACAGCATTAGACAGGGAAAATTACAGAGCATGCACCACACACACAGAACTTCAGCATCAGTATCTGTACACAGTGGTTTTGTAATGGTTAATAAATATCACAGCAGTTTTCCACCTGTTCTACCTTATTTCCCCTACACAACCTGAAGTATTTAAGTAGAACGTGTATAATTAAATGGTACACCCTGTAATCACAAAGGTTATCTGCAAATTCATGATAATACATGCATTTTCAATATAAGAAACTTGGCCCCCAAATAAAACATATTCATGACTACGATTGCTGCATTTATGAACAAAAGCAAAGAGGCAACTCTCTCGAGCAAGGTGCAACAATACTCAAGTTATTCTAGACAAACCCCTTTTCAACAAGCACCCAACATTCAAGTAAAGCAGAAAAATTCAAAGCCAGATGCAAAAAGTTGAAGTGAGAATTATGTTAATACTTACCCTAGTCCCAAAGCCAAAACATGAGATATGAACAGAGATGGAATGAAAACCTTAAGAAATTCTGCAGAGAAAATGCCACCTTTTTTCATTGCTCCACTTTTCCTCATACTTAAAGACACTGAACGTTTAGGATGTCTGAAATGAAATTCCCTGCAAGAAGAGGGGGAGGAGAGAAAAAAAAAAATCAACACTTTTTTCTTGTTGCCTTTCTTTTTTGGCACACATATGCACAGATCTCTGTAGGAACTTTTTTTTTTTTTAAATGCAAAGAGCTAGAGATCAAAGCAAGAGATTCCTTACAGAGTATGGGATCAAAGAGAAAAATAGGAGGTATTGTGGAGAGACCACTTACACAGACAGTATAGAGACAAAGGGAGGAGTAGCTGAAGACAGAGGAGGGTCCGAGAGAGGGAATTTCAGGATGTGATTTGTTACAAGAGCCTCTTTTTTTGTTCCAAACAGAGATACAGAAGTCTGCCAGACATAAACAGCATCCTCTATTTAATAAAAATGCTTTGCATTCAAGGTTCAACATTTCCCCTTCTGTGGATGAACATTACGTATTTTACATAGAGAGAAAAAAAGGTACAGAGAATTTACAAGGCTTGCTCAAAACTCTTCCATTCAGTAAGCCAAAACAAAATCCCATGAATACCAGCTCCAAGTAACCAACTCTCTAAATAATTCTGCACAGAAACTTGGCTATCAACCTGTTGCAGATTCATGTTACTTTCAGCAAAAGGTAATTCTGATGCTATGATTTTCAAACTTCACTCCCTTGACTTTTTGTAGCATCCCCAAAGAAAATTCTTTTTTTTTTTTTTTTCCAGAGATGGTCTTATTTGGACAGAGAGTAACAGCATCGAAGTGAGCCTCTTGGATCTTCTTCATAAGAAGGAATCTAGGGAACCTGCTTCAGCAGGAAGGTTGATCTCCAAAGATCTCTTCCAACCCGTGTGATTATGTAAAATTCATTAAAAAAAGATTAACTCACTTGGGAGGAATGTTTTCAGGCCTACTCGACCAGTCTGACACCCAGTCAGCACTTTTCTTCAAGACTTCCAACTCTTTCTCTCCTTCTACTGCTTCCTCTTCAGACTGGAAACATACATGGGAAAGCCTTATAGCAGTCAATCAGCTCCTCCTCACGGCATTAAGTTGTGAACAACAACAGTGGTAAACTGATAAGCACCAAATGGCAGCACTTGATAAACGAGCAAGTGTTCCTGGACTACCCACTATTTAAAAGAGATTTTTTTGTGCTAAAAGGAGGCATTCTGTCATTATATCTACAATCCCAACACCATAATAAGTTGGGTTTTTCGCACATGGGTCTTGTTCAGCTTTTTCTGTTCTTGTTTGTTTAATCCTAATTGTTACTAAACACAGTTTTTACAAAAAATACACTTAAAATGTCTATGACATGCAACTAGTGGCCCCTCCTGGGTGCACCTCAGATGCAGAAGGAAAAGTCAAGCACTCAGCACAGCTGTCTTCACCCAAGGAGCTAACATTACATCATTAAACATAAGAATCAAATAAAAAAAAAAAAAAAGGCACCTAAAAAGGCCAGAGAACACTAGTTCTTTTGTAGTACAAAATGACTTGGTACAAACTCTTCCTTAGAATTAAAACAATCTCCTGAGTTATCTTTAGAGAAATAAGATACAATACTTTTAAATAAGAGGGAACCATGCCAAAAGTAACCAAATTCAACAGATGAGAGATGGTAGACCTAGCCAGCAACTTCATTCACACAGCTCTGGCTCTCTGCAGGGCTTAAGTGCAACAGTTCAACTTCTTGGCCAGATCTTAGGCACAATTAAATGCAAGGTTTAATTCTTCCAGAACTGCTTTCTTATATTGCTGAAGACAGCAAATTCCATTACATTAGCAAACTAAGAGTTCAGCATTAGTCTCCTCTCAGTTTGCATTATGAAGACTGCTCACTATCATGGAAGCTGACTGATTCATACAGCGATCCATCACGGTCACAGCACCAAAAAAAAACTGCTGCAGAATGCCAGTTTAACAGATTTCTTTTGACAGGTGAAATATAGAATACTGAAGACCTTCTGAGGTGACTGAGAACTTGCTCTGCCCTTCAGGTACTCCCAATATCTACAGATCATACATATTTTTCACAGTTAATTATTTTAAAGGTTAAATACCTGAGAACTACTGTCTTTACTTGTGTGCATTTCCACATCAAATGTTATCTGTCCATCTTCTTGAGGTGAAGGGCTAAAGAAAAATTGATTTCATTAAGTCACTTTTGTCACACTACGCTGTCAGCTAAAGAATAATTAGCATTAATAGCATCTCAGTTGAATCATTTCCACATGCACTTCTGTACACTATTCAAATGAGACTACAGTACCTCACACACCACAATCACCAGAATATCTTCAAAAAGCTGTTGCTTTTTTTTTGTTTTTTTCTTTAAATAACCGTACCTCTCTAAACAGGATTAACCTGCCATTCCAGAATTTACACCAAAAACTATTAAACTATTGGCAGCTAGCTCCTTATCAACACAGATGTACAAAGCTGTTTATTTTCTATTAAAGCAAGCATTCTGTTTTAAATATTATATGAACTGTCTTCAAACATTGTCTACTATAGTCCGTAATTAAACTGATTTTAAATACCTCTTATTTCTGATCAGCTACTTGTATAAGATGTACAGTAGACAAGGCAGTTCAGCAGACAGCCACTATTCAGGAAATCCAAAGGAGTCATAAGCAGATGGACATGCAAAATTATTTATAGAAACCACTCATGGATCTCTAGAACTGGCCCAAAGCCTTCAAGGGAAATGCACAATGAGCAACCAAGGATATTGTGATGCTCACGTGTGCCTCAAGGGATTATACTGTTCAGCAAAGACACTTTGCCTTCACAGAAAAAACAGCAGAGCATTAAAAGCAGGAAGTACAAATTCCAAGTGTCCTTCTTACTGCCAAGTCCAGTGATGCATTTTATATGTTTGACTGAAAACAAGGATATGTATGTTACATTATTACTAATGAGCCAATAAAGTCAATATATTTCATATCCTGAGTGGTTTATGACAATTAAAATTTAACTGTACTTTTAATGTAACTGCTGCTTCTAGATTCCATGGCTTTCTGTAACAGTGATTTATTTTTCAAGTAAAAATGACTTATTTGATAGCTGAGAACAAGTTGGAGAAAAAAAATGTTACCTCCCAAATAACAGCTACAGGATTCAAAACTGCAATGAGCAGTATGCAGGACAGCAAATGTTTGCTTACCTGTCACAGTGGGAACTACCTCTTGAACTGCTCTGTCCTGATTCATGCTGGGCATCCAGAAGGATTTTTTCCATGTCTCCATTATGGATGGAGGATGATGATGGGACATGCTCCAGACCTCCATTTTTCCCATTGCCATTATCATTGCTATTGCCATTGCCGTTCATCTGTAACTCCACCCAGGAACCTGTTGGGCCAGCCAGACACCATTTCATTAAAAGCAGTGAAACTAAAACAACCTCAAGTTTATCAATTACACACAGAAAAAAAGCCCTGAACATGGTGAATTCAGATAACATACATCGCTGCTGGGAAAAAGCTCATAAACACATACCAGTGACAAGGGTGATGTGTCTTCCTGTTGTACAAGAAAAAAAACACCCCCAAAATGTTATGTTGCTTCCTACCTCTGGAGCTGGTCACATTAACTGTCCTCATCTCCCCAGATATTAATATTTCAACAGGCCACATTTCTCTCTAAAGCTTGAAGTTTCAATTATCCATGTATCACTCAGTTACACGAGTCACTCCCCTTCCCTGTTCTGCTCCAAACAAAATTCTATTCCTCAGCCCTGTTTCCGTACAATTCCCCAAGCTACAATTTTATACTATCCTTCTTCCTTCCACTTCTAGAGGTCTTCATCTTCAAACCAGCCCTCAACTTTACATTTACTTCTGTAGAAGTCATACCATTAAAAGCCCCATACATGTATGCATTCCCAGAACTACAACACAGCTTAGGGCTGGCACACCTCTGGGCCATCAAGTCCAAGTCCGAGCTCAGCTCAGCCAGGCCACCCAGAGCTGCTCCCAGCACCACGTCCAGGCACTGCTGAAGATCTGCAAGGGGGCCACCCCACAGCTTTTCCAGGCAGCCCATGCTCAGCCACCCTCTCGATAAAGGAGTACTTCCTGAGACTGAGACAGAACTTCTTGTGTTCCTGCTGCAATTTAATGTGTGGGTTAATTAAATGAAAAACAGTGTTTACCACTGTGTTCATAAGAGCTGTGTTTCGATCCATACCCTACCACTCAGTGTCCTGAGGGGTAAAGGTAAAAGAGATCTCCACCCTTCAATCTGTTCCAAATATTTAAATACATTCCCTATCCAATTCCAACTCCAACCTTCTCATTAAGATATAAACCCAGAATCATATGACTGCACAGCCACGGCAGATCTACCAGCCTGGAACAGCTGACAACTGACAGATTTCCTTTTGTAGTTACCACTTCAATTACTCAGTTTCACTGCTTTTACCTATGCAGCAGAATTTCATCATTTAGCTACATTTTGAGGGTCTGTGTAAGGCAATATTTGCAGTTCAGACCTTATGATGTTTCATTTTGTTAGGAAAGCTGTAAGCTCTTCAGACACTGTTTCTATTACACACTCTTCAATCATGTTAATAACCCTTTTAAGTAATTTGGCATTCGATGCATCCACCGTTTCAAATTCTTCATTAAAAACTGAGCCACGAACCCAATGAACTACTTGAAACACCATCAGAACATAAAGCACACATAGCATTAATTCCCTCATCTTTAAAGCTTCTAAGTTCTCTCAAAGAGGTCACAGCAGTTTCCTGAACATAAATGCCGTTTCTGTTGGATACTGTATAGCACATAATGCTTTCAAGTGAGAAGACCCTGATTAGGCAGGGCAAAGATCTCTGATTTCTCACACGCATACAGTCCTCAGTGTAACATCATTTCCCATCATTTCCGAGATAACAATTTCACCATCACGCTTCTGTAATTTAACTGACACTATCTGAAGGTGAATGATTTATCACCGAGGTAAAAACAGTCAAAAAGAGAAAAGAAAGCCAAAAAATACAAATGCTAAAGCTAAAATGACTTCTTAAAATCACTTGCACTGATTCTAAACTTCCAATACTGATTTCTTATGAAATGCAACTTCAGTGCCTCCATTTGTTTTACAGCCAAGTCTCAGCTCTGTGACTCTATTAGGGACACGGGAAGGACCATATGCCTGAGCAAGTTCACAGATTATCAGTGTGTTTTTGTGAACCTGAAATAGTTTATCCCTGCTACCACTGTGCATTATGCTCTGCTGAATCCCGGCTGTTTACAGCCTGTTTTCCCCAAGCTGTATTCACAAGCAAGGAATCTGGGTGTGCACAGAGCTTACGCACAACCACACGACGTACACCAACCCTACGAGACAGTGGGCTTCTTGAATCAGCTGCCAGACAGACCTGCACAACACTTGGTTTAAGGAAGATTTTATTGGTGAGTGGTGCTCACTCCAGACTGACAAAACTCGTCGTTTATCTAAAATATGTTGCAGCCATAGCAGGAAGAACAGTCAAATTAAGCATGAGTAAAGAGTCCCAGCACGTCGAGCAGTGGTTTACATGACCAGCAGCACGTTCCCTGTCTGACCTCACTTTTAATGAATCAAAATACACTCACAGAAACCTAATCTGACATCAAGCTGCAACGCGCTACATCCTCCCACTGGGAACTGCAACCAGTTTGTGAGCAGCCAGCAAGCACACATGGCTTCACAGACACAACCAGAGGGATGGCAGCCTCTGCTCCTGGAGCAGAAGCACAAGGAGATACCAGAGATCAACCAGCCAAGCAATGAGGAACACTTCTTGCCCTGACTTTCCTCCATATCTAAGTCAGTGATATCGATCACTCACACAAGTGTGCTTAATTCCACTGCATATCCTATTCGACTGTCAAGCTGCAAACGTGGTAGAACTCTAATTTTGCTCTAATGCAAACTGTCATTATGAATTGATATATACAGAATCTTTGTAGTTATTCATAAAGAAATTAACCACTGACATACTCACTGTTTTCCTGGAGGACTCAATGATATTTGTGAAAAAGTGATAAAGCTTTTTCATAAGTTTGGTGGGAAATAGCATTCAGATCATATTCTTAAGAGAAAAAAAACAGCAGAAATATCCATTAGCCACTTCATACCAGATCTCTGGTAAATGTGAATTGCACGATTCACCTATTCCATTCCGTAAGGAGTTAAAACACCAGAACAGCTCCTGACTTTTCTGGATAGACAGAACTCTAAGAGCAAGGCTGACATATTTTCCTGCCCAAGTAAGTAGAAATAAATAGATTAATTAAAATGTAGGGGATTTGCTACCCATTTTGACTACGTTCCAGCCAACTCAGCAGGACCCTAACGCAATCACAGCGTGCCGACACATCCAAGATCAGTGTTTAACAAGGACTTATGCAGAAGCATTAAGTTGGTTCATAGGCAAGCCCTCCTCAATCCTGTTGCAAAACTGAAGCATTAACAGGCTGGCATCTGGCATACAGCCACCCTGTAGACACAGGTTTCTATTAAATAGAGAAATTCAAAGTATTTTCAGGTACATACATAAGAAGAAATAAAAATAGTAAATAGCTCACTAGTCTGAGCCAAGCTCAATCTGAATAAACTACAGCATTAGCAAGGAAAAAAAAGAAAAGCAAGCTGTTCAGACCCCCACTGTGATAATTACTAAGCAAGTTTTCCATGACAGATCTAGATGGGCTCCTGCCTAAGGTGGGACTGACTTCCTGTCAATATGTAACAGAGCTCTATAATAATTAAAACGCAGGCAGCATCTGGGATTCCCAAAGCATGTAAACTTCTTTTTTTTGGGGGGGTGGGGGGGGGTAGGGGGTTGAACCCAGCAAAGCAAAGATTCATTTACCACTTTTATTCCCATGTCTTCTGCCCTACAATTCAAGTGCTTGGAGTTCTTTGAATGAAAGGCCTTAAACATGCACAAATGACACATGGAGCAAAATGAATAACCATCTAAACTCATTAGCCTGAAAAGGGTCACTGAAAAGCTTATATAATGGCAGAAAATGCACCTATAACACCAAAGCATTGTGCAGTGGCTGAACATCTGAAAGCAGGACTAAACCCGCGTGCAGTTGATTGGTTGCACTTGTTTTGTTCACTGAGCACAGATTACTGAGCATTTCCTCTCATACCTTGTGTTCACCACCTCCAGTAATCACATTGATTTCGCTAAGCCTTTGTGCACTGACCCAGCAGCATGATCTACGTGGGCAGATCCAGCCCAGGCTTACAGCGCTCATCCCTCGTGGTTCCTATCTTACAACTGATTAATCTGTTCCAGGGAGCAAGTTAACATACCAGCAGAAAACAATGTGGAAATATTGAAGCATAGAAGTGAAGACGGCAATTTATAAACAAAGCATCAACACATCGAGTTAGGCACCAGGCACGCTGCAAACCTAAGCCACACAATTACTATTTAGCATACGAATATACCTGAATAATTGGGTAAAAATACCCATTTTACAGAGGTGGCTGTAAACTGTGCTCCTTATCACAAGGTGTAAGGCTACCATCACACAACAGCAGCGTTATGGGACGGCCATCGTTTATTCTTTAATACAATCCGGAGTTACAAGAGATCAACCAAGCACGGTATTTCGTTGTCAGTTTGACTCCATCGTAAACCCTGAAGGGATGGTTAATCATTGACGCAATTTATTCACCTCTTCACCTGCGGTATCCTTAACAATTACAAGCAACCAACGTGACACTGTCGAAGCAGCTGATTCAGACACGGGAAAGCTCTCTGCCAGGTGAGTAGCAGAGGCCCACACGAAGCCCATGGATGCGCCGTGTGAGCGTTATCCCGGGAACAAAAGGATGCAGAGCAGCTGACACGGACGCCGGATATAGAGGAAAACAGCTCACGTCAGCGCTATCGACTCAGCCACTGAATAAACTCATTCCCACAGTCACGCTCCTCCCCCTACCGCGCCGTATCCCCATCTTAGCTGGTAACGCCAGCCGCTGAATAAACTCAGTTCAACCACAACACAAACCCACTCCACTCGCCCCGACCCCACCACCTCAGCCCCTCCGCGCCCCACCGACACCTCAGGCCCCACCGGGACCCACCGGCCGCGGCCGAGAGCTCCCCGGGAAACCCAACCGCTCTCTGCCCACTCCCGAGGCGCACTTCCCCCCACCCCAATCCCGCTCCCCTCCACGCAGCCCCAGGCCCGGCCCGCATCAGCGCCCCCTCCTCACAGCCCCTCCGGACGCCTCCGATTGGCTCCCGGCGGCTCGAGCGGCCCCCAGCTCCACCAATCACAGCCCAGAGCGGGGGAAGGGGGCTCCGGGCCCCGCCGCCGCCGCCGCCGCCCCCCTCCGACCGATCGCGTTCCGTTCCCACACGCCGGCCGGGGCCGCACTCACTGTTGAGGCCCGGTTCGGTGTGCGTCCCCTCAGCCGGCGGGTTGTTGTTGTTGTTGTGCTGCGGCGGCTCCTGAGGGCTGGACATGGCGGCGCAGGAGCGGCGGCTGAGGAAACGGAGAGCCGCTGGGGCTGGGACAACAACAACAAACCTGGACTCCGCTCCGGGCCCCGCCGCCCCGCCTCCTCGCTCTGCGCATGCGTGAGCTGCGCTGTTCCCGTCCTCCGCCGTTGCGCATGCGCCGCCCGCCCCGGGGCGCGTGCCGCGCGGCATGGCGCCCGCTGTGCTTGCGCACGTCCCACTGTCACGGCCCTCGCGCATGCGCAGTCTCGCAATCGGAGCGCCGCGCCTTCTTGCGAGTGCGCGTGCGCGTGCGCCGTGGGTGGGCGGGAAGAGCGGGCTGTGAGGGGAAAGGCGGGAATCGTGAGGGGAGAGGCGACGGAGGGTTCCGTAATAACTGGTGGACGAGCCCACAAAGCGCTCTCGTGTATCTGCACCTCGCTGTGTTTCAAAAGAGAGAAATGATTGCATTTCCCGCTATTCCAAGCCTTCCTGGATCTTGCTCCAGCGTCCGTTGCTCAACGCTGTCAGCCTACACCGATTGAGCCGCTCAGGGTCCGGCTCTGCTGCGTTCCCCGTGAAGGACTGCAGTGTGTCCTTCCTGAACACAGCTGCTGTGACATAAGTGGTCAAACACGGACTGCAGAAGAGCGATTCAACAAAACCTNAAAGAGAGCGACTCAACAAACCCCCCCCCCCCCCCCGCTCAGCCATCTCCGTGTTGCCTCAAGTAATTTAAAGCCAACTAAACTAGCGGGTCCACAAGACATAATTAGGTCTCCCAGAATTAACTAGCTGATTTTTCAAGGCTAAAAGTAATGCCTGTCTGGAATGATAGCGCTGGACAACCAAATCAACCTTACTTGTAAGACCTAGCCTAAGTCAGCAAGGTGTGGTGCAGTTTACTTCAGTGGTGGCACGGTTAAGATAGAGAAGGCCTCTGTGTAACAGATTTGGAGCTGGTCTTGACTGGGACTCAGCTATGAAAAGTGAAATTTCGCCTGTGTGCCCATTTCCTCTCAGTATGAAAATGAGAGACAACCTCAGGCTATTTGTGCACCTACAGCTGTATTGTGAACAAGAATAACACTGAATTTCCAGGGAAAGTAGACCTGAAAATGCAAACAGGTGCTTAAAAATGCAATGAAATACAGGTGCAAGCATGTACCTTACCTTGCTGAGGTTTCTTCAGTTATAAGGGTAGCTTCTTGCATCAGTTATGTACTGTAAGTAGCTAACATGAGACAATCATATATCGAACGTAAGGTTCTTCTAAATCACTTTTAAGATATCAATCAGTATCATCTTGAAGATCAAGCATATAAATGCCACAAGGCAGAAGATACTTTGCATTGCAGATAGCAGAACTTGGACTAGGATTATTCCGCTGCTCATCTCCTTTTCCATCAGCACTCTCTTGGAGATGATCCAGTGAGAATATAAATCAGTTTTACTGCCTTCATTCCATGTGACATCACCTGAACTCCAAGGTCCTTTTTGAGACCTGCAATATCTCTGATGGAACTTGGTAACCAGTCCCATCCCACACAAACATATACAACATTTTACTTTAGTGGAGCCCTTCACATAAAACCGTTCCCATCAGCAGCCTTGAGAATATAAATAGGGGCAGGGGATCATTGTTTTGTGTGATAGTACCACTGCTGATAGCAGGGACTGAAACAAATTGAAACAGACCCATTTACATTAACGTTTTCCTTTATCTCCTCATTACTCAGCAAAAAGAGGACTTCTTTATCAGGACTTTATCAGGACTAGGGTGTGTACAATTGTCAGTTATCCCATTCTAGATTATCATCATTATTTTCTCATCTGTGCTATGCTGTTGTGTCCAAATACTGATGCGTGGCCATTAGAAAGCTGCCTCACGTGGCACTGATCTTTCTTTCCAAATGGACTGCATAAGCTTACATGTCCACACCAGATGTCTTGTGAAAAATCTGTGTGCCCCTCGGCTATCACTGGTCCAGAATTTGCTGTATGTTATGAAAGGGTGGCAGCAATTTAGATATTTTAATAAAACATCACAGGTAGAAGGGCCACAGATGTGTTCTACAACAGTCAGAAAAACAAGCTGCTTACGATTCTGAACAGAGCCCTATCCCACTTTGCAATCCTAACAATCCCAGGCTAACATCGTGTCGTTTGTCATCTCCATCATTCAGGAAGCATTTGCCATAATGTTTGTGGCATGAATATTTATCAGCAAAGTGGGACTATTAAAATTTCTGAGTCAGACCAATTAATGGAGATTACAGAGTGAGTCAATGCAGAGCCAGAAATAGCATTCAGAAGTCCTGACTTTCAGACCTGTTCCCTAACCACTGCACAGGTTCCCTAAGGCAGCTGAATGACGTAATTCGTGCCTATAAAGTAATTGAATCCCTTAGATGGAAAATGCTATGACAAATAGCTGAGGTGGAGGGACAAAAAGCCACGTGATTGCAGAAGAGGAACAGCAGCTGTAAGCTTCTGGGAAAGGCCTTACCTGCAAGAGAAAGGTTTCTCTTACAGAAAGCCTACAAGTCAATCCAAGCCAAACACGTAACGAGCCACTTGGTTCTCTTTTAAGAGCTGAGACAAACTCATTGCAGTTTTATGCTCGCAGCTCCAAGGTGTTCTGAGTCCACCCACCTCTTTGGTAACATTTTGCCTCCTAGTGGAGGACACCAATATAGGAGTACCTGCTTCTTGAGAAAGAAGTAACAGATCTTTTGCAAAAGGCAGAGATTGTCAGAATTCAAAGGTACATTGTTCAGAAAATCCATGCTGTTTCTTGGTTCTGAGCTGTATCCCACTAGAAAGAAATGCCTGCTGTTTCGATTCCAGCCACTACTATGCCTTCTACCACTCAGTCCTTTCTCTACAAACCCAGACCTTCCATACCAGGTTAAATAAGGTAGCTGCTGTGAGTGAACAGAAACTATTCAAGACACCAGTAGTCATTCCACAGCAACCTCAATTCTATACATCAATAGTCCAACATACAACAGCTAATTATGCGGGAAGGGGCAGAAGGAAACACCTCCCACTGCTCGACCTAAGTCAGAAGTTATGGTGGGAATGCCAGAGATGAAGAAATGAAGACATGAAATCCAGTGCACAGGAAATTACTGTCTCTAGCTACGTCACCCCTATGACCGCCCAGTTCCAGAGCAGAGAACAGTAGATCAGTCTTCCATCAGGCAGCAGCCTCTCTCCAGGAGGAGAAAGGTACTGGTTTCTGCTCATCAACACCGACTCTTTGCTTTTCCAAGGTAGGCTGAGAAAAAGATGTATAATTTAGGACAACAGAGTGGAAGCTACGGTCCTGCCCCAGAGAACACTGAGCAAGAAGTAGGATGTTGCCACATTCAATGCATTTGAAAGCATTAGCTACTCCTCAGCAGAAAAGCAGCAAAGGGACTTCAGCCACAGAGCTTGCCTTCACCTCAGCCCTGTACCAGTCAGAGAACAACAGGCTGCACATTAATTGTGGCAGTTATCACTACCACCTGAAGTATGGGTGTCATTCTGCAGGTACTGACCACCTTCGTGGCAGTTGTGAGTACTTTGGTAGTATCAAAGAGGGACATTGGGGAAGGGATCAGAACTACTGCGTGTGGTTCAGTACTTAAGGGCTGAGAACTGAACAGCTGCACTGGCTGCATCGGGAATGGAGAGAAAGCACTAGAATACAGCAGCTACTTTTCTCTAACTGTACATGATGGAGGAGGGCAGGACTGCCATAACACCCACCCACCCTGTCTGGCAAGCTCTCCAGGCTAAGGCCCAGAAATAACAGCACAGAGCCTAGCAAAAAGGGGCACTATTCAACATGCAGTAAGATGAGTAATTTAAAAAATGCCTGTAAGCAGAGAAAAAGGATGGGAAGGAAGATAAAAAGAAACCTGACAAGATGTATTCTATGCATACTTTTATTAATAAAATATAAGATTTACAGCATATGTCAATGGACAGTGTGTTTAGAGAAGTATCTAGTTGGATAGCATGACACCAAAGTCAGTAGCTGGTTTTGTTGAGGACAGATTAAACCTCAAGCGACATGCCAGAGATCATTGCTACTGATGAAAACAAAAGTATTTCCCAAGACTAGCTTTAAAATTCCTGAAACCCAGCAAGCACAGCTGAGGTCCAAGAGGCAGTTCTGCTTGAATGCAGTATTGCTAGAAGGCTGCACTTCCATCTACGTGAAATCTGCCTGTTCAGTTGTGTCTTTGCATCCCCACTGTGTCTGTGCAGCTTTTCATGTACTCAGTGCATCATTCAGGATATACAGATACACATGTAAAAGCAGCAATCTTGCTACCACAAACCTCAATATACCCAGAATAACAATTAAACCTTCTTTGCAAAAATGGAGATGAATTTTTACCAGCTCTGTTGCTGAAGTAGTGCCTGATTTCCTCTTTGTCCTTGTGATAAGGTAATGGATAAACGCTGGGCCTGATCCCGTGAAACGCCTCTATGCACGACGACCAACAAGTTGTTTTCTGAACTGCCAGCAAGTATTATTCACCCATTGGAAAACAGCTGCTGTTCCTGGGGCAGTTAGTTTTTATAAAAAAAAAAACAAAACAAAAAACAAAAACAAGGCTAACAGGTGAAATATGGTAAAATCCTTACAAAGGCTCATGGTCAGGCATGCACGTTACAAGACAAACACCGTATTTAGGAGAACCAGATCTAATATTATAATCTTTACATTTTCAAACCACTGCACAAGGACTTAAAGAAATTAAAGTATGGTTGCAAGTGTAGTCTTGTTAACAATCTCTAACCCAGCCATAATTTTACAGCAGAAACAGTATCTTAGTTGATCAAATAATAGAGGCATTATCATAACCATCTATAACTAAGCCATAGAAATAATTTAAATCTAGGTAACTGAAAAGTGAAAAGCCTCCAAGTCAAGGTAAGTTCACTACGACTTTAAGCTTCATTCTGAACACCTCCTTGAGGGAAGAGTAAACCTAAAAGCACAATTAGCAAAAATATCTGGAGGTAAAAACTCATGAGCCTTATAAAGCATCAGTATCTAGTTCATCTTTGGATAAGCCTTATTTGCTGAAGAGTTTAAATCTCTCAAATAGCTATGAACACTTATTTCATGCAGCTTCTGTACTCCACATATTTTCTGATCATTGCACCATTTAACGTCTCTGTAAGTGCAACAACTTTGCAAAGCCAAAAGCCAGAGAAGAAACACTTGCATGGTAAAACTACATTTCCACTCAGTTACTGATAGCGATAAAATACAGAAAATAGAGCATCTCAGAATGCAGTGTAGTAGTTATCTATGTCATCACTCGTTATTTTGAACTACATAACATCGTACTGCTAGACAAGAATTCAAACAACTTGTTAAAAAAACACAGGGGACTTCGTACTCTAAACAAGGCCTTAAAGGTATTGTATCCTAAAACAAGGCATTAAAGAAACCGGGGTGAAACGAAACATTAAAAAGTGAGTCCCGTAACGTACATTTTAAACCTGCAAATTCTACTCCTGTTCCAGCTTAAGCAATAGTTTAAGAAAAAAGAGCTTTTAAGGATACTGGAACAGTACCTGGTCTGTTCAGGGAATGGCAAAATCTGACAGGAGCTGATGGTTTGGAAATGAAGGTGGTCAACACACACTAAGGCTGGTATTATTGTCATTCATGAATGAATGCAGATACTTGTGAAATCCCTCCCTCTCTTCATTCCCATTAAAAATAATTAATACTGGTTAAAATCATTACAAAAAACATCATTTTATTTTCATGCATCTAAGGTAAAACACAGAGTATTTGTATAAAGAGGTAGATTAAAAAAAGAAAACAGATTCTCCATTCTTTGTCACTTTTATTCAGTAGTTTTTTTTTCTCCTTATTTTCTTTTTTTTTTTCTTTTTTTTCTTTTTTTTTGGTGCCAGGCATGGCAAGGAGTGATTACAGTCAACTGTTTATTAAAACATTTGTTGCAACACAGACCCCCTTTACCACTGACCCCAAACGGACCCATCTCATGTGCTTTATATTGTGTTTTTTTGTTGGTTTTTGTATTTTTTTTTCCTCTATACACCACCACCAGGGCTAGGTGGAGGGGGATGAAAGGGAAAGGGGGAGTCCAGGAAGCCAGAAGGAGGAATGCTACAAGCCACAGCAAGAATGAGCTGTATTTAATAAAAAAAAGGGGGCCACAAATGATACAGTAATGAGGTTACACAATTAAATCCCATAGCATGATTGAAGGCTTTCCCTGTGTCTGACGTCATCACAATGGAAGGCATAAAAAGTGGAGTAAACCGATGTTGATACAGTCCAATCTAGTCCATTAGGCAAGATGGTGCAAGTAGTCATTTAAATTAAAAAGTGCCCTATCCTCACCTAAATGGCTAGCAGACATGGAGAACTCCGTGACACATCAGCAGAGCTTTCTCCATGTAGCTATAAAAGTGTGTTGTCATATGGCACATTTTTAAACACTGGAAAGGGGTGCCATAATGGACCTCTCATTCTCTTTCGTTTACAGGTACAAATGCTAGATTCAACTATTTCAACTATGCAGGAAGTGGACTCTTCAGTTAGGAATGCCAACCCTAATTCATTTTGTCTTGAAATATATACAAGTTGTTTGTAGTAGCTACAGCAATGATGTTTTCCTTAGGATGCCAGGCCGTGTGTAGAATCTTCTTGTTGAAGTCTAGGCTGTCAACACTGATTTCATCCTTCTTTCGCTTACCACTCGCACAAACTTTGCGTGGCTTCAGAACGGTACGGGGTTTATTGTTTTCCCGTGACGCCTCTAAGGTGATGTCTCGTTTTGTGTTTCTGTCAAACATTCTGAAGAAGTTGTTGTAAGATCCTGTCATTACAATGCTGCGGAGAAGGTGGAAGAAAAGTACAAGTTCAATTGAAAATTAATTTCCATTCAAACTCTGTGTTCACTAAGGCAATTTCCCAATAATCCAATGCTACAACATCCGTTGATTAAAAGCTAATATACATACATTAAAGTCTACTTATCTCAAATACTTGGATAGTAGTTTCAAAAAGTACCATCCACGCCAGTGAGCCAGTCTGGGACTAAAAGCAAACAGGCTGAACCCTCCAATCTGGCCTCCAATATATCTGCTCGTTGTGGTAACAAGTTAGAAAACTGCTACATACGTATGGAGAAGCATTGAACTTACCTGTCTGATCCATTCCAGCAGCACTCAAATTTGTCAAAAATGCAATCGTTTTCATACAGTGAACAAAGTTTACTTCTGAGGTATTCGTGCACCTGGGAAGAAGTTAAAACAATTAACACTGAGCGTGACATACCTGTAAAATAACCTCCAGAAATAGTGCTCCAGAACCAATTCTGCATCTGATACAGTGCTTACACCCTATTCACAGGAGCATACACAGTCCCCTCCTTTGGTAACACAGATAAGGAGCAAAACACACACATTCCTGTATTCTACTCTATAAATTAACTGAAATAATAGCAAGTCAGACAAGGGGGGAAGAAAGACGTCCCCCACTAGTCAGCAATTCTTTAAAATGCTTTTCCTCCCTCAGCAGTTGCCTTACAACCATTACAGAAATACAGAAGTGTCTGGCAAACTTGGCTTCTTCCTAGAAGTCACGTTTTGGTGACCCATGATCTTCTTATGGATGATGAAGAGGATCTCCTCAAAAACGTTCCCACAGAAGTAGCTTGGAAATTCAGCACATCAGTGTTAGCTAAAAACCCAGTCTACAAAGCAAAGGTTTTACCTCTGTACACATCAGGAAATAACAGGACACTGTGAAATCAACTGAAGACTAAAAGAGATGAGCTATCTCACAGCAGAAAATTTCCCTTCCTGTATTTCCACTGTGTAAGAGGGAGACTTCCACACCAAAACGTGGTTTTAAGGTTCTGCCACAGTCTACAAACACCAAAATCCTTCAGCACATGTCCAGAACCTCTCACTGATACTTTGCTTGGCCATAGTGGTTTACAGACAAACCTAACAGCTACATCAGAACTAGTACCACGACCGTGCCCAGCAGTGTTTTAACTTCTGAAGTGTTCACCGTATACCTGGTATGTTTCCACAGGTCTGTTCTCCATATTTAAATCCCAGATCTTCACTGACAGATAATCTCTAGTCATCATGTAACGACCACTATGGCTAAATTTGACATCGGATATGGAAGAGATGATTTCAGAGAAAAATGATCTGTTGCTAGGATCTTCTGGTTCTTCAAACACTGCAAAGAAATAAAGGAAGCATTTCAAGAGGTAAGCCTGTATCTTTCCAACACAAAATACACCCAAATTAAGAACAATACACTTGTCACATTGGGCTGTAACACCTGACATATTTATAACTCTTTTTCAAAGGTTTCGTGTAATTGCTGTATTTGGAAATACTCTGAAATGTTTTATTCTCGTTGCAAATAGAGGCTACCTTCTGAATAAGCAGAGTGCTCGGTACTATCTGGAGGCTTCATTCTCATGCAAAAGGCTTCTGGATTCCAGCACAGAACAAACACTTCAGCAGCAAGTCTGCAGGAAGTTATTCCTAGCCCTACAGTCTGGATGAGCTCCTGAGCTTAAGCTGCTAATGATTTTATTTGCTACTTTTATTTTACCAAATGTGAATCTAATTTTAAATCTCATTTAGATCTTCAGTTTTCAGTCTATTTAAGATACTGCAGCAACCCTATGCCACACACAATTCACTGCTCAGTATTTTAACACTATTCACTATTCAACACTTCAATACTTACTGAGTGCTCTGTTTCATCCAGCAGCAAGATACCACAGCCCACAGAAGATAAACACTGAAGAACTTACATTTTGAATGTCTGTCACAGAGTGCTGATGCTCTCATATCACAGAGACGAATCGTTCCTTTACTGCTGCTGTATACAAATGTATTACAACTGTTTGGGTGGAACTCTGCAGCTGTTATCACCTCTGTCAGCTCTTCCATGTTGGCAGGCTTAATATCTACAATATCTAAACCATTTTGTTAAGGAATTTCCTCCAGATTCCACAACATATTTTTCAGTTTAAAGGTATTCAACAGTTCATCAAAATACATCTGAGATAGTCAAACAGAATTAAAACAAGCCAACACCACCACAAAAGGACGATACTGCTTGAGATCTGGAAGCAGGACAAGACTTCGAAGGCCACGCTACACAAACACTTTCCATGAAATATAAAACCTTCTTTTTATTGGAACCAAACAGTTCCCACCATACAAAACAATGCAAAAAAAAAGATACTAAAACTTCTGTCTGTAATTTCTAGGTGCCACAAATTAATCCGCAAGTCATCTGCAGATAGGTATGTTTCATAATCGCTATTAATGGAGATGGAATTGATGTGATACGTGTGAGCATTGGCAAATATTCTTCGTGGACTAGCTTCAACCATGAGGTCCATGGGCCTGAATACTGGCACCTGCAAAATACACAGCAATGGAAGTCTGAACTGAAAACGTACTGTAGGCGTTAGCACAGTCCTTCAAAGCTCATTAAACTCAGCTCAGAAGTAACTGCGTCTGCAAAACAGCAGGCAGAGAAACAGAGCTCCAGGGGACAACACCTGGAATGTCACAGGAAATGAGATGCACGTGATGGGCCACTCACTCACTGAGCCACACAGCGATTCACACTGAGTTCAGGAAGGAGAGTACCTCTGAAATGCACGTTCACCTGTCCTCAAACGGAAAAAGGACGGCCAGGTCATGCAGGGAACTACTCACCCGTAGTGTTGTAACTGTAGTAGGATCCCTATATCGGCCATCTTCTTCCTTTAAATTATAGCCCTCTGGTCTTTTGTCCCTTTCACTGATTTTCCATAACTTTATTGTTTTATCTGAAATTAAACAGCCACAGTTGCAAATCAAAGCTCAAGCAGTGACATTAGTCTTTGCAGGTGATGTGATTTAACACAAAGCCTTCAAACAAGACAAGACCACCTACACGTACCAAAAAAGACAAAAAAATACTTGGAGATAAGGAACTCATTTAGATAGAGATTTTTGCTTCATCTCAAAATTACACAAAGCAAACAAGACAGGATAAGAAGCATTAAAAAGACCTCCTCCACAGTTTGTTCTTTTAAGAAAGTTAGAGCAAGTTTCGGTTCAGACTGTTATGAATGACTAATGTAAGCACTCACACAGCTCTATGCACCCTAACAGCCACCCCATGCAACAACAGGTTATGCTAAATTAATATTAACTGATTATCACTCACCGTTTGTAGACAATAAAAACTGAGCAGCATTTTTCTGGGGTAACCACCTAATTTTGTTGATCTTCTCTTCAATTTCTAAACTTTTCAAGTAGTCAAACTCTGGTTCATGGCTTTGAAAGGTACTGTAAACATTGTATTCTCCCCTACTGTGAGACTGGGTTTTGTTCTAAAAAGAGAATGAAATGATCAGGATAAGTATGCAATGTACAGAGTACTTTACAAGGCTGCAGAAAGAAGCCAGAACTGGATATTTATGCAGCAAGGCACTCGGGCACACTGCTAATTAACATAAAAGCTGCATGAGACCGCTACGCTCCACCACGGCCCGTGCCAGGTTTGCTGCAAGTATCCTTTGGTGTACACTTTGCCTTGTTTTAACAAGCCAAGATCAGACTGAAGGAGGATCATCTCTACTGCAAGAACTTCAGTTTTCATCAGATTAAAGACAAGAAGCCTAGAATTCCCTCATCTTTAAATTTTCCCACCTTTTGTTTAAGGAGGATATTTTCTCAAGAGGAACACAGCCACCTCTAAGGCCAATCTATTCAGTGCTAAATTCAGCTTGATAGGCACACCATGACATTCCTGCACGACACCTCTACAAGCAGCTTAGCTCTCCTGCTGAATAACATCCACAATCCCCAGAAAACTTTGCAACTGTTTAAGAAAAACTCCAAATGTGGAAAACAATCCCTCATCTTTCTAAAAGCTGTGTTTCAGTGCGGGGCTTTCCAGCTCCAATACTGCACTGCAGGGATGGAACCTGACATTTCCTCCAACGGGCGACAGAACTGGACCCCTTCCTGTCCCACCCCTCTCAGGAGGTTGCACTGTCAGATGCCTTTCCTATGAGATGCTCCTGACTACAGACTTCACCTCTGGGCACCTCATGCCCATCCATTAATTTAATCCCTAATAAGTCACTAACATATGCTTCTCCATAGGATCCTAGCTAGTCCACAATCATCATACTCCTTGCAGCACTGTTTCTTGCTTCACACCCCTACACAAAGTGGTTGAAAAAAATTAAGAATTCCTGCCAATGTGCTCATGGGGGGAGGGGGGGAAGGGAGGAAAAAAGGAAAAAATGCCTTAGAAACAGGACTTGGCACAAGAACACTGTACCACACCTATCAGTTATACAGCCTTTCCCACCAAGTTCCAGTTAGACCTAACAAATTAAGCAGAGTCACTGCACTCAGTGGACAACTTCTAAAGTCAACCCACTGAGCTTTAGGAAATCCTGGCCATGTTTCAGTGACCTTTTCTTCAATTCCATACTTACCACAACGATTTACTCTCCAACATACTTCTGTTAAAACTCTACAGAACTACAATGTGTACAATCAGCAACGCATGAAATCCATCTTTGTGATTAAAAGCAAAATTTAAACCAACAGAATGTCTCATGGCACTCTTAAAAATCAAAACAAGAAGAGGTGTTGGCCCGAGTGCCTTATGTTAAATTCCAATTTCAGCAATTGCAGGCTGCCTACGCAAATTCCGCCTTCAGTTTCAATTAGATACAGTATTCATTTCCTGCCTCTCAGTTATGTAAAGTCACTTGCTTCACTACACAGAAGGGCTGCCACATTCCAGCCCAGAGATGGCAGCAGCTCAGCAGTGGGTGAAGTTGCACAAGACTGTGAAACTCAAGCACTTGTGTTTTTAGAGCTTGTCTTCCTGTGAACATGGTTCGTAATGCACTCTGATGAGAGAAGGGACTTAAATCCAACCGAAAGATTTCAACCCACAGCCATGCAGACAGTCTTACATACAACTTGCCCTGGCCAGTTCTCTATTTCAGCTTTTACATACTTGGAAGTAGAAGGACCTATAAAGTACACGAGCAAACTAAAACCCCAAGAGTGTATGCATGGCTACAAACCACACAGTTAGGATACCCTACGTACTGTGCTCATCACAAGCTCTGGCCAAAGCTCAACACGAGGTCAGCCAGCCACGAGTACCCCACTAGATGGCACCAACTGACCAAAGTGATTTATTAGCACAGAACTTCCAGCACTCCAGCAGCCTGCATACCTGCAGCAGAAAGCAACTCGCTCTGGGGAACTGTGGTTTTTAAACTATAATTGCACGAAACAATAAGGAAAGAAGTCCCAGCATGACCTTTCCAGACAGCGTGATGGCAGAGTGCCTTTCTCAAAGTGCCTTCTCCTCCCCCTTCAGTAAATTCTCATCAGGTCAACTTCTAACTATGGACTTAAACACTCCATCTCAGCTTTCCCACTTTTAAGAGAAGAGTGGAGACCCTTTCCTGGCATCAGAAGAGTTGTCACTAGGACTCTACAAAGACCAAGAGAGCAAGCATAAAATGAAAGCATGCCCTTCTTCAACGTAAAGCAGCTGGGTTCCAGCTCCCAGTACTGGGAGAGCTCCTTCATGGTTGGTTTTGTGCTGGGTACTGACTGGGTTTTTTGTTTGTGTTCTTCTTCTCCCTGCTCATTTGCTTTCAATTCTTCTTAAAATGTCATCTTTCACATCTAAGAGATCACTAGGTGGATTCTGTTTTTAGCAGGTTTTTTCCTCTCTAATTTTAGTGTTAGCTCAGCTATTCACTGCACAAACTTGGAAACAGAAAATTTAGCTTCAAGCTTGCATTCTAACATTTCCACACAAAAATAATAAGCAGTGGGAAAACATTCAGTCCTCTCTTTTGATGAAATCAGCTTACTTTGGTTGTCAGATTAATAACAAACCTAATTACCACTCACATGCCAATACTGGTTGCTTATTTTAACACTGGTTATTTTAACATTAGAGATGCCAGAGTTAGTGACCTGTTACCTCCTGAAGATCAGATAATAACAGATTTTGCATTACTTGGCTGAGAAATAGAAGCAAGTCTGTGCTGGACATTACTTTCTAACTCGAGTCTTAGGGAAACATGGTGCTTGTGCATAAACACCTGAGAACACACGTTTAAATACACGTGCAAAGAAACAAGCTTACATTCTACAAGAAGAGATGGAGGAATTCTGTACCTGATGCACAGATGGGATGCATCAGAGAAAGCATATCTCACGGCGGACAAAAAGCTGCAGTCAGTATATTTACAGCATAAAAATAGAAGCAAATACATTGAGTGCAGCAATCCATACTGTTTATAATCAGAAAGAATAATGCAGGCCCACCCACAAACACCTTCTGTGGAGAAAACACTTGTTAAGGTATCAGTGTTTACAAGATCAACTAGGAGGAGTCACACTGAAGTCTGCTTTCCTTCCATATTTTCCACTGCTGTTCTTTAAGTCATGCACTAAATACTACCAACAAAAACTGTTCTGTATGAAAGACAAAGCAGCCTGTCACTTTAAAAGCGAACTTCAGATGTGAACAAAATTACTGCAGACATGGAGGAAAAATGAGCTCCAGTTCCAGAGCAGCAAGAGGGATGCAGCCACTTTTAAAGGAAAATTCCCCCTAGCTCTAAGACCTGCATGAGATGCATCTTAACTCGCATGAAATCCTACATCTTGATAAGAAATCGGTGTTGACAGAACCTTAAACTATTTTACCTGATTGATATCAAAACAGAAAAGGAAGTCTTAGGTCACAGCTACGTACTCATTTAAGGGCAATTCTTATTTCCCCAACTACAGTGAAATCTGAAATAATAACCACAGCCAAGCAGAGCACTGTACGATGATGGATCTCAGCTTCCCCAAGGACTACATGCATCCTTCCCCCCACAGCTTCAAACAGTGTCTAAACCACAGCTGAAGGCCCCAACCTTAAAACTCAAGGCACTGCTAACAGTTCTTCATTTTTTTGTTATTACATGAGCATACACATTCTGTGAAGTACACGACAGAAGTACACACCTTCCCTTTAAAAAGAAAGTGAATGGAAACAGAGGAAAACGTTACATCCACTTTAATTAAGCACTCACCTCCTGCTCCTGTTGAAAGATGACAACTCGCCCTCCTTTGTCTCCTGTTGCTAACAACTCTCCAGAATGGTTAAATTCTACCGTAGAAATTATATCCGCTGTGGAGAGAACAAAAACAAAGCCCAAAGTTAACCGTGCCTCCAAGCACCAAATGGTCAAGAAAGCTGGGACTACAGGTGGAAGAAACCAGCAGCATGCTTCATCTGCCTCAACACAGCATGAAATACAACGAGGAGCTCCTTTACAAACACAGGAGCCACTTGCACAAGTTACACATTTGAAACCACTTTATCAGTGAGAGGTTTGGGATTTACACAGTTACTTCTTAAAACTGCTTTTCCGTTAGGACAGTGCTGTAATGTTACGTATAGAAACACTCTCAGTACGTAGTGTAACACACAGTGAGTCTGTGCATGCAGGTATCTCTACATTTTCTCCATTCTCACAAAGGAATGGGACACAAGCACTACCCAGCTGACTGCAAAGCTGCTTTTTTATTGAGGGCTGTATGCTTCCGAGAACTCAAGGGAAGAGCTACCAGGGAGGAGACAGACCTGAGCACGTAAGGAATGCAAGGATGTGGGGCAAACAGTGAGAGTAGGATCTAAGTTTAACACAATGACTCAAAAACCTGAGCACCTTTTCTGGATGAGCAAGCTTTACATTGCCACATATTTTTTTATGTGGAGTGCTAAAATTAAACGGCAGATATACATAGCCAGAAAAGTCATGTCTAACATTGAATTCATCTTGTTTGTGAAGCAAGAAGATAGAAGGATTAAGGACAATGTTCCAGCTCAGGCACAACCACTTGTGCTCTCCAACACACCCACACCCCACAGTACTTTCAAATACAAGAACCAGAAGTCAGACCATCATCTGGACAACATCACACTGCTGCTGCACATTATTAAACCATATAAACCCAGCTTTCTGGAGAAGGAGCTACCTAAGATTCTTATACATGCAATTCAGGCTACTGCATCCCCATGCCAGTCTACAGGAGACAAGCAATGTGCCCATCTATCCTGCTGGACTGTGCCTTCATTCTGTGATTTAGGGTTAAAAGCAAAAGAAGTAGCCCAGTACCTGCTCTACAAACTGCAAGCTGCTGCCAAACGTCAGGTCACACATCCTCACATGTAGGATTCTCCTCTTATTTATTTTAATAACAAAATGAAACTTACATCATTCTCCGGCTGCCTTAATCGCATGGGCGGCAGCCTCTGAGGACATGAGCAAGCTGTGCTTTAATAACTGCATTACACAGCAGCTTCAAGCACCCTGCATATCTGCCTGGGAACTGCACAAAGCCAACACAGCCCAGACAAGCAGACCAAACCCTGCTGCAAAATCCTCCGAGGTAAAAGATGCAGAGGCAGAAG
Source organism: Odontophorus gujanensis (assembly GCA_013399175.1). Taxonomy (NCBI): domain Eukaryota; kingdom Metazoa; phylum Chordata; class Aves; order Galliformes; family Odontophoridae; genus Odontophorus; species Odontophorus gujanensis. The sequence continues at coordinate 43,877 of VXAB01004205.1, read as the reverse complement.
CCTGGCACGAAGCTCAGCTGTGTCTGCTCACACACAGCAGTGTGCCACATAACAAGGTGTGAGCAGGAGCCTACCTGCACTGCCACCATTACACAGCACTGCTGAAACAAACAGGCCGAGCTTCCTCAAGAGCACTGTTAAGAACAAAGATGTGACACAAACTTGTGTCACTGCTCAACTGAGATCCAGATGACCCATGGTGCAAAAACTTGATCCGAGCGCACACCACGATGTGCTTTTTCTGCCTGCTGCTTCTTGGTCCATTTACTCACATTCTTGTGAACAAGAAGTGACCTCTCACATCTAAGACTTGAGACTGCGTGCATTTAAATGAAGATGTGCCATTCACATCTGCCTTTCACATCTGGACAGTACACAGAAAGAAGTGCAAACCAATCTAATTTGGACTACACCACGCAATGCAAACCTCCTTGCTGTAATCCCCTGACAGGAGGAGACCTTAAGGGAATCATCGATTACATCAGGAAGAATAACACACCTCAATACAGACAAGTTTATGGACTGTACTATTTCAAAAAGCGTTCAGAAACTGCGCTGCCAGCCTTAAAGCAGAGCACAGAATGCAGCATTTTATCATCAGATTGAAGTATGAACACGGGAAGGAGAACCAAGTTTTTCTTTGAAATCCAGTATGTACACCTAAGAACGTATTCACCACATTACTTTTGGGATTTAATTTACTACAAAGTTTTGCAAGGTCAAAAGCCTGAAGCTTGAAGCCTTACAATCTACAACAAGAAAAAACAGAAGTTTAAATGCATCTTTTGCATTGATTTTCATTTTTAAGATCATGCAAGCTTGAGATCAGTGATCTGCAAGTTGATGCTTTGTCTATAGGCTCAAGTGCACGAACCTCCAGCAGTGCACAAACTTCCAGTGCTCGTGTGCCCTGCCCTCCAAAGAGCACAGCGGGCTCAGACAGCACTGACAAGGCTCCTGTCATCAGTTCCATGCAGAGGGTATTTCCAAGTACTTGGACCAATGTAGTATTCAACTCAGAAAAAAATGCATTCCTCATCAGCCATTGCAATGGGAAAAGTAATCTCCTAAGCTCAAGATACACCTACAGAATTTTACAAGCCTTCCATACTCTGAGCTTGGGCTGCTCCTTCTCCAAGGACAAAACGTGCGGACGAAGGCGGCCTTTCTCTGCCTCCTTACACCGGTGCTACAGCAGTGACACGCACACATACAAAGTCAGCACTGAAGAGCAAAGCAACCAATCATGCATTTTAAAGCCAACAACTCACCATTAAAACTATCGCATTCCCATACCTTGCTCAAAGACAGAGACAGACATCAAGGCACTGGTGCTGAACTGGGCGGATTTAATAGTGTTTGAGAATTGACAGGGGAAGCATTTCATCTTCCGCAGCGCACCGATTCGCCTGTGTATTTTCATCTGTATTAACACCCTCGTTGCCAGATAAAATCAATGTTATCCTTTGCTTCTCAAACGGTATCTATAATTCCCATGACAGTTACGGGTAGGGTTGGCTTTAGTCTTTTGATGCTGCAACGGGCACGAGAGCATGTACAGATCACACTGCCTCTCCCTCCTCCCTCCTGTGATGCTGTTTTTTGTTGCTGTCTCTAGGTGGGAGTCGTGCAAACACAGAGGGCTGCTCTCACTGCCCAGGAGCAGTACACAAACAGCTCTAGGGAGAAACACCCGAGGGAGCGGATGCGTGTGGTGCCCTAGCACTGCTAACACCAATGGCTTTTGGAAACAGATGCGTTGTTCCATGTTTACTGCTGACGTCACCTGAACGCCCCTCTTCAAACACCAGATTGTCAAAGATACAAAAAAAAAACCACCAGAACCTCATCTGATAACCATACCCCCACAGGATATAGCTCCATCAGCAGTGTGCATTAAGAGACTTGCATGAAGTTCCAGTACCCAAACCCTGAGGGATGCTTCTCCTCCCCCCAAGCATCTTCAGACATCTCTGACACCAGGATGAAGTGTAACACTCCAACTGCTGCAGTTTTAGAATGCTACAGCACCAAGCACACAGGATGAAAGCAGCCCTCTAACAAGGGCAAAAAGCAGGACAGAAAAATATATTCACTCTGCAACACTTCTCCAATACCTGTACTGAGTTTATTCAGCTGGGTAATGTGAGACAGACAGCTCAGGGGTTACCACAGTGTTCGTAAGTGCACCTTTGCATGGATTGATATAGCTGTTAGCTAGCTCCACCTCACACTCCTGATACCACTGTAGACCATTAAATACTTCTAAATAATGGCTTCCATTCTTATTAAAGCAAAGGAAGAATATGCTCAACCTAAAGTCCATTTACTACTGTCATGGTATACTGCCAAGAGAAAATGCTGTGCAACACCAACTGAAATTTTACAAACCAAGCACAGAACCACGGTGCAGGGCAACTCCCACTTCCAAGAAGCAAACCACACTACTGTCAAACTGAGCCAGCAATCTCAAGCATCCTACAAAAGCATAAGGATGCTTCTGGTCCCTCACCGACTGTCACACAGTGGCAGGACAGAGTCTGCTCTCCCAGGAGCGTTCAAAACCTGACACCTTTCCCTGTTTCAGCAGCTACAAGCTGATTTCTTGCAACTGCTCCCAAGGTTACTTTTCCTCTGCAAATCACCTTCATTTTTACAGCCAGCTCTAAGCTTTTTCTGTATGGCATCAGTGATGCATCTTCACTTGAAGTGTCTCAATAAAAACTTTAACTACCAGAAGGTGTGGACCCTTCAGAACTACTCCTGCTGAGACCAGTGTAGGTTTTCCTTCGTAGAAGTGGAGACAAGAACCTGAAGCTCTCCAGCTCACCTAGAGCCAAAGGAATCAGAACAAGATGTCCAGCTTCGACAGAGCATGTGGGAAAAGCAGGGAAGACATTTGTCTCCAACTCCTGGCAGTGGTTAAACTACACGTTCACAATGTGCTCACAACTCACCACTCAAAGGGAGCCACGCCAGAAGCCCCCAAGCAGTTCTTATATCCTTGAGAAGAAAACAGCCACTCAATACAAGCCTGATGTGCCCCCTAGGGAGCTTCTGACGACAGCAATTGTGAGTTCAGAATTTTTAGTCAATATTTGTTACGCCAACTTCTGCTATTTTGGGCGATCCACCTTAGAAGACAATGACAGGAATGAATGCCTAGTGCTGTAACACAAGGATTCAGAGGTAGCTGCAGACACAGATTTACATCACGTGCATCTTCTGCTGCTTGCAGCCTCCTAATGCTCACGTGCCAGAGCTGAACCATTTCTAAAGAGTCAAAAGAAAAACTGCTCAGTCTGGGTTTGGTAACACAAAATCTGTTTCTTGAGAAGCAAAAGGGGCTTAAACACTCAAATAACCAGACTCCAAAACCCAGGGTAGAAAGGTAGTCCTGTCAGGCATGGAAAACTGAAGTTCATTAAAGATGACCAGTCAATGAAAATAGGCAGAACACGTTGTTCTGAAACTGGTGAAGAAATGTATCTGACATCAGAAATGCTGCTCCTTCCCTCTGCTTTAAAGGAGGGCAGTGCCTGAAATCAGAAGCTCAGTAACAGAGCCAAAAGATGCTCTCACACTCTGGGGACCCCCTGTGCTTTTCAGTGAAGGTGTCTGAATGCTGCACAAGAATCACAGGTTCAGAACTATGAACAAGTTTTCTGAGATACACTTTTTTTCAGCTGACGTTTCCCCACGGTTGACAAGCCTACAGAATAAGGCAATGAAACAGCTTCATCACCTCAAACAAGCAAAAAGATACCTTAATCCAATGACTTCAGTTGCAGAAGGCCCAATGTGAGCCTGAAAACTGCATAAAAACTTATTTCCAATAACAGAATAAAAGCTACTTTACTAATACAGAAGGGGCTATCTATTTTAATGTACCATGAACTTTTTATAAACTCTGCTTATAAAACATGCTTGGTAGGCAGAACGTGTCACCTACTCCACAGCAGCAAGTCAATCACAGCAGTGAACAAAGAGTGCCTTTATTTCAGAGGACCTGGAAGGTTTCTGTGCAAGGTTTTGGAGCTGCTGCCCATAAATCGCCGTGTTTACACAAGTGGAGCGATCTCCTGATGTTTCCAAGGACCAAACAAAGAATTGTAGTATTGAAATGAGTTCTGCTGCTCCTTCATTGTTTATACATTTTCCCAGTGGCTCCAAGAAGTGTTTGGGGAATTTTCCACAGGAGCAACTGGAAGGCATCTCAGTCGCTGCACGGAGAAGACTGCTTACAGGTTGTAATTCTGTCCTAAGGAGTAAAAAGGCAACTCAGTGACCAGATGTGGAGGCCATGACCTCAGATCACCGGCCTTATGTATGGTCAGATCTGTTTCTGATCCAACTAAACATCAACTGATCACCCCAAGAATGCTTCAGAAACCATCGGGAACGGGAACACTTCAAGAAAGCAACTTTTAGGATTACTACTGAAATCCAAGGAAGTTTGAGCAGTCTTCAACAGAGGAAGCAGCACAGGAATGGAAAAACACAACGAGGTATGAAGACAGCATAATAACATTTGAATTCAACAAACAATACCAACACATACCTGTTCTCCCCAGGTTATCTCTAGAGATGAGAGCAGCATGCCCAGAGCAAAAGCAACTGTACAGAACTTGCATGCCTCAGGTGTCTGGAAATAACTTGTTCAGTACTTTCTAACCAAGGGTTATTTATAACACTTACCTAACAGACAATAAATGAGGACTCTTGATATCTGAATCTCGATAGTAAAGTGTTAATCTCAAAGTCACTGGGAAAGCTGTTTAAGTAAGATTAAAAAGAATGACAATACGTGCATTGGTGGAGATGAGGGCTCCCAACACAACTACATGCACCAGGAAAAGCACAGGACCAAATGTCGGGCGCTGTTTCGTACTGGCAGTATGAAAGAAAACACCCTCTGCATTCCCATCTCATCCCTAATTTATGTGCCCAGAGGGGGAAGGGAACCCCAGGATCCTGTAAAGTTACCATGACCGGTTTTGCTATTGACTTCATTTCCCTTTTCTTCATTCACTTTCAAGAGTGATTCTCCACACTCATTCCGTCTCTCCGAAGTGACCAGGCAACAAAAGCAAAGACAGCCAGGGGAAGGCATTCCGACTGCCCAAAGTACTCCTCAGGAGTCATTCCACATGGCCTTTAAAAACATCTTCTCTTTGCCAAGAGAGGGCATTAAAAGTATATTATTTCTTGAGAAATACGGGCATGGGATGGAAATACACATGAGACAGAAGGAAAAAAAAAAAGGGGTTGTCTTTTGTGGCAAAGCTTTTCACTCTGGTGCCATGGAGCAGTGCAAGAGCCAGCTGGTTACTCAGTCCCTCCTAAGTACCAGCCTGCAATACTGCTGCACACAAAGAACTCACAAAGCACCCCAACACAGAGGGAGGGGAATTTCTGTGATCCCCAGCTAGCTTTGTACTGCCCTGCCAGAGTGAGAACACAAACACGCAGCAGTCAGAGACACAGTTCAAGCAACAGACATTCAAGCTGGCTTTGTTGGCCTGTGAAAGTCTGGGAAACCCACACACAGGGAAAACGTTTCAGAGTATACTCCATCTCCCATGGGGAACTCCTAGCTCTCCAGGTCCTCTTACATTAAAAATAATAAGCATATTATCATCAGCAAAAAGCTCTTCCCCAATCCCTCAATTTCTTCTCCTCTTTCCAACCACGCCAATCTTTGAAGGAAAAAAAAATAAAATAAAATCACTCTACGTAACAAATGCCCGTTCAATTACACATTCAACTTTGGATTTGAAAGCCTGATTGATTTACTCATTGCTACGTATCTCACCTTGAACTTCCTATTTGGTTCCCTAAAACAAAGACTGGACCCCTCCTGATTAAGCAGATTCCCTCCCACTGCAATGACAGTTAATAGGAACTTGAACCTTGTTGGCACTGGTTTTATGTATGGCTAATAATTCTCAGATAGTTTTACTAAGCTCAACAACCAGAGAGAAAAACAACCCCGAGTCCATCTGCTCTGCACAAAAACAGCTGCTCCTGTCTGCAAAGCAATAGTGAGCTGACATTAAAATTGCAGAAAACAGAATTGAGACAGAATTAAATCTCAAGTTCCTTCACAAAAATAATACCACCTGAGAAACTGGAATAATAGCTGAATGCACAGGTGAAATGTTTCAAACAAGGTAACAGCAAAAACAGATCACTTGCTACCAAAACACAGTGCCTTCCATCTGGGAAACCATCTCCTTAAGCCTCCAGAAAACAAGGGTATCATACTAACCTTGTCTGAAGGCACTGCACAGAAAGCCCACCCAGAGCTCCAGCTGAACAGGGAGCAGCACACTGACTGCTTTATTACTTCTGTGTCATAAACAATCACTGTGCCTCACTGGGCTGCTGCTGTTTTGGGTCAACACTGCCAAGCTTCCCCCCTCACTCAGTTCAGCTCTCCCCAGCAGTTATCTGCAGTTTCCACTACATCCCACCTTCAGAGCAGGCACGAGGCCAAGCAACAGGGCCTGCTGCAACAGCAGTGACCTCCACAGATCACAGGGATCACTGCAACCCCCACCCCCAAAAGGCACCACCATCACCTCACACCAGGAATGATCCACACTGCATACCTCAGTTACACTAAGCAGTTGCTTTTTTTGCTCAGCCTCCTGAATTTCATTTGCTGGGGGCAAGGGGGAGGAGGAGGAGCAATCCCATCTCCAGAGGGCACAGCTGGATCTGCAAAACACTGAGCTCACAACCAATGTGATGCTCACATGCATTTCTGTCCATCTGTACAGTGAGTTTATACTTCCAGCAATGGCTCTCTAGTAGTAAGAACTTGGTAGTGCTGAGAGAGAAAAGAAACTTGTTTAAACCTCAGCCCACTGGCTTCCTCTCTCCATCTATAGAAGGAAATTCTCCAGCACACGTAACTCCAGGGCCCCTGTGGTAGCACAGAGAAAATGCAGAGGAAAAAGTCAGAGCAGTCTTGAAAACAGGTGGAACAGATGTGCAGCAATGCTGACTGATCACTCATTGCTTCTTACCACTGAAAATGACTTTAGAAGTTCCATCTCTGTGAAATGAGTTAAAGCATTCACATCCAAATCGATGCAAGCTTTGGGAAAGAACTTTAAGCATTAAACTGATTCACAAGTTGCCTGATCCACTATGGTGAAGCATTGGCTGCACCACAGTCACTGCAGCCACTGGACTACATCTGACCATAGGGTTTAATTCCTGCTCACCAAATCTGGAACTGCATTCTGTAATCCCCTTCATGCACACAAAGATCACTGTGAATTCACAGGAGAAAGCTAAAGGCAAGCAGCTGAAAAGAGCCTGGAACAGCTGTCCTGAAACCACTCCATCTGATGAAAACGTTAAAGAGAGTTTGGGGGCTGGTTTTGTGTTTTTGTTGTTTTTTTTTTTAAGCCCAAATTAGTTATTAATAAGAGCTTGAAAAATTACCGTGAAAATCTTCTCTTACCAAACTCATAACAACAGAATGTGCTCTCAATATAAACAAATGCAAAGCTGTTTGGTTTCTGGGTAGGAACCATTAACCCTCATCACCCTGATTAATTACTTTCTATTTTTAAACCTTGAGAAAGGACACAACTGCAGCTCCCTTCAGAACACACACTGGAAGCACACGGGCAAATCCTCACCTTCCCAGAGGTGAAGCAGCACAGTGACCACACCACCTTTAGCTCACGAGGTGCTGCACACCAGCACAGCTCCCAGGAGCCGTGCCTTCCTGCAGCACCAGACATCACTGCGTTGGGAGAGAGCAGAGAGCAATCCATCAAGCTGCAGTCAGAGAACACCACTCTATATTTACAACACATGAGCACAGATGCAAACACAAATATCTGCTGTCAGGGCTGCCTGGGCTTAGGCACGTTTAAAGGAGTAGGGTCAGAGTGGCTGCAGCATCAGCACGTGTAACAAACACAAACTGCACATCTGGGGAAGCACTGGAGGCAGCACAACCAGTGCAGCTCCCAAGTCCTGTGCTGGATGCCTCACCTACGTGCAGCTCAGACCTCGGAGGGAACACTTTCTGCACACACTTCAGCTGATCCACCCTGCCATCCTCTCCCCACCCTGGAACTGTAAAACTTTCCAGAGCCCTGCGCATAAAAAGGAAAGAAGCTCTGAATATTATCCAAGGTTATTGCAAAATGGAGAAGTAACAAGGTCAAAACAGAGCCATTCTTCAACTCAACAAGCCAGACCGGCCTGGAAACACCACAAACTCAATATAAAGGGACTGCTTAATACCTAACAGGAATTCCCTTCAGTCTCTGAGGGCACCCTCTGTCCTCCAACATCAAATACCATTGTTCTGCACTTCTGCAACACTCCTGGAAAGCCTTGTGAGCATCAAGGCAGTCTGAAGCATCACCCAACTGTTTTCAGTCCACATGTTTTCAAGGCTTTGCCAAAAGCCTCATAGTCCAAAGCTGAGGAAGGAGCCTGCTTAGGAAGACAGCTGAGACACATCCCCTCCTCACACAGTCTTTGTTTTTCCCTTGAACAACATTCTAAAGGATCTATTCAAGCAAATGAGACTCTGCATTACTTTATTAGCTCAGCAAATGCATTTGGAAAGACTTCCATACATACACCAGGGAAATTCTGCTAGGGAAAAAAGCCTCAGCACTCAGTTAAAAATCTCTTAACCCGCATGCTTCCCCCAACTCCAGTATTCCTTAAAATATGCCAGGAAGTGCCTATTTGCTTTTCCTATTCACACTAATTCAGGTCTATTGTTGGCTGAAACAAAGGTCTTTCAACCCACATCAGCCGTTCCCAGGACATTTGACACCGGTTTATTAATATCATAAACAGAAGAGGCACAAGTGGCAGAAATCCAGACCCACTCCTGGTACCCGTCTTAAATAACCTTAGAAAGGCAGGTGGATAATCCCATCGCTCGTGGAACTACAGTATTTATTCACAATTAGGAACAAGCAGTTAAAGGTCACAGTTTCTCCTTGGGCCTGTTCTGTATGGACTCTGCAATAACACATTCCCAAAAAACAGCTCAGGTCTGCCCCACAAGCTTTCCTCCCTCCAACCACAGCAGCACTGCTCTGGTTTCCAATACTAAAGTAACCAATGGCAAAAAAATCAGCATTTCAGCATTTTTAAATACCAGCCAGCTGCTCAACGTAAAAGCTTTTGTGGGGTTGTTTTCCAAGTCACAAAATCCAGCTGCTGTGAAGTTCACATCTGCTTGGAGATAGACATAGGGAAAAATCCAACTGGGCCTCCTACTGGGATGCACACCAACCCCTTCCCACTGAAGGGAAGCTCCTCTCCTGCCAGGGCTGCAATGATCAGGGTGATCATGAACAGCAGTTGCATACAACACTCACACTTAACCCAGACAAATGAAATGCCCGTTAGATACAGACTGCTTTACAGCAATCCCAAACCTGAGTTTTTAAAACACCACAGAACTCTGGCAACCATTACTGATAAAGTAAATGATGTTGCCATAATGACAGCCACTAGTGTATCCCACACAGAAAGCAGTTTGTAACAGCCCATAGCACTCATATAACCAAGCCCTGAGTGGTTTACAGGCACCAAAAATAATTGGAGCAAACACACGTTGCTTGGCACTGCAGCGTAACGCTCCAAAAAGTCTTTTTTAACCCTAAGTGAAACCTGAGCTTGAATGCAAGCCTGGTACAACATGAAGGCCGTGCTTTGCAGGAAGGGAGGAGCTGGCAGTGCCAGTGCTCTCTGCACCTACAGTGCATCCCCACTATTAAATACTCCTGAACATGGAGCAATGATCAAGTGACACAAGTAAGCACAGGGCCTCCTCTATTCTGAATCTTCTTGTTCCACACATTCGGTATCACAGGCACTGCACCTTCCCAGCACACACCATACCTTTAAAGAAAGTCACTGTACTAAGCACTAACAAATACAGCCCACAGCAGTTACGTTCCCAGTACTGAAACCCTATTTAGCTAACAAAACCTACACAGATTTATGACATGCTTTCCTGGAAGAAGCTGACAGAAGGGTTAAGCTATATTTGTACCATGCAGAACTTATGGAGTTTCTTGTCATTTCTGTCCTTCATACAACTACAAGCAGATGAGGCATTATTTAATTATAAGGGAATGAAATTAACTCAAGCAGCAACTATCCTCATCCACCCCCACTGGAAAACCTGCAGCCCCAGAGCTCAGCTGCAGCACTACGGACAGAGCTTCTCCAGGACATGCACTGCTTCCACTCCATGCTTCTCATGTAAAACAACAGTATGAAATTCAAGTCATACCTAATATCAGGACTCCCCAGAATCTTTTGAAAGAATCAGACAGTGTTACTGAAGCTTTACTTCTGCTGTGATGAAGACAACATGCCAGCTCCGTATTCCTTTTTCAAGAACGGGCTAATTACTCCTTGTGGCAGAAGTGCTTCAGTGTATTGCCAAGCTGCTTTATTTATACTTTCGTTTTCTTAGGGAACTGTTCTCAATATGCCTGGGAGGAACAAAGAATGTTCTCGAAATATCTCACAATCACAAATACCATCTAGGTCTTAAAAAAGACAGAAGCGTCAGCAGCTAAGCTGCTCTTCCCATTAAGTGACAACCAGTTAACAGCACCAAGACCCCACTGCTGTGGGTACTAGGACTAACTTCCACCCAAGACCAGCGTGCAATCCCCACATATAAATTTTACATGCTCATTTAGAGAAGGCAGTAACAAGCTCCCAAGGCCTTCTCAGCCCTCTTCTATGGTTCCTCCCTCATTCTGTGGTGACAGCTGATAATCAGGTTTGATAAGCAGGGACTGAATGTAACTGCAGAGCCTGGCACTCAGAGCACAGATTTCACAAGGGCCAAACATACACTCACACTCTTTGACTCTTTCTAAATGAGGTTCTCTGCATGTTAAAATATTTAGTAGCAACAGGCCTAGAGGGACAGCAGTCCTGTGATCTAGGTGAATCACTGAAGTATTTACTCACCTCTCCTAGCTCAGATGGTTTAGAAGCTTCCCCTCAAGACAATAAGATATCTTACTCAGGACAGCTTGCACTCATTATAACAGGACACGCCCACACCAAAATTGCCCCTACATTACTTATTCAAGGGTATGTTCACTTAGATAGCACTGAAAAATCTGCACTACAAAGTTAGCTGTGTATTAATTCACATAACCAAACACCCATTCAGTACAAAACCTTAAAAGGATGCTTTCATTTGGATGGCTGCTCTTTAGAAGAAGTGCTCTCTATTCCATGCTGTACTTACTTACTGCACAGCATTTGCTTGTGTATTTGGGTCTTCTGATTAGAATACTAACATGGCCTCCATTCTAACAAGGAGAACACATCCATTTCTGCCTACATTTGTGCATTTTATCATCTCTCTCATCCTTCACTTGAGTCAGGTGACGGAGGAGCCCTTGAATTCTGAACTCCTGCTCGCAGTCCCCCACCTCAACCCATGGAGGCATTCCCCACCTCCATCCCAGCAGCCACAGCACAGCATCAGCCACTAACACAGGCCAAGCAGTCCCCTCGGAGGACCTTTAGATATTTTCAGGAGCTTGTTTGTGTTCCCAAGTAGTGCAGAGCTATTTATGGAAAAAGTCTGCTGGAATCACAGCCAGAATTTCAATAAGCTGCACAGCACAGAAAAGCCAGTGGTTAGTTCCCTGTTTGCAAATAACAATATATTTGGAAATAACATGCTGCACCATTGTTCTGCTTGGATATAACAGAAGCCTCTGGGCAATGCCCTTCTTGATTTGTCACTGAGAATGCCACAGTGGAGAGCACGGGAGTATCTTCATTTTCTTTCTGCTGAAGCCATTATAAAACACACACAACAATTTAACAGTACATCAGGAAACACTGTGATTTGACAGTGCCTTTCAAAATCAGCTACTATCACTCTGTCTGGTTGGCATTCCTGCTTAGACATAAAAAGCAATTCCTGGAAACTATTGCGCTGTTTCGGACTCTTCCCATACATTCTTTGACCAAAGCTTTTATTTCAGGGAAAAAAAAGCCAAGGCCAAGAATTCCTATGGCTTTTCATCTTCAAGTATCACACTGCAGAACGTGAGAAGCCTCTGTATATCAGACATCTCAACTGCCTCCTGCTAAGGAAGGAAAATGAAACTAAGAAAATATATAAGAATATCACTCTTGCCTACCATAATGCAAAGGAGGGAGAGGGGCATGCTCTGCAGGTGAATGCCAGGCAGTGTGCCCAGGAGCTCACAAGTGCTCCCGACATTTCCAGCAGAGATGAACACACAGTTCTGACTATTAAAAGATGGTGGAAGAAAAATTTCTCATTGCTTCATTCACTATGGGACAACTACTCCAGGTGAGACAAAATGGAATCGACATCTCCACACCTCTGTAAGGCAGGACTCTGCATCCATGCCATGGAATGAAGGTCCCTATAAATCTGAACAAAACACTGACCCAAATTCTTATGGGAGTTACACCTATAGGTTCAGATCCTTTCTTTGATCACAGGGAAGCTGTGTAACAGCTACAAAACCAAGATACACAACGTGTAGGTATATGACAATCCTGCACAGATCTCCAAGTTTCAGAAGCCCATTTGGGCAACAGGTAAAGCAGCCCTACAGATAAAGAACACAAAGCACCGAGGGTTGAAATGATTTACTGCCCTTCAGATGAATCCTGACTCATGCAATTGCTTTCTATTATCTTCATTTCCACTCTTCCTTATCCCCTCAGGATTAATTAAATGTAAATTTTAAACTTGGTTTTTAAAAACAAAACACAACCAAGACAACCGTGCAGTTATTCAAGAAACTTAAACCCCATTCAGGAGACGTTGGTTAGAAAGAACAGGAATTGTATGGTGCCAAACTACTGAAGTCAGGCTGACAGGAAAGAATCTCAACACACACACAGAAGGGTTACATGACAGAGGAGGGTTGTGTCCACGAGCTTCCCTTGCTGACTTCTCCATCATGACAGCAGCCAGCAAGGAGGGCAGGTGAAGCCAGAAGCACTCCTACACAGGCTGTACTCCTCTGCTCCATCATTTTTTCCTCCCACCACCACCACGCTTAATCCTCGCGCAGGAACACTGAGTAACAGAACAGAGGTGACCTCAGAGCACAGTCATAGATGACAATTCAGATCAGAGATTTTCAGGAACAGCAGAGGGATGAGGACATTATACAAGCAAGCAGGCGTGGTACTCCCAGGTTTGGGATGAGCTTCCTCATTTCAAGCTCCAGGGAGCCAGCAACGACGTGTGCACCACGCAGCATTTTGGTACTGAAATGCTGTCTTCTTGCTCTCTGTCAGAGACAAAACTGCTGGGCTAAGTGCAGCACACGTCCTGCTCCTGTAACAGCACTGGGTCAGTCCTCCCAAAAGGGGCTGGTGTAAAATGAAGAAGTTTCCATGAGAAATGTGTGCTTCAGCCAATGCCTCCAGAGGCAGCTGCCACCTACAACAGTGAGCCTGGAGGTGAGGACTCAGGCTGCACTGTGTCCGACTTCTCATGCCATTCCCAGGCCACATTTCACTACAAATGAGCTTAACAATAATCATTACAACTTTTTTTTTTTTCAGTTCTGTCAATGTTTCTAAGTGATCTCATACATGATGCACAAAAACACTGCCTGATCAGGTTCTGCTATGTGAATACGTAAGGAAAAGGTCCAGCACCTCTCAGAAGGGTCTGTCAGAATCAGACTTTTAAGAGATCAAGATAATTATATTAAAATATATACTTCTTATGTATATTCAGACAAAATCAGTCCATCTCCTCAACTTTTCACAGCCATCCAGCATTAACCCACAGCTCTAATACAAGGCACTACAACGAAAACACAATGAGAAACACAACAACACACAATGCATACCTGGGAGATCAATCTTTCTTACAATACAACTCATAAATCCTCTCTTCCTGACCCAATTATTTTCCCCCCTCCAAAATGAGATGTGAGCCTCCCTGCCTGAGGGTTAACACGAGACCCAAATAGACTATGTTTCTTAATGGTGCTATCACTTGTGGATTGCTGGGAGGAAAATACATTTTTCCAAAGGATGTCTGACCACGTTAATAATTTCTCCTCCAGTGCTTACCAAAAGCGTGACAAGTTAGAAGAGAGAAGCTCGCAGCTACTTTTATTTCTGACCAAACTGCAGCCATGCACAGAAACCTCCAACAATTACCTTCAGTAACATCATCAACATATATTAACAGCCCACCTGATGTCTTGGTTGCTCTCTGTACTACAAACAGTGTGAGCAGTGACAGTACTGTTTACTACAAATAACACAAAGAAAGGACTGGAAAATTAAAATTGATAAAATAAAAACTACTTAAAACAGTAAGAAGTTAAATATATATATGGATGTTATACTCAAGAAACAGCTCCAAGAGCAGCATTTCCTAAGGAGGAAAGAACACGTGGTGCCTGAGTTTGGCACCATCACTAATTGACATTTTTTTCTGGGGGTGATACAGGACATCACCTCGGGTTTAATTGTATGCACGGTGGCCTTGTTCTATAGCATTTAAATATAAGGCATTAATTCAGATGAAGTAAAAACCCCAAACAAAGGATCCGTTTTTTAAATCATATTAAGAGAGATAAGACACAGTTAGATAATCTAACAAATGATAATCTCCTCTTAAGTGCTTTACTGTAAAGCAATCAGTAAGTAATCCAGCTCCCAATTAACCGGTCTTCTTTTCTACAAGAAACTAAACAATCCTGATAACAAGACAGCTTCAGAAAAACAACCAAACAACAAAGCTAATGACAATGCTCAACACAGCTTCTCTTTTCACACACGGCTTGTGCAGATGCCAGAGGCACAGTATCTGTTCTATGCACACAAGTCCTGCTGCAGGACTGCATGACTTACATCCCAGTGATGTATGACACTGTGCACGTGTGTTGCTGGGTGCATGCTCACACATGTGCATGTGATACCGAGCCTGGAAAAATCAAGAACCATCACACTGCAAAGCAGCTTGAGTCCCTCCCTCCACACCAGGCAGCTCTGCGTTCCCAGCTGCCCCCAGGCACATTTTCATTGCCCTCTCTTTGCACTTTTAGCATCTGCACATCCACACATCCACGAATATTTCAGCTTATCTTATTTGAACGAACTAAAACACCAGCCTAGGAGCACCACCACAGTAGTGGTGTTTGATATATTTATCGCTGGCCTTCAAGCAGCATAAACTCGAAGTACATCTCAAACAGCAAAGTTCTCAAGTCCCTTCTGCTAATTTAGTTTACCATTTGTAGTAGCACAGAGCTTGAAGATCAGCGTCTTGCACTGACTGTACTTTAAATCCTATAAGGACACCGACTCTCTTCCAGAGTTCCTCCTCTTCCTTGAGCTGCTTGATCTCTCCACACTATGCTGTCACAAGCACACAGCATTGAGAACCAGATCAGGGCTCAATTCAGCCGAGAAAGAATCCAGTGAAAAGCACAATTTTAAGCATTTTGCAGCTGGATCAGCTTCCCAGGCGAGTTCATTGTGCAGTTACACGAACACTGGTGCCAGCAAAGTGGGAAGGAGTGCCTCTTTAAGCAGAAATGCTGCCAAACATGTAGCCATGGCCTAAATAGGCAAGTCAGAAGACAGCAGGGGAAAAAGAAAGGCAAACAGTACAGCGAGGAACACCCAGCTCTTAACTCTTACATCAGCACTGCATCTGCCAGAAGTTCTCCTGATTTTAGCTCTTCTCCTGAGCACATTCTGCTCAGCTACAGCCACCACAGAACCCAGTTAGGACAGAAGTAACCAGAACACAGCCTTTCAGGTACCACCTTTACAATTCTACAAAGCTGATCATGAGCTGTAATCCAGCAGGGCTCCCCCAGACAGCTGAGCTGAGTTCCTTCGTATGGCTGCTGTTTGATGGTCTGATCATTAACTGCTGCATTAACAATACAGAAATACCTGCTCCTTTTCCCATCTAAGTGAAGTGCAAAAGATCCCAAGAACAGCAGAAAGTAACAGCACAACACTGGTCAGCACAACTGCCACGACACTTCAAGCTGCCATTTAAAACAAACCCATTTGCAGCCCTTGCTCCTCTTAACCACTGTTACACAGAAAACTTAACCCCAGCCCTCAGATATAGAAGTTAAGCTCCACCCTATAAGTGCACCTCAATCTTTTGGGAGAGAAAGAATTCTTCCTCCCCTCTTACTGCATCAGGGCTCGTTACAGAAAAGCCTAACCATTGCTTCTACAGCAATGCCATTGTTTCTTCTGTGACTGCTGCCCACAAGTTCAGCTGGGTAGGAGCCATCCTTCCCAAGCAATCCCAGCAGCATCCCTCCATCCAGAAGTCAGTGAGCAGCTAAGCCAACAGAGCAGGACATGCCACAGGCAGACAGGGCACAGCCATCAGCTCTCTGCAAGGAGGTTCTGCAGCTCTAAACCCCACTACTGACAGATGTTATCTGACAGAGAGAAAGTCCTCTGATAAGACAGGAGAAGATAGCAAACCCCACACGGTGGGAAACTGCTCTTTACAGCAGCCCTCATTCCTGACTTCAGTTCTCCTCACTGTTAATGGAAGCTATTTTGGTGTACTGAAGGCAAACCACCAGCACTACTGAAGCAGTAAGTGCCCACAGCTGCTCTGTAATTTTCAAGGCAGCCAAAAATAAACACAAAACTGCATTCAAAAGTTCTAACACACCTAGAACCAAACAGAGAAAACCTCCCCGAACAAGAGAAATGTCCAGCCTTGCTCTTATCTCTGACCACGTGCAATCTGTCCAGGGACAGAAATACAAGAGACTTCATCTGCTCATTGTGTCACCAACTGCAACAGACTACAGCAATGTTGTGGCTATAAAGGAACACCAATCCAGCAACAGATGAACAAAGAAGCACTGAACAATGTCACAGTTAGCAGCACCCACACCTCCTGCAGAAGCACCCAGGCACAAAGCAGCTGAACAACCTGTCAAAGATGATGGGTAATCACTCAGGGCCAAAGCTTAGGACTTAAGTTCCTGGCTTCCAGCCTTGGATGGAGACTATCAGACTTTTACGTATCCTTGGATTACACTTGAAAGAACATTTAGATAGAGCAGCTTGACTCTTTTCCCTCTGCCAAGTAATTAAACAAATTTGACTTAATTTGCTCTGAAGTATGAACTCATTCCATTAAGCTAGCGTCTACTTTTCAGAGACAGTCTAAACTTACAGTTCCTAAGTTGTTTTCAACTACAGCTGCCACCGTGCTGTATCTTAGAGAACACAACAGAAGAACAAAAACAGACTACAGAACAAAGAAACAGCAGAAAAATCTGTAGTCCTTTTCTGCAGTCATTCCCACAAAGGAAACTTCTAAGAAAATGTGGTAGCATCTCCTCTAGAGCACTTCT
The DNA here is from genome assembly GCA_013399175.1 of Odontophorus gujanensis. Lineage (NCBI taxonomy): Eukaryota > Metazoa > Chordata > Aves > Galliformes > Odontophoridae > Odontophorus > Odontophorus gujanensis. Next base: position 26,472 of record VXAB01004205.1, on the reverse strand, counting down.
GGACAGTTAAGTCTCACCAGGAGTGAAACAGTGATGGCATCAAAGGGGGTAGCACTCATGCACTACAGATGCTTTGAACACCCTGAACACTGAACTGAGAACAGTGACTGCTTTCACCACCAGAAGAGTTCTGCTTGATCTCATCATGTCCTGGCTCAGGATCCTCCAGAGTTGAATGATGAGTACACCTGCTGTAGGACTGAGCTCCAGCAAGACAAATGTAAAGTAGAGAAGGGAGGAAGACTTCTGTGGAGCAAAGTATCCACTGTTTGAGAAGCAGAGAGAGTAAAAGCCACGATACCTTTGCCCTGACACAACAGACAGCCACATGACAAAAAGGGCAGCCTTACACCATCAGCTAAAATTAAGGACCGAAACTTAACGAAGCTGACACTCAGTCTTCAAACTCAGAACCCAACTTCTGTACCTGAATTTGATGTGATGGAGCCAGGCCAAAACTTACAACCAAAGAGAAAACACTGAGAGAGCATCCTTTTTCTCCACTGCTCCTCACAGAACCATACCCCTTCAAGTTATAAAATCTTTGCCAAAGCGGAGTGGCACAGACAGACCCTTAACAGTCAGTGCCACCTTCACTCCTCAGGCTTTCTAACAGCTTTCCCCCTCCTTTTCCTTCCGTCCTCACCATCTCTCAAAGAAACACTGTCACATCCACCTACCACACCGCACTCTGAATGCCAGAACATTAAGAACTGTCTCATACGATAGTTTGTGCTCCAGCCACCAAATCCACCAAACACCCACTTGGAAGCAGCCACTCTGGCCTGAGCACCTGAACTGCTGTGGGTGCTGAAGGTGAGGAGCTGACATCGGACTCAGATGTGCTGGAAGCTAGTACCAGCATTCCTCACAAACTTTATAAAGTTGCTGTCATTGTCATATTGATTAGAAGTGCTCCTCTCCGCAGGCTTGTTTACAGGCAGCATTTCAGGGAGACCACTGGGTTAAACTGCATCTGCTAATTGCAGCAAGCAGTGAAGTTTTCCTGATTGACACTCCCTTGTTTATGTCAACTTCTCTATTCAAGCACTCTAACATTCTATTAAGAACAGGAAGAAAACAGCGAAACCCCTTTCATTTCAGCTTTGTTTTCCCCCTTCACCTTTTGCGAGTGAAGTTTCAGTAGTGCACAAAAGTCAGCTTTTTAAATTCGAGACGTGATGCTATTTCATAAACCAGAAATCCACAGCCTGGGTACTACCCTCTGCAAACTGGCACTGCCCTCAGCCACGGGGGTAAGCAGAGTCCACACTCATTAGCTTGCAGACCACAGCAGTTAAAGGATCATTGAAGTTTCAGACAGCAACGTTTTCTTAAGGTTTCACCATGGAGCCTGCCACAAGAAAGCATACAGTGGGGAGGGAAAAAGGTCAGAACAGACTTAGAGCCACTGACAACTTGTCCACTGGTATTCTGAAGGAGGACCAGAGGCATGCAGAACTGCTGGTCTAATTCTACAAGAACTACATGAGGCTTCATTTTATTCCACTGAGTCTGACTTATACAAGAAGAAAGTATATTTCTGGCTTTAAGTTAAAAGTTTTAGCTTGATATATTATTAACCTTTTCAACAGTATTACATTATAAAGCACAGCAGGAACTCCAAGGGTTGCATGGGAGGTCACACAGCTGGCCTCCAACCAAGCCAGCATCCTGAGAACTGAACGCCCAGAAGAGCTCCCAACTTCTCCACAAATTAACTGCCATCACCTATAACCCCCAGAACCCCGAGACCCCATTCCAGGGTGCAGGCAAACACGTGTCAGATATGCAGCAGCACACTCGAGCTCTAGGGTCTGCAGCATAAGCCAGCACTGACACTCATCTCTTCTCTGGGTCACAAAACCACAAGCCTATATATTCCCTTTCTGGAAAGCATCATGACTGTCTTGCCAGAACTGAAGGCAGCTGGTTCCCTCGCAGCAGAGGCTTCCCTGAATTCCACCCAGGCACACACCATGGCACATCTCACCTGCCAGGAAGCAGTGTCACCTCTCCTGGTGCAAAGTACGAGGCTTTGCAGCAGCTAAGGGAGCTAAGGACAAGCTGCTTCCTGACTTCTGCCTTTCCACATCCCTGTAACAGCCACTGCTGCAGTTCATTACTATTACATGCAGTCAACATGTCTGTTTTAATGAAGAATTATTCGCAAGCATCTGCCACACAACCGTAATTCTTTCAGTATTTGTACCTTGAGGATTTAGTTTGATACACAGTTAAAATAAAGGTTACAGAATTTAAGCTCAATCAGAGGAAAAATACTTCTAACAGCAATCCGCAGCTCATGCTTCAAAATATACCTCCTCAAAAACTCTTAAATTAAGGTTTAAAATAAAGTTCTGGTATTCTTGTTTCCAAAGCCATCTTTCAACTCACAAAACGACAGCAGCCTTTTAAAGCACCTTGTCTGCCACATGCTGTAGCTAATAAATAAGATAAATCTCTCATTTTCTGCCTTTTTAAGTTCATCTGAATCACACATCAAATGGGGAAATAGCAGGAACTGCAGCTACCGCTCTTCTAAACACAGCATTCATCTTGTCAGCAAGTCAGAGCATTCAGGACACAACCAGCAAGGCAGACTGCCTGCAGAAGAAAAATTAACTCCTGATCTCACAGGTTGCATCACACAAACACAACCTTGTGGCCAAAAGCATTTACCAGCCCTTAATTTTCTCAAAGCAAAGAGGAGAGCAGAAGCACTGCCCATCAGCACAACTGTCTGAGCAGCACGCAGCAAGTCAGACTCCTCTATGGATGTCCAAACAAAATGACAACGAGCACATTTTTTGTAGTCACACTTGGAAGTAGCCATCTTAGTAAGAGATGGCATTTGTCCCTGCCAGCACTGCTGGCCCTGTCTTGGAATATTTATGCAATTTCCGTTTCCAACACAGAACTCCCCCCCCACTTCAGGTTTGAGGTAAGCAAGCTCCAATTTCCTCCTCTTCTGGAGAACAGAAGCTGGGAAGACTGGGAAAAAAAAATCATTTTATCTTTATCTAATACTTAGGTCTTCAAAGAATACCACCACTAATTGCCACAGTACCTCCCTGCAGAACGCAAGCACTCCCCATCCTGCAGATTAGGAACAGCAGAAAGCAAACACTGAGTGATGGGGGAATCAAACAGCTCTAGAAACAGCTACAGGAGAACACTTCAGAAGGCAGAATGGAGTCCTTGGAAGCACGAGGAGAATTCCCCTGGAGTAGTCTGATCCAGGATCTAGACATATGAACACACAGAAATGTCCATCTGCTTTACCCATGTTGCATATGATTGAGATTGGATAGATGACCATCGTCCCAAAGAACAACTACAGGCAGCTGGGGGGAGGGGGAGAAAAAGATACTGTAAGAAAAGATTGCTCTTACCTTCTGCTACATCATCATCTACAGCGCCTTTCACCTGAGAAAAACACCACTGAATGTCATTTCCTCCTCCAGCTCCTGAAAAACACAATACAAAAATGAGACCCCCCACAGTAACAGGAGTCGCCAACTGAAAGCTGTGCACACCCACTTCCTCAGCACTGAGCTCACACAATCGCCACTCTCAGCTCTCCACCTTTTCCCTTCACTGATATTGTTTTTGTCCTCAGTGCTTTGCTGGCGTCCAGAGCAATGTTTAAGTGGAAAAGAGCAGAGGCAGAAGTGGATGGGAGCAGCCCCACGCTGCTGGCACTGACCCACAGCAGGCGTTCAGCAGGAGCATCCTATTTCACACAGAGCTGCTTCCCACTTTAGAAATCAGAGCCCTCTCCTAACACACACACACAGAAACACACACACAGAATTTGATCGGTAAGTGGCAGAAAAGCTCTGAACTCTCAGAACGTTTCAATCGACACAAACCAAGCATGTCACTCGTTTCCTCCTTCACAAAAGCCTCGAGCCCAACTTGCATGCTGAAGCCTCAAGAAAATATTTTTACCGCAGGTTTAGCATCACTTTGCAGAAGCAAGAAAAGCAGTTATCAGCTTAAAAAGAGGGAAAATCCAAGCAGAAAAGCAAAGAAGAGATGCGAGGGTAACGAGCTCTACTACCATAGAACGCAGAGCGGAGAGAAAACTTCAGGAACATTACTGCCCCGGCAGGAGGCGGCGATTCATTTGAACCCTGCCACCAAAACACGCACCAAAACCACCACCCATTTCTTTTGCATCGTGTTCTGAGCAAATCACCGCGGGGCTGAGGACATACAGGAAGGGGCTGAGTGGGGCCTGCCCTGCCCCGCTGCCTCGCTGTTTTTGTGTTTGCTTTTCTTTCTTCCTTTTGCAAGCCACTGTCAAAATGGAACTTTTCCTCAACGCAATTCAAGCACGCCGAGCAACAGATGGCATTTACACGTTAATCCAGAGGGCTGCTACCATTCCTGGTGCGACAAAGAACTCGGAAGGGACTTCTTCCCTCCCCTGCATTCACCTGAGGGGGTTAAAAACAGCAGAAGACGTGGGAACCCGAAGCCCAAAACAATCCACAGACATCCCAGTGCCTCAGTAGGGCTAAGCAGGTGCTGAACACCATCAGCTGGCACTTGCTGCTCGCCTTGGTTTCCTTTCTGAAGGATTACAGTGAAGCAAAGCACGCAGCCGGAGCCAGGGAGGGCTCCCAGTGCTCAGCTACACCGGAGATGTCAAAACGCCTTTAATAGCGCTGCTGGGGGGGGGGGTTGCACCCATACCCCACACAACCTGCTCTCCTCCAACCTCTTCTTTCATCATTACCCGCTGCCATGGTGCCTGCTGCTGAAAGGTGACAGCTTGTAAGGAAAAAAAACCAACACCAAACCGACTCAGTGCCCTCTCTGCATGATGGCGAAACGCTGCCTTTCACGCGGCTTCCTCGAACCGAGGCATTTCTCCCCATTTATTTTTAATAAAACAAAAAGAGGAGGGCGGAGCGTGGGAGAGCAGTGGAGGGGGGGAAAAAAAAAAAAAGGGAAAAGCACAAACCCAGCACAGCCGCCCTCGCTCCGCTGGAAGGGCGATGCAACCTGCAGGAGAAGGAATGCATTTCCAAACGGAGCTGCCACGAAAAGTGTGGAGGAAGAGATCCCTCACGCACGCACAGCACAGCGCTCCGGGATGCAAAATGGGGAGCGAGCACAGGAAGGGGCGCACCGAAAACCCCGCGTTACCTAATTACAGCCCGGATCCCATTTTTTATTTTTTAACTCCCATTTGCAGACGCTCAGAGCTGCGCCCGCCCCCCCACGGAGCCAAGCAGCGGGGGAAGGGGGGGGGACACGGGGCAGAGCGCCGAACTCCCGAAGCGCCCCCCCCGCCGAGCGCTCCCCTCGTGCCATTTTCGGGGAGGGCCGGCAGGAAGGGACGCGGCTGCTGAGCCGTGGGGCCGGCCGGGCGCTGCCCGAGCCGGGGGCGGCTCCACCATTGGGGCCCCGACCGCCACGAGCCGGGCGGCGGCGGCGCCGCC
>VXAB01004205.1:0-20995 GCA_013399175.1 Odontophorus gujanensis | reverse complement strand
ACCCCCCCTCCGCCCCCGGAGCCATTTTTAGCCGCCTTCCAGCGCGCACAGCCCCGGCTCGGCCCTCCTGCATCCCGTAGTTAACGCGCAGCGCTGCGGTCGTACCTTGGGCACAATCCATTTCAGATCTTGTCAAAGTCATCAGTTTCCCTTCGCAGATGTTTGTGCAAACGCCGTCTTTTTTCGCGGGCAGGTCAGGGCTTGCTCGTCCACATTGCGCTTCGAGATTCGCCAGCTCACCCTGCAAACCCAGCGCTCCGCCTTCACACGGCTCTCCCATGTAGAGTTTGTGCACTTCCAGCAGCCGAGAGGCCGTGTTTCACCAACGAGAGACCGCTCAGCTCCTCACCAACCACAGCACAACGCGGATCATAGAGGTCCCTCTTCTAAACCATTCAAGGATCATCAGCTTCCAACCCCCTGCAGCAGGCAGGGCCACCGACCTCCAAGACCTGGTACGAGCCCAGGGCCCCATGCAACCTCATCCTGAACACCTACAAGGATGGAGCATCCACAGCCTGCCCAGGTTTGTGGGCAGCGAGCACTCCTAAACAAGCTCCCCGTGCTTGATGCACGACAGAAACACAAAACCAACCCAGACCGTGGGCTGCTTTAGAGAAATACATCCTTATCAGTGCATCCCTCAAAGGCCGCACATGAAAATCCAACAGTTCTTGGCAACAAGAAGTTGTGTTGGGAACTCAACGCGTATGGGCCGTTCTTTAGAGCAGTGACTCACCGAAGTTTGGGAATATCTGGAGCCACATTTTTTGCTTAGTCCATTTTGAGAGCAGTGCAGAAACCTAGAAGCAAACACAGTGGAGGTTGGGAAACATTCACAATCAAGATGGGCTCCTCCTGAATCACCGCAGCACTGAGGTCCTTCCCTTTCCCCTTAACACCTGGTCCACATTCCCCAGAGCTCAGGAACAAAATCCACTCAGTTCTACAGATCTGAGGCCACGTTCAATATATTCCAGATCTGGAACAGAATCCACCATCCCTCACGCTTCAGGATTCCTTAAAGCCATCCTGCTCACCCCTATGCAGCAGGAACATCTGCAAGCAAAGCCCCATTTATCCATCACATTCCGTACCATTCCTATAGAACTTGGCCCTTGTAGCAGAATGAGCGTTGTTGAAAAGGACTTGCAATTAGCTCTGTAATATAAATTAACGAAGCTTTAGTACATACCTTATAATTAGAGCAAAGTCCTTCTTAGAAAAGATTTAATATCACAGTGCTAGAACGAAGGATCGTAATTCCAACATTTCAGGTTTTTTGTTTTGAGCTAACTGAGCTATAGAACATAATGAAGTATAATAAATAATTAACATTAAATCACAGCCATGGTAATTAGTAAGACATCTTGGGAATCACAGCCTTTGCTCGGGTGTTTGCTCGCTTGCTAATTCAGACACACACACATGCATTCACAGTAGCATTAATGGTCGGGGCAAATTAGCAGCAGCATTTTGCAGCTCTGCCTGGAAGTTTGTAAGCTCGCACATAGGACCCTTTGATTTCACTGTAATTTAAGCCTTTCTTCAGGTGCTCTGGGGAGATAGGAACTGTAAGATGTTCAGTTTACGCACAACCAACGGCACAAAGCTTCCTTGGATGTTTGTTCTAATTATGCTTGAATCATTAATTCTTGCTACACAGACGAACCCCTTTAACTCAGAGTGAAAGACCACATCCAGGAAATGAGAACACTGCAGGGACAAAGACCCACAGAAAAACATCTCCAGTTGTACTCGTCAGGGACCAGTGAATTGCACAGGCAGCATCAGAAGCTGCATGAGTCTAAACAACTAAAAATCAAAATGTAAAACGTGACCAGTGACCAACTGACAAAAACATTTGTGTCAAATCACTGATCACAGCTATGGCCCCAAGAACTCCATCCACCAATCCCTTTTGTATCTGCTTCAGTTTCCTAGTAATTTGACCCGTTCAGCAAGACTATAATGAATTACAACAACTCACTTCAGAAATAAAGGGAGTAATTATCACCAAAATTATCACTGGAATTGAGTAATAGCTGGGCCACCCGAGGTCACAGCAAGTTAATGTCAGGGCTGTGTAATTCCTGCAGCACACTCCTTGGGATTTCATTCGGTCTGAGCACAAAGTGTCTCAGCAAAAGAGGTTTCCCGCTACTTTTTGGGAGAGCATTTCATTGCATTGCAGGCTTCACTCCTAGAAAAAGTTTGCTAACGTTCACCCTGTGCTTCTTCATTCTGAATTTCATGTAACTGTCCCCATGCATGTAGCCACTTAATTAACAACCGTTATCAAAACAGCACTCAGTCCTTAATACTTCCAGGCGGAGGCTCAGGCGAGGTCAGGCAGCCCCTGTTTTTGAGCTGCAGGCAGACTCACAGAGTAAACTGCATTTTGTGCAAGCCCTAACCCATCTCACCTCCTCGAGGTTCTGCCAACCCCAACCTCAAGCTGCCTGTGCCAAGCACTGTGCCAGGAGGACTTCTGTGGGCACACAGAGCTTCCATCTGCTTCTTCTTGTGGTCAAGCCTCACCTGAGCTCACTTCAAGCAGGTCCTGCTATAAAGCCCTGAACTGAGCACCACAGTCCACCCACTATGGAACTGCCCTGTGCAGTGAGAGCTTGCTAACTTCCATTAACAAGTGGCCTGTGCCATCTCCAAAGTGTCAAGTTCATTGGATTAAAACTCCGCTGTGACAAGGGGAAGCCTCAGCTTTCTCTTTCAGGAGTTACAAAGGCTTTTTTCTTGACTTCAGTCTGGTGCAAGCAAACAGAAGGACTAATTAGACTTGGAAAGAATTTTGTGCATTCATTAAAGTCGTTGTTTGCAAGACCGGTTTAAAACCAGCTCTGAACTTGACCTGCTTAGAGCAGGTTTAGATTATAATGACCAAAACCAAAGTTTACAGAATGTTAGTTTAATGGGTTATTTAAGCCCAATTTGTAGAAGATTTGTGCACCTGAATTTTGGCAAGAGATTCATTTTAAAGAGAGTGAAGAATTGCAGACAAGAATGCAAGGAAAACAGGGCTTCTGGGGAAGAAAAATGGTCCTGGACGTGGTGGGCAGGAAGCACCTGTTGGGGGATAGCAAAGCAAGCATGCTTTAATTAGGAGGGCTCATTTGGGAGGCATCCCAGTATCTTCTAGTGAAAAGAAAGAAAAATGATAAAAGAGATTGCTAACTTGAAATCCATACAAAGCTTACATTCTTACCATATTTAATTTTCTCTGTAGGTTTCGATTGGTTGTGGTTACATCTATGGTATGATGAATCTAACCACAAAATGAGAGACTTGTGATGGGAAGCTAGCTTGGAACTAAAACCACAGCTACAGGACGAGATAGGAGAGCCACCTGACCTACGTTTATTCCTTCTTATCATCTATTAGGAGGGATTAACAAAACACATAGTTCAGAATCACCTGAAACCTCTTGAGCTTCAAATCTTCCACCTCAGGGCAATTTGGGCACAGCACAGAGCTCTGAAACCTGTTAACAGCAGAAAACAAACCACATGAACAAGAAAAAAAGAAAACAGAGATCTTAAACTGAACACCAGAAACACAAAGCAAGACACGAAGGAAGAGCTTTAGTCTGCTAAGAGCAGTTGAACGCCAGACTGCATTGCAAAAAAAGACCGTTCCCTGCTGGGAATATTCTCAGCAGAGCTGCTCTCTGCCTGAGGGCAGGAGGTGCCATAGCCCTTCCCAGTCCCAGTTTTCACCACTGATGCAGAGAACCTACATTCTTCAGCTTGAAAACGTGCTTTTTTTGTACCACTTCTGAAGATACTCCAAAACAGATAAATCAAAACACATAGAACAGCTCAAGAAGTATTAGACCCCTTTGCTGCTAGAAGAAAGATGATCAACACTCCCCAATCTCAAATACACTGAGATAGATAGAACGAACGTAGCAGTAATGTAATCTTTACAAAACATTATTTTCAGGATAAACACTGCTTTGTGCAGACTTAACTGAGAACACACCGCATCACCCAGAAGCACAAAGCAGCCCCCAGGTGAGAAGGGCTTTGCTCACCACCACCTTAATGAGGCACTTGGCAGGAAGGGGAGGAGCTGAGATGAGAAACACGAAGGCCATTCTGTGGGATTTTGGGTTTTCTCCTTTTTCTCTACTTTTTTTAACCTCTAAACCTCCTGACCTATACACTGAAGCGTTTATTTTGGGGGGAAGGGTTGCAGTGGTATTGAGGGAGTGGAATTGCTCATTCCTTACTAATAAACTTACATAGGTGATGTAAGTCGTAGCCTCAGAAACCTCTATGAAATAAGACCCCTTAACAAAAGCAGGAAGCTAAGGCAAGCGTGTTAAAAACATCACTGTCTGTAGGATTTCCCTGTTACATTTAATAGTGGGGTTCAGTATCTTCTATTTTAGATCCTTCCTAAAGCAATGCACCTATGTGCATTAATTAACAAGTTATTATCCTTTGCTGTGAGCTGGAATAATTACACCCGCACAGGTTTATTTCAAAAGGTGTAAATAAATACAGGTCTCAGTTTGAGCGCTGTAGTGATCCTGTGTGTATCACTGAAGCTGTTAATAAAACATATATAAAAACCAGTTGATCTGAAAAGAGCCCCATTGGCTCTTTGGAATGGTGTTTTTCTGCTTTGAAGCAGCCTGTCATTTTAGTAGGGCTTTGCAGTGAGGAAGTTAATTGCTAGCTCCGTGGCTTCCAGCAGGGTGTGTGGACTTAGCACATCAACGATCTGACTTTGCCAGGAGAAATGTTCCTTATGAACCACGGGTTGTGGGAAGAGATGATTTAATGTATAATTTGTGATACGGTGCCCTGGCAATCTCTGAACTTGAGCATTCTTGCTCTGGATCCTTGTCTCTAGTGAAGTCTCGTGCTTTCGGTGTCTCAGTGTACCATTCACAGTAGTGAGAGGCCATGGACAAACTGATGAGCTGGAATCATGCGAAGACATAAGAAATTCAGCCAATATTTTTCAATGAGATTTCAGTTTCTGGGATTTCTAGAGGGAAATGTGACTTCAAAATCAAAACAAAGAGAAAAAAAAAAAAGGGAAAGGAAATGCACAGGAAGCCTCAAGATGTCTCTTTAAAATTCTCCTGATTCTTAAGCTAAGTATGAGCAGTAGCACTGCTGCTCTTCTAATTCTGGAGTCACATATATAGAAAATACCTGTGCAGGTAACTAACACAGTTGGTTGTAGTCATTCATTAACGCATCCCTTGTGGTATGAGTTCCTTGACGTTTTGGTTTCATTTCTTGTTTTGTTCATAACAGCACAGTATTTCCAACTTTTTAAGTTTTCAAACTTTTTTTTTTTTTTTTTTTTCATTTTGGTGAATAGAATTCAACTCTTTCCATGTGAAACTGTTGGGAAACATTCCTTGCTTTGCTTTGCTCTGTCGCACAGTTCTGGTCGCAGGTTTGTAGAAGTCTGAAGGTAATGCCAGGAATGAACTGAGAAGGGAAGGAAGGGAGGCTGAAATAGCAGACTGAATTGTTCCATTCACATGGCTTTTCTGCTAGGGAATAAGTTAACACTGTAAACAGGAGAGAGGTGTGGTTTGCAGATTGGACAGGAAATCCTTAGTTCTAATCCTTGCTGTGTTGTTGATTCCCTTGGAGACCTCGAGCAAATGCTTTCTGTGCCTATTCTTTTCCTTGGAAATGAAGTGGGGATGATAGCACTTCAGGAGCTTCCAGGAGCAGCTTTTCAGTTAAAACATTTATAACATGCTTTAAAAAGAGCTCATGGTGCTTGAAATCAACTTGGCTTCATGCTTGAGGTTATTTCCTTACGCTGCTCTGAGCTCCAGGGACCTTTGGGGGCCCAAAACAGCCTTTGTTTTTCTGGTTACAATGCAAAGCAGATGATTTACTCAGGATATAAGGAACTGTAGCCCCATCAATAGCCATTGTCCAGAGTGATTTGTGCTCAGGCATTGCTCTGCTGCCCTTAATACACAGTGTGGCTGCATTTAGCCCCAGTGCCAAAGCATATCTCCTCTCATTCTCTCCTTTGGTAAAACCAAAATGAAGCTTACATCTTCATGCTTGACAGGATGAGAGGAAGTGGCTTTAAACTGGAAGAGGGGAGATGTAGACTGGATATTGGAAAGAAATTATTTACCGTGAGATGGTGAGACACAGGAACAGGTTGCCCAGAGTGACTGTAGATACCCCTTCCCTGGAGGCATTCAAATCCAGGCTGGATGAGTCTGTGAACAACCTGGTCTAGAGGGAGGTGTCCCTGCCTACAGCAGGGTGTTGGAGCTTGATGATCTTCAAGGTCCTTTCCAACCCAAGCCATTCTATGATTCTGTGTCTGTCTTCTTCCCCGCAGCAGCTTTTGTCTCAATGACCAATTCCAATTTGATCTCATAGGAATGAATGCTCCAAGGAAATCCCACTCCTTACAGATTTCAAGAGAAGCTGATAAGCAGATGGATTGATTTGAGTGTGGACCTCGTTAAACTTCAGAAAATCCATCCAGGCAAAGTGGAGTTACAACGCTTCTTGTGTGGCAAAAGCCTTAATCCAAGTTTGCATCCTAGAAGACCCCAGAGGACCCAGCTTAGGGACCAGACATGGCAAACTCCTCTGCTTAGAGACCTGCAGCTTTTGCTGTGTGCAGAGCCTCCTCTTCTTGTCCCATTGGTGAGTTGAATCCAAGACCAAATAGCTCTGAGGTGGAGAAATACAAGGCTAGAATCAGTCAGTTTGTCATATTATTACGTGTTTATCATTGCTTTAGAAGGTTGTAAGAGTCTGACTGTAAGGCAAATAGGAGATACTCTTTAAAAGAGAGCTGTTCTCCAGGCAGATGTGAACAAGACAATAGGTATTCAGGTACTTCTAGGTATTCAGTGCTAGAAAGTGGCCCCACACCTGACACCCCATTAAAAAAAATGAGAGTTTTCTGATTTGAGTGAAAATTAATCTTTCCAAAACTTGAGTACAGTCCAAACTGGACAGCGACTAGAAATATTTCCCAATTCCCACCAACTGGAAGTTCCCTGGGCTCTGCAGGGGCTCAAAGAAATCAACAACCTTATCAGATGTGTTTTCCAGTAGCAGGCAGGAAATCAGTGAGAACATCAATTCACGGAGCAGCTACAGGGGGTTCCCACGAGAGCAGACTTCCAACCCCTGCAGATCTGTGGTTTCATTCCCCTTTCTTCTGCACCTCTGTCTCCCTGCTGTCAAGCTCAAAAAAGATCCTTTTCCTTCCTGATTGCTCCATTTACCGACTGTCATTTTCCTATTTACTCATTTCTTGGCCATGTTTTTGCTCAGTGTTCCTCTCCTCGTACTAGATTGAACATTACAATTGTTTGCTTAATACACTGTATCTCTATTGTCCTTTTAGAGCAGTAATGAGTATGAGACAACTGGACTTTGGATCTGCCTCAAGAAACCAGAACGGCCATCACAAAAAAATGATGCTCTGGTTTTCCCTGCACTTAGACATGTGATTCTGGCCATGAGACAGCTCAAATCAACATCTCTATGAGGAGCTCCCAACACATCTAAGACTTCTGTTGACAGCAGGAATAAACTGCCAGACCTTTCCCTTCCAAGTGTCTGATGTCTCTGGGACTCCTGAAGAGGTCACAGCTACACACACTGCTAAGTGTTGTTGTTGTTCCTTGTTTTGTTCTGATACACATCAGCAAAACAAAATAATCTGGGACACTGTTTCCATGTGCATCTTGTCAGGAGTAATCCCGGAGTTGGATGTGAAGGTAGGAAGGTTATAAGGCTTTATTCCCTTGCAATCTGCACTCCCAGGAATGATACTTATTATTCATTATATTTTTTACTGTATTAATTAAACATAAGGTGCTTTCTTTGATTTGCAGGTTGTATCAGTGCAGGATCTGTTTTGGGTAGCACCAAAGAACAGCCATTTCCAGTGTAGGTTTTGAAATCTGTTAAGCACCAAATAGCATTACAGCACAGATCAAAAAGGGACTCATTCTGTACTTTTCTTTACCAAAATCAAAGGTATGCTCAAAATCAGAAGACTGACAAGGAACTTACAGGATCTGGGTTTTATTCTTTGTTCTTTTGCACATTCATGACACAACCGAAGCAAATTATCTGATTTCTTGCCTCCCACTTTCTAAAAGCAAGGACAGTCATGGTGCCTTTAGCAAGGCTGCTGTGTTTGGGTCCCCTGACTGACCCTAACATTAAGGATCCTGATTTCTTTTTGTAGCTCTCGATGCTATGTGAGTGACACTAAATATTCCTTAATAAGTAAGAACTGAAGTTCCCTCAGATTTCTGTATAAAAATGTAGGTCAGGTAAGATTCAGTGTGGTGTCAGAAAAGCTGCAAAAGACATAGAAATAAAAATATCAGGTAAAGTTGCTTGGGAAATGCAAGGTAGAAAGCAAATACCCTTGGTGGAATATAAAAATAACTCTGTGAACAACAGTGGCAAAGATATGCAGGGACCACAAACACTTTAAAAGCACGTAACATCTGGAGGCAAAGAAAGCCTTTGTCCCTTTAAATGTGTACAAGGAGTCGTGATCTTGATTTATTTTTTATATTCCCATCTGAGAAGGTGTAGGATTTCAAGGGATGTGCCAAGCACGAGGGCACGATGCTGGATGGCTCCAATGGGCACTGGCTTTGGTTATTTTTGGACACACAAGTGCTTTCGTCAATGACGCCAGCGTTGCAGCTGGAACAAAGAGAGGCTTCTGTTTTGTTGTGGAGATAACACTTGAGTGGACATGTGGAGGAGGGGCAGCAAAGGGGAGGAAGGCTGCGTGGCATGACCCATATCACGTTTTGCTAACAACAGCATCCATTCATTGCTTAATTAAATAGTTAATTAAGTTCTGCGCGTGGACTCGATAGAACAATTCATTGTGGGCTCATGGCATCTTTTTGATCCGTTGAGGAAAACAGAAATCAGTTCACTGTCATTCCCTGGGTGTTGCCCACCTCACGGAGTGCCCATCAATGTGACGTGCACTGGCTGCCCTTTGTGGCACGAGTGGGCCGTGCCCTGAGTGGAGTATTTAACAGGGACCAGGATAACGTCCCGAAATAGGAACAGCGATCTGTTGGTTGGTTTTTAAAGGAGGGAATGTTGGTGTCATGGGAGGAGAGCTTGCCGTTTGTGCTACAATTAGGCTTCCAAATGTTGTGATTTTTGGTGGGATCTGGACAAATTTTTCTAAATGCTTCAAGTAGAAACCCCTCCGCTCTTTCCCCTTTGTTGAAATCTGTTGTGAGTTCCCAAAAATAACTCGTAGAGGTCAGGTCCCTCCTGTTCGTATGTTCACAATGGTATGTGGCATTTCAGTTAATGCTTAGAGCCAAGAATACTTCCAAGTTCTTCAGGGCAGCTCTGGGTATTTGTCCTTGATGAACCCAGTGCTGATGCTTGGTGTGTGGACGTGGTGGGAGCTGTATCAGGCTGCCGAGGGAATCTGAGATGGGAGATCATAAATACTGGACAATTTCCACTCCAAGTCGTGGCTGATGAATGATGAGCCAACGTGGCTTGTAGAACAGGGAATGTCTTGTCTTCAGTCTTCTCTAAAAGTATTTGTTTATACACCTGTGTTTTTCTCTGTATTTTTTAGGACAAAATCCGTCAGGAGAAGGAAGCAAAAGATGAAACAGATGAGGCAGATGTGAAACAGCAGCAGTGGGATAACAGGCAGCTTCCTTTGGGATATTTCTTTACCAGTATCCTAAATACAAGAGGTGAGAGGGTGAGCAGGGATCCTGAATCCCATGCACATGTGGGTCTGGTCAAGCAGAAACCCAACTAGCTCAGGAACGTCCGTCCTGGAGTCTTCTGTGTCTGTCACAGTGGGACAATGCAGCTTTGCCTACAGCCAAAAGCTGTGCTGTTTGTGCTCTTGTGTTGGGGAGCAGCCCCTGGAATTTCCTTCCTTTATCTCCACCTGCAGGCAGCCATAGCACAGGCGTGTTCCTGCCAGTATGGAAACTAAAATCGTACCAGCTGCCTACAGCCGGTCACAAACAGTGTGCTTCATGGTACTCTAATTGCATTTACTCACCTAATTAGCGGTGAAAGGGAAAGTACCGTGCCAAAAAGAGAAGTTTGACTTAGGGTGCCTGGTGAGAGCAGCTGTATGGGCAAGGATAAAAACTAGCCCGAGCTTTGGAGTGGACAGAAGGTGCTACTGGTGCAGTGTTTTTGGGGCAGGCTCCGTAACCCCTGATCTTCTCTCTGATTTGCTCACTAATCTGAAAAGATAAATGGCTAATGCACGTTCCCGAAGTCACAACTCAGTTTTGAAGTTGTAGGCAACTCCTTTTTGCAACCAGTGCAGCTGTGCAGTGACTACAAAATTCAGAGCAATATACTGCCTAATAGAGGGACCTTTGGGCACGTGACAGCTGCTTGCATTGCTGAAACTCAAAATGAGCATTCACCTGGTTTAAAATACTGTAGATAATGGTCTTCATTCCCATGATGTTTGCACCTTCCAGGACCCTTTTTCATTGCTTTGAAAAGATTGATTTCAGAAGTTCTTGCGTTTCAGGTAGGTTTCTGTATTAATTGCAATGCTAGTTTAACTTCCAAATCAGAGCTGGGTGAATGACTCAGCTGCTATTTCATCACTGCTCCTTCAATTCTGGGTGGGAAATGTTTTATATAACTGCACCGTGTCACGTTTTCAGCTGAGAAAAGACGTCTTAGTTTGCTGCCTCATGTCCTGAGAGACCTTTTAACCCATAGAAAGGACAACATTGTGGTTGGTATCCTCTCCTATTAGGCATGCAAGGAAATATATCCACTGATGGTTTGTCTTCCAAAGAGATGAAAAGTCACGATTAAAATGATATACTCCTTCTCTTCCTCCCCACCTTTATCTGACCCATATCTATCAGGGACAACAAGAAATGCTCAGGAGTTCAGAGGTGGAAGACGTAAACTTTCAATGCTGGGATCCCAAACTCGAGGCCACTGAATTGTTACCATTTATCAACTCTTTATTGGCCTGCAGTGTGATGAATTCCAGTCAGCTTTCAGTCTGATTCCTGCAGGATGGCTGTCCTTGAAAACAAAAGCCATCATCCTGGCTGAAGCCTTTGATTCATACAGACATCCAGAAAAATTAAAGAATAAGTCATGGAAATCCTTCCTGGGTGATAACCCCCCAGAAGGAGCTGCTCATCCAAATGACAGGACGTTATTTGGCTCTAAGAATACCAAGTGGTAGCTGGACACTTTTTATTTTTGGAAGTCATTGGTGTGCTCTTGTGGAATGTTGAGATCTCTTTGGTTCAGAAAAGACTCATTTACACATGAAACAATTCTGTACAAACGTGGCACTGTTGATCTCTCCCCTTCCTCCATCCTTTGAAAATAAAAGGGATTCCCAAGCACACAGAGAAGGTTCTGTCCTCTCCTTGCAGCGTGGTGTAGGACATGCCAGCAGTGCAATCTGATGATCCATGCTCTGTCGTTATGTGCATTGTGGATAAAAGCAGAGAACTTCAGGCTGTGGTTTAGTCAGTGCTCTGCACCAACTGTAATTTGATGGTAATTGCTAATAGCTTCTCGTGGAGATTAAGCTCATCATTTTAAACAGCCCACAGAGCACAGTACAAACATATAACAGAGGAATGTGAGAATTACCAAATTCCTTCCTTCCTGTCAGCCATTTCATATGGTATGTTTCAAAGAATATATTAGTTATATTGTTCCAAAGGTAAAGGAAACCCAAAGAAAACAGGGCAAATATAGGCTCTTTCAGAGGAGCTTCATAATGACCCCTAACAGAATCTTAGTAGAGCTCTGAAAGGAAAGGTTTGTTTCGTTGGTGGTGACATACCTATCAAAAGCTATAAATTAGCAATACACATACCCTGCTCATTATGAAGCCTCATTCAGACACAATTACAACGCTTCTATTGGATGCTTTTTCTCTTTAATCCATCCTCTATTTGTATTGCTGCCTGTGCTGGGTGACAGCAACATAGAGAAGTAATTAATTCCTTGAAGGTTTTTCCCATTAGGGGGTTTATCTTCTGGTGCTGTATTTCAGTAGGAAATGCAGTAATGCTGCCACCTATGGAAAATTTCCCAAGCCCGACCTTTGCAGCCCAGCAAATGCATCTGCAGCTGTGAAAACAGGATCTGAACGTGCACCATTGATCTGCAGATAAAACCACGCATTTGTTACTGGATCTCTGTTAATCTAGACGTGAAGTGGCTCAAATTCTCTTCCTTTCAAATAAATTAGTTTTGAAATTGAAATTGTTTCCGGAAATTGGTCCTTAAGACAATATTTTTGCTTGACGGTGGCACCTGGGGGCCCCAGCATAAAATACCTCTGCCCTGTGATGCTAAGTGCTGTGAAAACATCAGAAAGAGCTGGGCAGCATTTCCAGCCCCCATCTTTCCTCACAGAGACGTGGAAGATGTCAGGGAAAATTAAGTTCTTTGAGGTGAAGCCTGACTTCTGCACATGTGTGATGATTGCATTTGCTTTGGGTGACTGCTGCTTGGGGTGTTGTCCCGTGGCTCGGTGCTGTTCTGTGTGTTGAAGGAGGCAGCTGGCAGGGATGTGGTGTCACACAGGACCAGATCCTGGAAACGAACCAAAAATGTGCAGAAAAATCACAGAATTATGCAGTCATTACGGTTGGAAAAGTCCACAGAGATCATCTAATCTGAGCATCCACCAGTATTGCCCACTAAACCATGTCCCTAAGNACAGCAACATAGAGAAGTAATTAATTCCTTGAAGGTTTTTCCCATTAGGGGGTTTATCTTCTGGTGCTGTATTTCAGTAGGAAATGCAGTAATGCTGCCACCTATGGAAAATTTCCCAAGCCCGACCTTTGCAGCCCAGCAAATGCATCTGCAGCTGTGAAAACAGGATCTGAACGTGCACCATTGATCTGCAGATAAAACCACGCATTTGTTACTGGATCTCTGTTAATCTAGACGTGAAGTGGCTCAAATTCTCTTCCTTTCAAATAAATTAGTTTTGAAATTGAAATTGTTTCCGGAAATTGGTCCTTAAGACAATATTTTTGCTTGACGGTGGCACCTGGGGGCCCCAGCATAAAATACCTCTGCCCTGTGATGCTAAGTGCTGTGAAAACATCAGAAAGAGCTGGGCAGCATTTCCAGCCCCCATCTTTCCTCACAGAGACGTGGAAGATGTCAGGGAAAATTAAGTTCTTTGAGGTGAAGCCTGACTTCTGCACATGTGTGATGATTGCATTTGCTTTGGGTGACTGCTGCTTGGGGTGTTGTCCCGTGGCTCGGTGCTGTTCTGTGTGTTGAAGGAGGCAGCTGGCAGGGATGTGGTGTCACACAGGACCAGATCCTGGAAACGAACCAAAAATGTGCAGAAAAATCACAGAATTATGCAGTCATTACGGTTGGAAAAGTCCACAGAGATCATCTAATCTGAGCATCCACCAGTATTGCCCACTAAACCATGTCCCTAAGTGCCACATCCCCACAGTTCCGGAACATTCCCAAGGACAGTGACTCCACCACCTCCCTGGGCAGCCAACGCCAGCGCCCAACCACTATTTCAGAGAAGCATTTTTTTCCTCATGCCCAACCTGAACCTTCCCTGGTGCAACTTAAGGTCATCATCTCTTTTCCTATTGCTGTTACTGGGGACAGAGGCCAACCCCCCCCCTCCCCATCACCTCCTTTCATCCTTCCAGCTGCTCTGCCCCAGGCCTGCAGTGATGCATGGGGATGCTGTGACTGAAATGCAGGAAAGTGCCTCTCCCTGTTGAGGGGTGCAGCAGCCACCAAACCCCGGGGGCAAAACTGTGCCAGCATGGGCTTCTTCCTCAGAGAAAAACAGAGCTCAGCATCCCCATTCCTGACCTCACCCGCGGAACAGAGAATTTCAAGGGAAATCTGAGCAGTACGTTTATTTTTCCCTAGTTCTGCAGTTTAAGAGGAGGAAGGAGTGAGTCCTTCCCACAGGTGTGATCTCCCACAGGTGCCCCTCATGATTGCTGAACCTTCCAGAACTGTGCAGGCTCAGTGGGCTCCTGCTATAAAGCCCCTCTGCTGAACAGTGCTGCTTGCTGGAGGTGCTTTTCTCTCGTTGAAGTCCTTCCTGTGAAGATGTTTATCTGGTAGGAGCTCATTTATTTTATGGTGATGCTTTTCTTGTTGTAGTTGTTGAGCTTTTTCCTCTCTTGGTTGTGGCTGTTTGGTGCTGGTTTGCAGTCTTCCCTCCCCAGTGCTTTGGGCTTTTGTAATGGTTTGAGAAGGGGGTTGGCCTCCTTATTTATTTATGGATTGCTGTGGGGGGTGCTTTTGCTCTTTTTGTGGTGTTTTAGGCAATGGAGTTGCTTGTTTAATTGGGTTTATCATCAGCCTAACAGTAAAATGGGGAAAATCAGCTGCAGGTATTGATAGTTCATGCAGACTTGAGGTCTCTAGAAATATTAAGAGGAGTTTGTCCATAAATGTTTACAGATATTCTGTTTTTTTCTTTTATTTATTTGTTGTTGTTGTATTTTATTTTTTTCTTCTTTAATGAGGAAGTCAAGAGTAAGATGCTTTTACAGGGAGAGGGGGAGTACAGTGGCCACAGACCTACCCATGGACTTTGTGTTTTTATCTGCTTCAGTTCAAACTAATATTCTATTGTTCTAATGCCATCACTTCTACAAATTCTTGTGCTCTTTTTTTCCTCCTGTCTACCTGTAGGGCTGAGAGAAAGTGTATTGTTCTAGAGTGCTTCCAAGCCTTAGCTTAGCATGAAGGGTTGTGTCTCCTGCCTAAAAGGAAGGGATTTTTTCATGGAAAGTGGAAACATAAGGATGGGTGATGCTTCACGTGGCCTTAGCCCTGGAAGCTGTTCCAGGTTTTTTGGATTAGCTGCTCAGCACCTTGTGATTTGGCAGCTGTGCTGGGCTGTTAGGTGAAGCAAAGGAGGCAATGTGGAGAGGAGCACATAAAAATCCAATCTGGTGTTAATGACAGCAGTGCTGTTGTGCAGAGGAGGAATGAGAGCTGAGCAGGGAGCAAAGGTCTGAATGCTCAGGTGATGCTCATAAGACAAGGCTTAGCAATCAGCAGCGTGGGTTGTTACCTTAAGAAGTATTTCTAGTTGCTATGGGTGAGGTTGGACTTGAAACTGTTGGCTTTATAGTCTTGCTTTTGTGAGGTGATGTCCACAAATTTCCTTATGCTTCTTTCTTTTCCTATGGCCAAAAATGCAGTGAATGTGTGTTGTTGTACCTTGATGAGTCCTGGCCTTATTTTTGAGCTATGAAAGTGCTCGTTTCATGCTCGCTGCAAGGATTGCTGGAGGGATGAGGGACTGCTTGCAAGTGTTATTGGGTAATGTGTTTAGTCTCAGTGGGAAGTCTGTGCTGAGCTGGAGGCGATCTGAGGTTCTTCTGGCTTTGCATGGGGTGTATCTATTTCCATCTGGAAAGGAGGAAGGTGTATTTCTGGAGGGGAGGTGTTGTGGCTCTGAATGTTTTGAACACAGAGTGGTGCCCATGGGTGGTGGGGTGTATTTCTTGATCTCAGTAAGAAGCAGCAGCACATGCCTCAGCAATGCTGAGTATAAGCAGTGGACCTGGAGTACATGCTGTGCCCATCTCATTTCTCTTGTATTGCTGAGACCTGGGCTCACATTTGTGGTGTGCAAATCTTACAGTCACTGCTCTCATCTCCAGAGCATCTGCTTCTGACCTGGGATATGGGATGCTGGTGGGACTTGAGCAATACATCTGAGTGTGCTCCCTTTTGAATTGTGTGGAGCTAGGTCTAGAGGAAGCAACTTGTCCCCCCTCAAACACATGACAGGAGGTGTGGTCTTCTGGGAGATTTGAATAGGCATGAGAAAATGTAATGCATAAACATACAGTAAAAGTTGGAACTGCGTGTACTGTGACCTGCATTGCATTTAAATAGTTCACGTTGACTCCTAATTCTGTCAGGAATTTACACCACGTTTTAGTTTCAAACAATTCCTATGTTATAAGGCTATTTTTCTATTTTTCTCTCGAGTGTTTCTGACCCTGCCTGCAGGAATGCAAATGGGCACTGAGGTCCCTTTTGCACTGACTGTATTGTGGAGGCTGTAAGAAACAACTGTGTTTGTCATTTAGATTAAATTACAGTTTGTTAATGTTGCAAATGTTAGCAGGCTTTTGGGAAAAGAGTTAAGGGCTAAAACTTGCAAAGGAACCTGAGAGAATAGGTGTTGAAATGCAAATGGGAATCAGACCTTGGAGCTTATCTCAGTGAGAAAACAGAGACAGGAATGACTGCAGCGCTGATCTTCATTACTTCCAAAGCAGATGTTTCTAGTCCTGAAATTCTAACTTGTCTTGATCAGCTTTGGAGGAAATAAGAGCGATTCTAGAATGGCTGATTCTGTAATAAATGATTCCATCATCCTTCCTCTTAAATCATAGCCTTTGTTACCTCACTCACATCTGCTCCATGTGAGCCTGAAAGAAGCAGCAAGGTAAGAAGAGGAAAGGCAGCTTCTCATATTTTTGGAAGGAGTTTGACCGTGATGTAAAACTTTCTGGGCTGTGTGACTATTTGGCAAGTGGAAGCTGGACTGCAGAGCTGCCTGGTAAAAACAAGTGTGAAGCCAGCAAGGTAGAGTGCAAAGAGTGGCGGTGCCAATGGAGGATATAATTCTGCCTCTGAGGAGGATGCTGCACACTGTCAATGTCTGGGTTTTTGGAAGGTGCATTCTTGGCTCTGATGTTATCCTGAACCTGTTCTGTGTTGGTCACTGCAGGGGGAAATTATTGTAAATGCTTCTGTGTGCTGGTATCCTGGAACACAGCCCGGCTTTACATCATACAGGATGTCTTGATTCTATCAGTAGCAGATATCTAAAGTGTTTTTATTTCCTCATGGCAGTTTCAGATAAACTTTTCCTAGTTGGAGTTGAGCTGAATTTTTGCGAGAAATAGTCATTCTTTTCCACTGTGGCCAAACATGAGAGTTCTTCTATTGTCTGCTTTTTATTTTTACTTGTCATCTATGGATCTTCAGTCATGCTGCAAAGGCAGTGCACTGATGTAACAGGTAGGGAGGAGACAGGCATGCTTCAGGCTATGGAATAACTTGCTAGAGGAACCTGGGGTTATTGCTCCTCAGTGTATTGCTTCAAGTTGTTCATGATGCAGTCCATGCTGGCACCAAAAGTTGGGTTTAATCCAGGTGGTAATTCCTCATTGTGAACTCCTTTGGGTTGGTGCTTGGGTAGCAGGCCTGATATTGTAATGCTTTCAGATTGCAGAGGGTGAATCTGTGGTCCTGTTTCTGATCTTACCACTAGTGCCAAGTTCTGCATGCTGTGTAGGTGGAGGTACTTTCTTGTGTGTGTCATGATGTGGACAGAAGCATTCTACTGTCCTGGAGATCAGACAAAGCAGTGCTGGGCAAAGTAGTGGCAGAAAATAGCATCTGCTCTGAGCATAAAGGCTGAGCAAGCATTTCAATCGAGTGTTACTTTGGAAACCACGTGGGTACTGGCACTGTCCAAAATGGGATGCAACAAAGCTCCTAGGAATCTGTTTAACCTTGAGGTGCTGTAAGGAGAAAGTTTCCAAGGGGAAGCCTGATGGAGTACAGTGTGTTTCAGAAGTCAGAGAAAGGCTCTTAGATCAGAGTAACAGCACTAGGGATGTTTTTCTGGAGCTGGGAGGAGTAGAGCCATGCTCCTGAAGCGAATGTGGCCTTGTTCATTAATGGTGATGAGAACAGTTATTAGCTCTGTAATGATACGCTGTTAATTTGTGTCAGTACGTACAGGAAAGATATTAGCTTTCCATGAGTGAAACCGAAGCAAATCTCTTTCAAAACAGAAGAGCATTCATTAGGAAAGAAAACCATTGGCTTTGCTTGCTATTAAAGGCCCGAAGATGCTGGTGGTGCTGTGGTTGTACAGACCACGAGATGGTGGCATTGCACAGGTAAACGGTACGCGGAGCAGTGGCTTCTGCTGCATCGTCTTGTGTGCTAGCAGGGCTTGTCTTGGCGATGGAAATCTAGTGTTTAATGTTTTCATCTGTTCCACTGTGAACCAAGAGTCTCGAGCACCGTTCTTGATGGAAGAGCCGCTTTTTAAAATGAGAACGCTTTTCTTGCCTTTTTTTCCCCAACGCAAGTTATTAAGCAATTTGAATAACGCTTCAGCCCTACAAGAAGACTGAATACAGTTCTGCTTTGGGAACTGGCAGAGTAGGGCTGGATTCCTGGCTTCCAGGGGGATTTTGGCAAGTGGTTCAACTTCTATAGGCTTCTGTTTCCAAGCTGTAAGTTGAGTAGATCATCCTTCTGTTTCCCTCCTACCCATTGTGTGGCTTCTTCAGGCACCCCGTGTGCATGTAGTGCCGGACTCATTACCACTCTTGTCAAGTAGCTGAAGTGCCCTTGTATTTTTTAATTGTTAATGAACTGCCCGAAGGATGGGTTGAGTGATGGACTTGCCAGTGGCTGATCTGTACAAAAACAGTGATGAACCTTTTCTCTTGACTTGTAGACTCATTGCAGTTGAGCGTCCGGATTTGCACTTGAATTGTATTCTCCAGATCTGTCTTTTGTCTTTCTACCCAAATGGTTGAGGCTCTGCTGCCAGCTTCCCGTGTCCCTCCCAGCTTGTTGAAAGCGCTGCTGTTGGGATCATCTCAGTCATCAGTTTAACTATTACTGCCCCCTGCTTCTGTTCCTCCAGCAGTCCAAACCTTTCTCCAAGACCCTTTCATTGCCTCTTTAGGGCATTTTTCTTATCAGAGCTTTTGCCTTATCAGCATGTTCGTCAACACCTTGGCTCTGTTAGCAGTGAAGGCTCAGTGGCACTCTCCCCCTTTGTATATACACTCACTTCTAGATCGTTTTATCATCTACTGTGAGGAGAAAGTTGCCTGCCAGACTCCTTAGGCTTAAGATGGTAATTATTTTCCCCTTATTGAGAATTATATTTCCTTAATTAGGAAGTGATCTTTATTGTGGTGGTGGGAAAATCCAGGTCAGAGCTTTAAACTTTATTATGTGGATTAAATCATCAAGTTGGAGTTCTAAATCTTTATGGCTGCCATATGTCAACTGAAGATTCCTATTTTTCTGCACAGTCTTGCTTTTGTACTGAACATTCAGTAATGCACCTTTTATTTCCTCTAACCCATATCTGTTGAATTTGACACACCTTAAACTCTTGGCTATGTAGGCTTTCTTGCTCAAGCTGACTGTGGAGCACCCTATATGAGACATTTGGTCTTAAGTTTGGGGTTCTACTGTCACCAAGTATAACACCAGTGGGTGTTGTGAAGTCAATGATCAGATGTCGAAGGGCAGCTTCATTGTTGCTGAAACTGATGGCCAAGCTTTCACTGGTCAAGTCCCTGATTTCTGTACTTACGAGCAACAAATGTACCTAAGAGACGAGGGGAAAGGAAACTGGTGCAGATGTTGAAATGCATCAGATGATCAAATGTTCAGATTCTATCTTAGAGGAGAAAAAAAAAGTCCAGTGTTAAATGGCAGTTCTGTTAACTATTTAGACTTGTAAACTATATTCCCCACTTTAAAAGTGAAGAAAGCTTGGCAACTGTTGAATAATATTGTAAAATTATGTAGTACTTTGTCAGTATCTCAA
This sequence comes from Odontophorus gujanensis, assembly GCA_013399175.1. NCBI lineage: Eukaryota > Metazoa > Chordata > Aves > Galliformes > Odontophoridae > Odontophorus > Odontophorus gujanensis. Next base: position 1,354 of record VXAB01004205.1, on the reverse strand, counting down.
GTTATATACACTAATGTTATTACATTATAAATGTGTGCTTGTATGCTATATGCATGTTAATGTGCAAGCACGGTGGTTCCAGTCCTTACATGCACTGACTTGAAATACAAGTAATAATTGGCTCGTTTAACCAAAACTTGATGGAAAGGCAAAGGTTGCCTTGTTCCCAGCCCACAGTGTGTTCCTTAAAACAGATGTTTGTGTCTTGGCTGTTGAAGGTTCTTTTTCTTGAATGTTATTATTTTGCAGGGTATATGGCAAATACGCCAATAATTGAGCCTTGGGGAAATATTTTCTGTATTCATGGATAGCACTGCCCCAGAATTGTCAGCTCCTGAGATTGAATCCCTTCTTTGCAGCTGATCTGCTGTAATGTTGACTTCTACGTGCTCCTACTTCCTCCATGACTGAGCAGGGATATTACAGCAGCATTTACCTATTGTGGGTGATGGAAAAACTTGCCTTGGTGCTTGTGCTATAAAGAAACTCTTCCCTGATCTTTCTTTTAAATGTGTGAAGGTACTCAGCTTACAGGCTAACCTGACCCTATTGAAGGGTGGGGCTTTGGATGGCTGTGCTGTTCTTGGGTGTTTATTAAAATGGGTTTGTCAGCTTATAATGAGGAAACATCCTGTTTGATCATTTCTGTGCTGTGACTAGTTGGTGGTGCATGCTGCTTGCTCTGGTTAAATTATGGGCTAGTGGGGTAACAGTGGAACATACTGAAGTTGCTGTTTGCTTTGAAATGTGAGCACTTACCAACTGGCCAAATGTGCTTAATTTAAGTGTGGTACAAGACAAATGATGCTTAGAAAACTACTTGTCTTATATTTCAAATTGCAGTTTATTTCTTGCAGTACTGAAGTTCTCTTTGGCTCTCTTTTTATAAATGCATATCAAGAGAGGAGCTATATAATCTTGGTTTGGGCCTTTTATGCTGTTTCAGCAAGGGATAATGATCCTAAATGTGGTTTTCATTGTCTAGCTTCTCAACCAATACTTGTTTTGTTCTTTCTCAGCTGATTATGAGACTGGTAAGAATTTCCTTGCACAGTAGCTATAGATGTAAATCTGTGGCAGATATAGATGAAATACTGATTTCCTCTTTTCCAGTTTCTGTGATCTTTTAAATCAAAGCCTAGCTTCCTATCTACTGTCTCACTGGAAACCAGTAAGGCCGAGTAATTACTTGGTGGACACTGGTCCTAGACACCAGTAGGAAGTGCTGGCTGGCTGCAGTGGCTGGCAGAGAGCCAAAGCAAAGTTTGAAGCTGTTTGATACCTGCGAAGGCCTTTTTATTGCCTGTAGGCTCTGTCACCATTAACATTATTCATATTCTACATGGGAGGGGGG
>VXAB01004204.1:0-13331 GCA_013399175.1 Odontophorus gujanensis | reverse complement strand
AAAAGTCATGAAACCATGACAGTACCTGAATACCTCACAGCAGTTCCCATTTCCTCAAATGCCCAAATCAGACTTCATCTGTTGCTGATATTTATTAAATGATTGATGTTTTTTTACAGATATATAGGAGAAATTAGCTTAGATTCTGCAAGTGTGTGCTGTGGTTTAATCCCAGCAGACAGCTTAGCATCATGCAGCGACTCATTTGCTCTCCCCATTGGGGATGTGGGAGAGAATCAGAAAAATAGAAGTGCAAAACTCTAGTGTAAGTAAAGACATCTTATTGGTAAATCAAAACTCTTGAATTAGCAAAGCAAAACAATGAATTAATTCATTAATTCTTATCAGCAGCCAGATGTTCAGCAGTTTTAGGACTCATCACATGTAACAGTTTCTTGGAAAGACAGATGCCATCACTCCAAATTTCCCCACCTTCCCTCTTCCTCATCTGAGGTTTTATTGCTGAATATGATGCTATTTAAACGTAAATTCCTTTGGTGAGTCTAAGTCAACTGTCCTGTTTCTGTTCCTCCCAGCTCCTTGTGCATCTCCAGCTACTCGCTAGCAGCAAAGCACAAGAAGCAGATAAGTCTTTGGCTCTGTGCAGTCCTGCTCTGTGACAAGTGAAACAACAGTGTATTAACATTACCATTTTCATCAAAAAATCCAAAACACATAATCGTACAACCTCCTGTGAGGAAAATTAAATCTATCCTAAGCCAAAATTCTGACAGTATGTTAGCGCCAGACTAGTGTAAGTTTTCAAGTCCTTTTCAGTCCATTTAGTGCCCGATTACATATTTGGAGAACTAGTACACATTCAAATTTCAGCGGTTGTGAGTACTGCTGTAGTCAGTTCGGGAGTTTGCTGATTTTACCCAAATTTATGCATCAAATGGTAATGTGACTGAAATTTATTCTTAGTCCCTAACTAACTGTACTACAAAAAGTTTAGCTTCTCTGTATGGATTATAAAAGCATTTTGTCCAGATATGACTACTGGGAGAGTGAGTAGGTGATTATGAGTTCATGAAAAATGTAATGTATCAGGGACATGGCTCAGTGGCCATGGTGGTGATGGGTTAATGATTGGACTAGATGATCTTAGAGATTTTTTCCAAGCTTAATAATTCTCTGGTTCAGTCTGTACAGGGAGCTGAAGAAAACTATTAATTCTATAATGAAGTTGAGAGCATGGCTTAATGTTGCCTTCTTCTCCCCAGTACAGTGTAACTGTCAACCACTCCTCAAGGTCTACTGATTGTCTACACTTGTCCAGTGTATTTTCAATCTGTTTATGTTCATTGCTAAACTAATCCAGTCAAGATGCTGCATATATTTAAATTCCATAAACCTTCTTAGAATCTCACACACCCATTCAAATGAAGTGCATATCAAGGTTGTCTAATGTAAGATGTGGTTACATACTTTTGTGTATGTGCATGATTTCAATATATAAATATAGATACCAAAACATCAAATATATATATATTCTTAAGCACAGGAATAGGCTCCCCAGGGAGGTGGTTGAATCACCGTCCCTAAATGTGTTTAAGATCCATTTGGACGTGGTGCTCAGGGAAATTATTTATTGGAGGGTTGTTAGAGTTAGGGTACTGTGGTTCTGTTGAAGTTGGACTTGATGATCTTGAAGGTCTTTTCCAACCTGAGCAATTCAGCGATTCTATCATTCTGTGATTCCATATATAGAGTGTTCATGTACATATTGACATACAGACAGACAATTGCAAATACAGATATAAAATGTGAAGAAATAAACGTTTATTTACAGAAGAATGAAAATGATAGATCAAGGGTCAGACACAACCTCTTACTGAAGTCCATGTTTTTCCTGAGCATACAATCCTAAGTATGCTGTAACTATCAAGCATGAGGCTGATAGTGGAATGTTTCACCCTGCTGTGGTACCAAATTTTTATTACTGATTTTGAAATCAAATATATGGAAAAGAGACATAATAAATTTAAGATGGAGAAAGTAATATGTATTTTTACTTCAAGGGCCCAGACTGTTATACTTCAGATCAACCATGGTGTTACACATACTTTAAATATATAAACCTGTGAGGATATGTGAAGGAGTTATGGGCGCTCAGAAAAGTTGAGCCAGAATAGATTGGATAGGCCTGCAACAGGTCAGTACATATTTTTTTCTAAAACCTAAGAAAGAAACCCAGAAGACTGAATTTGGCTATTTTTAGAAAGCCACTTAGTACTTGTGGAAAGTGGTGAAAACATGTGCCTATCACCTCAAACCTAAATTGGTAACTGTTAGAACTAAATTGATAATTGTTATCTAAAGATAACAGCCTTGTACCACTGCCCTTATTTATTTGCTTTTTTTTCCTCATATTTATTATTTTACAAAGAAAATGAGTGTAATTTCTGAGCTTAACTTTATATTTACATTTCTTCTGAAAACCTAATTCACTGATAGCATTAGACCAAATTTAAAATTTTCGCTTTCTTAACTTAAATGCACAAATTCACACCTCCCCTTTCTACCTTCTTCTGTTTCCATTTCTCTCACTCACACATACGTGAAACAAAAGCCTATATTAAAATAACATCATTGAGGTTGCAAAGTCAAGCCTATAGAAATTAGAGAATGTGAAAATTAAGTTTTCCTGTGAATTTTAATTAGCTGAAGGTGGCAGGCATCCCNAACAATTACCATAAATAATATCTGATATTGGTTAAATTATTTCATGTCATGCATTTGAAAATATAGCATGTCTGCTTTTTTTGGTATCCTATAAGAACTCTCAGAATTCCATGACCACTTCATAGATTTATTGTTTATTGAATACTTTTCATAGTAAANTGGAAAAAAATAGCATGTGATCATTTAATTAAAGACCATGCCGTAATGCCATAATACCCCCACACAAGGGTGCCAAATTAATGTTATATGGGCAAATTTAATTCGAACATTCCCTAACTTGTTTTGAGTGCTTGACTTTGCAACCTTAATAATGTTCCTTTAATGCAGTTTTGTATGTGCACATTTTAAACAGAACTATCTTAAGGAAGCTTTTGTCTGAAATATTACTGTCACTGAATCTTATTTAGACTCTTATTGTATTATCATAATTTCATGGCATTTTAATTTATATTGCATTATTGAACAGTTAACTTACTTCCACTACTCAATTAGGCTGGTAATATTGTTTCACTTTTAATATGCTTCTCTTGCTGTTCAACAAACTGTAATTATTAGAATGCTATTTATATTTACCTAGTGCCACCTTTTCTTTCAGGTAAGCAAGATTACAGTAAGTGTCACCACAGAAAAGAAATTATCTTAATACAATCATAGAAACTTACTCACAAAATTCTCATGGTCATATCTAGGACATAATAGCACAAATAAAAATAATATGAGATGAAAGAGTAAGATAACAATTACCATAAATAATATCTGATATTGGTTAAATTATTTCATGTCATGCATTTGAAAATATAGCATGTCTGCTTTTTTTGGTATCCTATAAGAACTCTCAGAATTCCATGACCACTTCATAGATTTATTGTTTATTGAATACTTTTCATAGTAAAATATTATTATTATTATTATATATTTTACTAATGTCTTTCTTCTTGCTGTTCAAAACAACACAGTTAAAGCCAGAAAGCTGTACAAATCAAAACTCAATGATATGTAACCTCAGAAACCTGCACTTACATTAATAGTTGTGCTTTATTAATATTATTGTTCTTTTTATCAATTTTAGATTCTGTGAGCTGGAAATTACTAAAATAACACATACAAGCATATGCTTTTCAAAATGTCTATTTCTCTCTATTGATTGCAAATGATACCAAGACAATAAAATTAGTAACTACTGCTGGGATCCAAGCTTATTAGTCTACTTTTGAAAATTGATTCCTAATACACATCATCCATTAAAAGAAAATATTAGGTACAGCCCATTTCCATTTAATCTTAACTTAGTAGTTTAGTCAGTAAGGAGGTCTGCTACAGGAATTTTTCAAGATGTGTGGTTGAAGCCATGTCTCCTGATGCTCATTTCCTGAGCAAGGATTGCAAGCAAGTTTCAAAGAAGGGAGCAGAAAATTATTTTACCATTTTTGAGGGATCTTTATTGACTTCATCATATTTAAGCAACGTGAAATATAACAAATCTCATAAGCTAGAGGCAGATGAAAAAGTCATCCTGACCTTCCACACATGCTGTAAGTTAAATGGTCAGGAAATACACTGCAAATAGGTAAATGTCAGCAATATCCTCTGGACCCCGATTGTATGTGGTTAGATTTACTTCCTGGGATACACACAGGTTTTTGAAAGAATAAGGCAAAATACTTAGCAGTGCTGATTTAGTCCAAAACTTTTGGGACATTGTTACACCGTTAATATCTCTTATTATTTATATTACATTTAGTACTGCCTTTAGAACAAAAAAGTAATTCAGTCCTTCCCTAGAGTTTAAAATGTACACTGCATATATATAAGCAACGATTTCAGGTGCCTTTCTCAGTGATCAATTAGCTAAGTCGTACCTGTTTGTGGGAGTGTGTGAGGGGGAGCTTAACTCACCTAATTTTGAAGCACAAATTAATAGCTTTCTTCCTCTAATTAATTTGTGCTGCTAATTTGAACTCACTGTAATTGATATATCCAAAACCAAGGATTAGTAGAGTGGACAAAGACCACTGTCCTGGTCGGTACCTTGCTTTTGACAGTACAAGATTGCAGGATGATGGAACCTGAAACCTTGTTATGGACAGCTACAGCTTAATGTCCTGAACAGTGATCATCTTCCTGAACCGTCTTGTATTTGTTTACTTAACATTTTTCAGGCAAGGGAGAGCTTGGAATTCCAGTGGTCCATATAGAACCAGTTCATTACCAGGATCTTAATAACCATTTACTTGCACTTACAGCTTGATTGCACATCTGTGCTGAACAAGCCTGCTCATTTACTCCTTCTGGATATTTTGAATTGGCTACTTTGACTTCTAGACAATATTTTCTTGGATCTGCTTGGAAAATCCTATTGATATATGCTCTTCTAGCGTTCAGTTATTCTTTGAAGCATGCTTACCAGTATCTCACTAGGCACAACGTGGAAGCACAGTGAATACTAATTCTCAATAGAGGAGAGAAAAATTGAGTAACTGAGGAAGAGAGAGGGATTTTAGGCTTTTTCATCTAAACCTTCAGAGTCACGTGACAATACTGCAGAAGGATCAGTAAAGAAAAGAAAGCAGATGACTAAGTTATGCCATAGAATCATAGAATTGCTCACTTTGAAAAAGACCTTCAAGAGCACCAAATCCAGCCTCAACCTAACCATACTAATCTAATTCTAACAACTCACTGCTAAATCATGCTTCTGAGTGCCACATCCAAATGGATTTTAAACATATTCATGGATGGTTATTCGACCACTTCCCTGGGCAGCCTTTTTATGGATAACTATGATTACTCCTCTTACACCATCATTTACAGCAAGAACAGCTCTGTAGAGATTTTTCACCTAATTTCTGAGGCAAAGCTGTCTGCATCTTCTTGTTTGAACATAGTTTGGCAGAAAGTTAGGAATCATTCTCTACAGAAACCTTTAACAGCCTGGAATATAGGTCTGAAAACCACCCAGAAGAGGAGCTGCGTAGAAGGGAGACCTTGACTCAAAGAATAATATTTTATTTCAATTTTGGTACACTCTCTATTCTCAGCTTCACTCCATAGCCTCATCTCTGACATGAACTTGAAAATCTTGCCTGCAGTAAGCTAGTCCAGTCTTGAGGAGAAAACATGCAGATGTAGCACCTTAAAATAGCTAAGACCTAAATGACTTTGTTATTAGTGTTCTATTTTGTTACAATTTCAGCAGAAACAGAAGGAAGGCCAAAATCATTGGACAAGAAGAATTCATTTGCTGTGAGGCAGAATAATAAGTAGATTGATAGATAAATTTTCTCTGATATTTCTTAGCAGTAAAAGGCCATCTCAGGTTAAAGTTATGTGCTTGCTTCTACGACAGGGCTCTCATCTGCAATCTGTAAGCTGCTCGACCAAATTCTCTGTTGTGACTCCAGCAGGGTTGTAAGAAAGGAGAATTTAGCTTCCTGTTAATAGATGGCTGGCTGTGTATGTGGGAGGGGGCTGAGGAGAAGGCTGTTAATTAAATTTGAATGCAAGATTCTGCTCTTTGCAGCTGAATTAAAAATAAAATACCAATTGAAGTTTAATTACTGTCTTTGCTTACTTGTGCATTCAAACTTGAAAGATGACTTCACACTCTGCTTTTAAGCTCCTGTGGCTCAGAGATGATTATGGAGTTTGAGTGCTGTGTGACACACAGTCTTATCAAATACCCCATGCTACCACAGAGACATTAATGCAGTTGATAAGGGAGGGAGAAAGTAAAGTCTCGGGGCCAAATTGAGAAGGATGTTATCCTGAAGCATAAAAACAGGAAGCAGGCTTGCTTTAGGAAGTCCCAGACTCCCATTGGCTTCAGTTAAGGTAATGATTACTCATTAACCAGTAGCAGTTATTCATTACTTGTTAACTATGAGATAACTATTGCTGTCCTGCAGCTGGAGAAAATATTTAATTAAGGGAAGGGAAGAACTTGGAAAATGCTTCTGAAAGAAACCTTTTTTCTATTTGTGAAGTAGGCATAACTTACATGATAATGACTGGGGAAATATAGAGAAAACTGTTGTTTCCATTAGAAAACAGAGTGTAGCTGTGTAACAACTATCAGTTTTGTGTTAGCATTTGCTAATGAGTCACATCTTGGCACATTTCTATGCCTTCTTTTTTCGTCTAAATCGTAAATCTGCTGCTTTAAAAAGCAGTGACCATTATTCTGAAAGTACTCTGTACAGACTGTACCTAGAATAAAGCACAGCTTGTTCATCTGTCTGTCTGTCTATCTATCTATCTATCTATCTATCTATTTATCCACCTATTTATTTTTATGAGTCTGAAGAAGTTTTAAGCTCTCAAATAAGGAGAAGAAGGAAAAATAAGCACAAAAACCCTCTGAGTCCTTTTAATGAAATTCTTACCGTAGGATTCTGCTATGTTTGAATAAAGCTGTCAGAGCCCAGTCCGACACACTTTGTCACTTCCCCAGCTGCCTCTGGCTCTCTGCTTCTCCTTTTCAGTAGTTCATTGGAAGCTTAAATAAAGTTGGTGTCCTATAGGTATAGTAAGCCAGCTAATTAAATCTTCACTAAAACTGAAATAGTCTTCAATGAACATTTTTTCATTTTTTTCTTTATTTATTCATTCACTTATTTTAAAGTACAGATTTTTTAATATGTCTTTACTCAATCTAAGTTGTTTCTTTAATGGAAAATTAAGCTAAAAGTGTATTTTTTACTTATTATTACCTTTCCATCTGAGACCCTAAAAATAGGAGCTAGTGTCAAGGAAGACAAGCGCGTGACATTGGATGACAAGAACCATCTTAAAGGCTGATAGAGGAAAGGTAACTTCTAAGGTGTCTAAAATGACAGTAGATATCCATATTTTGCCATATAAATAATGCCTTTTGGAGCTATTCATTTTACTCTGGGTTTCACTTACATTTAGTCGTAAGAATAGCACTCTGGCATTCATTGACCACACAAGGCTGTATTTAGTTGTGCACAGGAAGAGGTTTTTGTGGGCTGTTTTTTCTGTTCCCAGATGCTAATCCTGGAAATAAGATCTAGTATCTTGTGTCTGCATTATGTCACTTGCAGGTCAGCGGTGAGCTGCTTGGTTAACACTGGGTTTCTGGGGAAATATCAGATAACCACATCCGACAACTGAACTGAACGGAATTAAACTCATCCAAGATTTCTTCATTGATGAAAAAGATGGAGAAGGGTAGGAACCTATATCTGTAATATTTTAATATATGAGCTCAATCTCATCTCTTATTTTAATCTCATTTCTTATTTATTGGGCTTCTTCAGGAATATTTGGGCCAGTGGGGATTCTTCTGAAAAAGAGACTTTTAGAGACAGAACCTATTCCTGCAGTTGGACTTCTGCTCCTCTTTTGGATAAAGTCTTAATGTATATGAAAATCACCGTCAAAAAACATCTACTTGACAAACACCTGATAATAACTGCGAGATGAAGGAAAAGAAAATATAGTTTTTCAGTGTTTTCATTATTCAGTGGAATTGTTAATCTAGTAAAATATACTGAAAATTCAGGCATTATGCCTGAATTTGCAACCCTGTTAGCCTGTAAAACATACGCAGTGTATCCAAACTATACATCTCTGCTTTTCTATGAAATGGTTAATGCTTGAAACAGGGAATATAATAAAAACAAAAACTATTATGCAAAGTTAGTTTAATGATACGCAGTTTAAAACTGCAGCAATTGTTTTTGGTCAGTTTCTTGCAATCTGCAAGGTAATTTTTTTCAATTTATTTGGAATTAGTCAAGTGCACTGTTGAAAAGGCAGAGTGAATTGATGTTAAATAGTTTTTGGAAGATGTAATTGTCTGATGATTTGTAAATAGCCAAGCTTATCAAAAAAGTAATTTAAATGTTATGCTGACAATTTTGTTCAGTTTGGTGTACTCTGTAAACTTGTGAATCCAATTTTTAGCCCTCATTAGCATCAGAATTCTCTTTGCACTGCTAAATAAATTCAAGTATTTTGTGTGTATGCCATAAGCACTTAGTGCTAAACTTTTACTAATCTTTAACTGGAATAGACAAAATATAGTCAGGTTATAATAAAAAATGCTTCATTTTGCAGTCACTGTGACATAGATATTCCATTTACATAGGGAGGGAGGGGAGAGAAAGGGAGGGACAAGTAGGGGAGAGGAGAATTTAGTCAATTCTAATTATTTATTGACATATATTATAAGGCACTATAATGAGTACTCCTTAAAATAAACCTGTTTAGAAAGTGTGCGTTTACATTCACTTTTTACTTGGATATTGTTTTTTCCTTATATTCATATTTGTTTTCTAAACCATAAAATCTGAAAATATTCTTCCCTTCCCCTGAGATTACATCAATAGCATACCAGTGTTTCAGTTCAATGCTCAGCTGGAGCATCTGTTCTGAATTAAGCAAGGGGCTTTTTCATACCACACATCATGCAGAAGGTTATAAACCATGGGGAGTTGGTCAGGGGCAACTGCTGCTTAGGGATTGGCTGGGCATTATTGACAGTTGCTGAGACACATTGCTAATGGAGCATCAGTCAGTGGGAAGTTATATTTTTTGCTTGGCATCAGTCAGTGAATGAAAAGTGATTGTACTGAGGAGATAGATGATGGCTGCTCTACAATATCAGGTGTGTGTGTTGTTGGTGTGGCATTACAGGTTGAAAATTCCTATCATTATTCTATTTTACTGTTGTACAACTCTTGGCAATGGTGGGGCAGTCTGACAAAACGGCATGTGACATGAAAGTGCATAAGTGAGGCAAAGGAGTGCATATGGATTCCTACATGTAGAATAAGTGGCACCTCCTGACATTCGTTGACTAAATAGTGGATATGAGCTCAGTGAGGAGGTAGGTGGTGCATTTCAGTGGTGGTAACAGTGACACTGAGTCTCATCCACTGGCATAGATTTATTTGAGCATGGAACTCAGTCTCTTGTTCATTGCCGGTGAAAACATATAGCGAAGGTGTTGACTATGTGGAAGAATTTTTTGGCCAGAATTTTTTGGCCAAAGTGACTATGAAATTGTAGAGTTTGCTATTCTTGGTGATGTCAAGAAGGTAACTAGCAAAACTGCTACCTTGGACTTCTGGAGGTCAGACTTTGACCTGTTCAGGACACTTGTTGCAAGGGTCCCTTGGGACTTGCTCCTGAGGGGTAAAGGGGTCCAGGAAGCCTGGATGCTCCTCAAGATGGAAATCTTAAAGGCACAGGAGCAGGCTGTCCCTGAGTCCCGTAAGTCTAGCTGGAGGGGAAANGCAACCAGGGGTTCAGACCCAGCTAGCACAGGTTCACAAACGGCAGGTCGTGCTTGTCCAACCTCATCTCCTTCTATGACTGGGTGACCAGACTGGTAGATGAGGGAAAGGCTGTTGATGTAGTCTACTTGGACTTCAGCAAAGCCTTTTAAAATTCCTTCCTTGTGGAATTCCTTATTCTCAAAAGATTTTGCCAAAAGAATAAAAGGCCGTATTTTCACCTATGTTAAAAGCAATAAATGAACAAATACAATGAAGTGCTGTTCAAATTAACCTTTTACACCAACAGCTGGTATTATCTGCAATGTCCCATAGCCCATGCATTCTATCTTGGACTTTTTCCACCTAACTTTAGTTATCTTTAGTGCAAATCCATCTATCTGAACTCATCCTCTCGACTCTCCTTTCAGTTCACGAAAGGAAGCAGAGATCTAAAGGAGAAATTCATTCTTTAAAGTTTAGAAAATAAACACCGAATGGATGAACCAAATTTTATGCTGCTTATTTAATTATTTTTATGATTATGAAGATATCTAATGTCTGTGATTACCTATTATTATGAAGATATCTAATGTCTGTGATGACCTGCCTGAGAAGTAGAGGACAGATACTCTAATAGAGGTGTATGCATGCCAAAGCTCTATAGTTAATGTGCATGACTGCATCCTGAAAGAATTAAGGAATGAGTCAAGTGTATAACTCTCAGACAGGATATGCTTAAAACAAACAAACAAAAAAAAAATACACAAAAACAAACCAACTAACTAACAATAAAAGTGGGATGATTTCTTTACAATCTACACATACCTTCATGGGGAAAAAAAATATTAGATAGTAACATGCATTTCAGTTTAGTAGAGACAGATGTAAAAAAAAGTTCTGGGAGTCGTACAAATTCAAGTGTGACAGAAGGTATTTCCAGCAGACAGGAAGACTGAACATTTGACACTAGTTCTAGAAAAGAAGCCAACCAGATACAGAGAAGTCAAAAATGTGGTCGGTTGTGTTAAATAGGATATTTATCTGAGATTGAATAAGTATCTGAGAAACTAGTTTTTGGCAGTTTTCTTCCCCATATATCTTCTTTATATAATATTATCAAGCTAGTGTGGAACTTGTTATTGTTCCATGCAAGTAACTGATATCTTAATGTCCTTATCAATATGTGGTCTTACTTTCAACATTCCAGAACTGAACAATGAAATAGGAAAATTCAAATGAAAGAGATACTCAAAGATCGTCAAGTCCAACTGTCTGACATCTTCAAGACTAACCAAAGTTTAGTGCATTGATAAGAGTAAATACCTCTTAAGCGCTGACAGAAATCAGTGGGATATCAACTGCCACTCTAGAAAGCCTCTTCCAGTGTCTGACCACTCTCATATTAGAAACATGTTTTTTATTGTGCAGTTAGATCCTTCTGTGGCACAACTTTGTGCCATTCCTTCATGTCCAGCCATAAGTTCCCAGGAAGCAGAAATATGCACTTTTGTCTCCACATCCCCACCTCATAAAGTTTCAGAGAGCAACAGGGTTATTTTTGACCTCCTTTTCTAGGCAACCTAAGTGTTCTCCGCTTCTCACAGGATATGCGATACTGCCTCTCTGCCAGATTTGTTGCCCTTATCTGGACACTTGGCCCTCATCATTTATATTCGGTGTAAATTATTTGTTATTCCAACCTCAGTGCTTTTTCCTGATTTTTTGCTGTTTCTTTTGAAGATAATGTCAGTACTTCAGGACAACACTACAATCACAGAGGAGTTCTTTTTTTTATTTTTTATTTTTTTGTATTTTCAGGACTGTATTTTTATTGGAGTTGGCTGAATCCTTCTTTCCACTCCTGGTATCTTTTTCTCTAATTTCTCCACTTCCCAACTCCTGATGTAGCAGAAGAAGAACACCTGAAGCACAGGTATATATATACTTCAGGCACCACTGCTCTGCTGTTATGTTCTACTATACTGAAGAAAATGAATCTTTTCGAACAGGTGAATTTTCCAGAAGAAGTGGACCAAACAGACTCAGTTCATTGAATAGAAAATATAATGGTGATCTGAACTTATTATCTTCAATAGAGTCCATGACATTTTCTCCAAGCATATTGATCTGCCAGAGAGAGAGGTGCAGGACTGAAGGAGAAAGGGAGCGTGATTTTCCTACTTACCACGTTGCGTCAGTCATTGTAATGCTAGTCACAATGTATAAATGACTCATACAATCAACAGGGCTAGTTGTTTTGAAGGAGCTGCAACAAATGCTTCTTTGAGACAGAATTAAAAGCTGCTTTAAAATATACTCTATACGTATTACAAATTTGTTAAGAATGAATGTCATTTTCCTGTGTTCTCTCCCAGTGTTGTCCTTTGCACAGTGTCCAAAGTGATTTCAGGAAAACACGCATAGCACATGTCCAGTGGTCCATTCTTCTTTTGTAAGACCTTTCTAGTAGTTAATCACTTTTCTCCCTATGCATATCTGTTCCTAGTAAGTTGTTAATAAAGACTGAACTAATTTCAAATCTTATTTAACCTGACTTGCATCGGAAGCATGTCCCTGAGGAAAGAAAGACAGACAAACAAAACAAATCTAAAAAAACACAACCAAGCCAACATCAGCCTTTTTTCTTCTCTATTTTCCATTAGAGTTTTTTTTTTTTTTTTTCCCTTACTTTGTTTTATTGAAGAATCTTGTCTCTGGAGATTAGCAAAGCAACAGAGAATTCTGCCTCATTACGGAATTGACATTTGTGCTGTTGTAGTTATGTCAGTGTTTCTATCATGGTCCAATTCCCCTGCTTTGCTGAATGAAATGTCTTTTTATTTGTAATTTTTGACATCAGCATAGTGAATTCCCATTTTGTTCCAGACTTTTAACAATAGATATGCCATTGTTCCATTGTACAGATCTACTTTTGAATACCCTGCAAATAATTTTGCACTTAGAAGTATTAATAAGTCCTTCAAATTAATACTTTGGAGGCACCATAACTATTGTAGATAGAAGACATTGAAATTCCTTGGCAGAATCACAGTGCTAGTAATTTGTTTTTATTTTTTATTTTTAATACTAACATAATATCAAGTCCATTTATTTTGATGCTACCTTAATTTGATCCATTTTACACCTTGTCCACGGTACATATGAATTTTTGTGTGTGTGTGTGTGTGTCAATGCATGAAGCTATTGCATTTTGCTGTAATCTGAATTTTATAATCTTGTCTATTACTTACAAGCAATCTGCTCCTACAGTTGTTCCTAGGTGTTTTTATAAACTAATTTAACATCTGTTTGTAATATATAAGTATATCAACTTACAAATAGGCAATAGGACTTATCATTGTTAAGAACTGCTGTGCAGACACACGGAGTTACATTAGTAAA
>VXAB01004203.1:0-22541 GCA_013399175.1 Odontophorus gujanensis | reverse complement strand
CGCGCCCCGGAGTCCGGTTGTACGACCCGAGACTGGAAAAAAAAGGAAATGGGGTATGGGGGGGATCGCGGTGCTCCGTGGGAGGTGCGGCGACGGCCGGCGGCATCGCCCACCCGCTGCTGTCGGTTTCCTGTCTAACCGCCGCCGCTCCGCGGGTTCTGCCGTTGTGCTGTAACGGCAGCGTGCCGGGCAGGGCTCCCCGGCCGCGGCCATGCAGCGGACGGAGCCTGGCATCGGTCCTAAGAGTGCTGTGGGTACCACGTTCGGTACCGAGTGGCTCCGGCCCCGAGTGGTTGTGCTTTGCTGCGGAGGAATTGAGGCCGGGGGGGAAGATGGGGCTACTCTCAGATGCTTATAATGTTTCTTTATCAGGGGATTGAGTGTACCCTTAGTAATTTTGCAGATGGCACCAACTTGGGAGGTAGCGTCGATCAGCCTGGGGGTAGGGAGGACCTCCAGAGGGATCTAGATGAACTGGATTACTGGGGTGAGCTGAATGGGATGAGATTCGACAAAGCCAAGTGCCAGGTTCTGCACTTTGGCCACAGTAGTCCCATGCCATGCCACATTCTTGGGGATGAGTGGCTGGATGACTGTGAAGAGGAAAGGGACCTGGGGATGTTGGTTGATGATCAGCTTAACATGAGCTGGCAGTGTGCCCAGGTGGCCAAGATGGCCCATGGCATCCTGGCCTGCATCAGATATAGTGTGGCCAGCAAGAGCAGGGAGGTGATCATCCCCCTGTACTCAGTGCTGCTGAGGTCGCATCTTGAGTTCTGTGTTCAGTTTTGGGCCCCTCACTACAAGAAAGACATTGAGGCCCTGGAGTGTGTTCAGAGAAGGGCAACAAAACTGGTGAGGGGTCTGGAGCACAAGTCTTATGAGGAGCAGCTGAGGGAGCTGGGATTGTTCAGTCTGCAGAAGAGGAGGCTCAGAGGAGACCTCATTTCACTCTACAACTTCCTGAAGGGAGGTTGTGATGAGGAGGGGTTTGGTCTCCCAGACAACAAACAGGACCTGAGGAAATTGCCCCAAGTTGTACCAGATAAGGTTTAGATCGAACTAAGGTAAAACTTTCTCTCGGAGAGTGGTCAGGCACTGGAATGGCCTGCCCAGGGAGGTGGTGGAGTGTCTGTCCTTGATGATGTTCAAGAGGCATCTGAATGAGGAGCTATGAGATATGGTTTAGTAGCTTGTGGCAGCAGTGGGAATAGGTGGTCGATAGGACTAGATGATCTGGTTATAGATGACTGGTTGTTTCCAGCCTTGTGATTGTATGATTTCTCATGTTTCCCTTAGCATCCAGTGCTTCAGTGATGCTGAACTGGTAGGGAGTGCCTGTGGCACTGCTACAGTGCCACTTCCTTTGCAAAATGTGTTTAATATTATGAAGTGAAGGCTGGACTGGCACTTCAGTGTTGATCTTGTGTGATTTCTTACAGGTAGTTTGGAAGACTTCAGAAGAGCACTCTTTTTAGTATTTCTATCTACTTTCCATGTTTGTTTTCCACAGTATGAATGGGATCATTCAGTGCACAAAAGGAAGCGGCTCCCCCCAGTGAAGCGGTCCCTGGTGTATTACCTAAAAGGCAGGGAGGTCTGGATGCAGAATGAGTCTAGCTACCACCGCCTGTTGCACGGATATGCAGCCCAACAGCTTCCCAGCCTTCTGAAAGAGCGAGAGTTTCATCTCGGAACCCTTAATAAAGTGTTTGCCTCCCAGTGGCTGAACCACCGGCAAGTGGTGTGTGGGACAAAATGCAACACAGTAAGTACCACTTCTCTTGTTTCTTTCCTCTGTTCTTAAATTCCCTTTTCTCCCAGTTATGCTTTTTATAATGTATGTATTCTACCAAGGAAGATGTTAGGAAATAACTAGAACCAGAATGAACATTGTATGGAATTAAACATGAATATGTGTAACACTCAACTATTGCCCATTCTCTTCTGAAAACATGGTTCTGTGCATATGACTCTGAGCTGGGCTGAGACCTGTACCTGTACACAGCCTCACTAATCTGCACAGAATAAGTTACCTTATTTTCAGAGTGCAGTGCAGCAGTGGGGTTGAATCTTTCTTGTGTTCTTGTGCTGCAAATCCAGGAGGAGGGACTCAGCAGCTGTCCATCTAATTTCTAAATATCATGTCTAGCAGCATATGCTGGTGAGACTCTGTTTTTATTTTTCATCCTCAGTCTATTTTAGTTTTACGTGGTGTTATGTCTTGATGACTTTGAGAAGTTACTACAGAACTATAAGCTGCCTTTAAACTCCCAGTATTTTTCAGAGTAACTAGAAATGTTCTAAGCTGAAAACATGAATTTCGCTTATTCAGGATTATCCTTTCATTGTTTCCTTTATGATTTTTTCCACTTTAGATCTCTTTAGTATATGTATTCTCACGTTCATGTACTTTCATATGCTTTATCAAACACTAAAAACTCCTCAGGCTCTTAAAGTGATGATTTGGATTTCAAACATAGGGGAATATTGAAATGAGATATTAGGTATTTTATAAATGGAAGCTTCAGCTAAGGCTACAATTTCACATTGGAAGCTCTGATTGAGTTAGAGTAAAATCCAAAATTTGTTCCTTGCAGGTTGTTTGAGCTACTGAAACCAAGGAATGTACAGTTTAAACATCTTGTAATCTTCCAAGTATATTTGATGCAGTTGTTTCTTTACTTTAATGACTTTTTATGTAGAAGCTATGTCCCATGGTCTGACTTGCCAAGAGCAGTGATATTTTTTTCATTTCAAATTTTCTGTAATTATTCATAGTTGCACAGGAGGAGACTTTTATGCAGTAGCTCTTAAGAAGCAAGGCCTAGCTGTATAGGCCAAACAGTGTTGTAACAGAAGCAGAGTCTCTCTGCCTTCTTTCTCCATGTGTGCTCATTGCCTCAGCTGATCAGCTGTCAGCCCTTCAGGGAACAGCTTACAGAAGACCAACTCGTGCTAAAACACCAACTTGCAAAATCTTGCTTATTCTAGCAAGATCATTGCAGGTTTTATAGAGCTACAACAGCTTTGCTGTGTTCTGTAACTTCTGTAGTTCCATCGCCTCTGAAGCAAAGATAAATGGACAAGTGCATTGATACTGCAGCCTTGCAGAAAATTGTTTATGACCAAACAATCAGAGAACTGAAGAGGAATTCAACCATACGGTTGTTCCCACTGCATATGCTGCAGTGAGGTATATGCTTCCACAGCTGAACTTAGATTACAGATGGACATTGTCTTTGTCCTGATGACAAAACTCAGCTTTGTCATTGTGGAGGATTATATATGAATTATGAATACTGTAGTAGCTTTAGTTTGGTTGCTTTGTGTTCATATTATTACAACTAGAGTGTTAAACTGCACTCTAATTATAAGATTTTCTCTCTCATCTCCTGAGTAAGCAACATAATTAAGATGAGTTCTTTTCCTTATTCTCACACAGTGGAATTGGGAATATATTTGTATCAACTTTGTTAACTGTAATGAGATTTGTTACTGTGGCATTGCTTGTAATTAAAGCTGGTGTGACAGAAAAATATAAACCAAACCAGTTACTTGAATCAAAGTTTGAGTGTAACAATGGGAGCTTCTAGCAGTTAATTTATAAATTGCCTTTGTCTATGCTGTGCCAGAGGTATTCACTATTTGAATAAGAAAATAAAAATACCCTCTTGTCATAAGACAAACTTTGCTTTTAGTCAGTCGACAGTACTGGTCACTCTAAATGCTGAAGAGAACGTAGAGCTCACAGTTGTTCATTTTTAATAAGAATAATAACTTGTGTTATTATTTCAGGTAACTTCATACTTAAGATTATCACTGAGTGTCCTTATATGTATGAAAGAACTTTACTGACTTCCAGTGAATTCTTGAATGCTTGCAGTTGATCAACCAACTGCATATCAAATTACACATTTCGGTTTATTAAAGGTGGTGCATACTTTGTTTCCTAGATACTTTATTATATCCAAGTATTCAAGTGTCAGAAAACTTTAATGAGATTTTCTGAGGTGGGATTCATGTTTGCAAAGGCCTTCTTGATTTTGGATACAAGGGGCTTCTTAAAGTCTTTTACTGAAGAAATATGAGGAAACAGGCAAACCTCTAAGAAGTGCAGACGGTTTATAGTGTGTCATCATGGCAATTACCAAAGGCTGGTACCAGGAAGTCTCAGAAAACACTGCCTGTAATTAGTGTGTTGTGCTCAAGCTTTTCAAAAACTGAAGAGATTATGAAGGAGACAAAAGCTTGTGACAGAAGAGAACTCTGAATGCTGATTTACTGTTTTTTTTTTTTTTTTCCCCTTTACATTATTTCAGGAAGTGGTGATGGATAAAGCAGCTTCTGAAAGAAGCCCAAATCATCATTTTGTATCTTTTTACCCCTTGGACCTATGTATCATAATTCTTTTGCTAATTATGAAGTTGTGTGTAAAAGCATTAGACCTTTAGATTTAAATACAGAAAGCTTTTCAAACAAACAGAAAACAAACAAACAAAAAACTGCTTGAATCCCTTACTGTTTGCTTTCTTCTGACTTATGAGGTGGCTTTCATAGGGCTTGAATAAGTTACTTCCTGCTTGCCAGTTCAGTACCTTTTTGTTTCTTTTCTCCTTGGTAGATTCACATGTTACTTTGGATGCCCTAGTGTAACCGAACAGATCTTGTTTCTACTTGGGGGATTTTTAATTTGTTCAAGAGAATCCCATGTTTGTTCAGCACATCTCACGTACTCGTAGTCTTCTAGTCATGGGACTGTACTGGTGAGCTATACAACTCATGGTTCTTACGTCTATGAATATGGGGGATCTACAGGGAAAATAATTTCCACCAAGTTAATGTATCCACTGGTTTTGGCCATGCTGTGAAGAGTCAAGTAGACTGCTTGTTTCTTGCTCCCTGGAGGAAAAGAGAAGTCATGTTCCCACAGTTTGTAAGTCTACTTGAGCCCTGTACTTTGTTCACTGTAAATAAACCTCTGACACAGCAAATAACACCTCAATTCACCTTTGTTTCAGTGTTTTGTGAGGGCATAGTCAGATGCTGTTTCTGATCTCTTGGGAGATCTGGTTTGGTTTTGGTTTTCTGTCTGCTGCATGTGATGCCCATGTCTGTTTTCAGAAATCGTTAGCTTCTTTGCCAGGTATGGCGTGGGTGGCAGAGATGCCCTTTACAGAATGAAGTCTCTCGCTTCTCCATCCTTTACCATCTGTCGACACGTTTAATACATCTGCCAGCCTCCTGAAATTAAACGTGGAGGGCAAGACACAAATGAAAACTGACAAATGTGACTTTGGCAGTGAGCATATTTAGCGATGCTGAAGCTTGTGCCCAGGAACTGTGCGGACTTTGAAGTTTCATATTCAGGTGGAGTGCTTGCTTGTACTGCTGTGCCTCTGGAATGGGAATGCAGTGTAAACTTGCAGACTTTTTTTTTTTTAAACTGCAGTTAACTTCTCTGAAGTTCCTTTATGTTCTTGATTGTTTTTTCCCTCTGGACATTGTCAGGGAGCTTGTGTAAGGCCATCACTCCCTTGTGTTGTCTTATTTCTATCGTTTTGTTAGTTAAATAAAATTTAGAAGTAATGATGTTGTTTTTCAGTTTGGCTGTGAGTAAAATTGTTATGATCAGGTTCAGCTGGTTGCTAGCCATGCAGAACAGGATGTTCCCACCTGCTCATTCTTACTGGCACTGATGTTCGCATGACTGAGGAGTCAGCTGGGTCAGCTCGCTGCTTTGTATTGAGACAAAGTTTTATTTAGGACTAGTTTCTGCCAAAGGCGGAGTGAGAAGATCTGAATGACCTGGCAGCTACATGAGCACCAGTTGCCACAGAAGTGGTGGGACAGGGTGTGTCTGTGAAGAAGATGCATGTGGATTCCCAAAGATTGGCTTCATCTAATTGTGGGACTCCATTGTGGAACTCCATTCCAGTTTATTCTCTTAATGACTCTTTTTAGCATGGCAGTGTGTTTATTTGGAGTTTTTCTTTTCTTTAATGTTTACACAGATGATAGAAGTGTATTATGCTCTGTGATTTCAGAGCAGTGTGTAAATAACTGGAGCACACAATGTACCGTGTACTTTTTGTGTGAAGAATAGGTAATTTCTTTCATGCGTGTTCTTTGTATCTTGTGAATCTGGGTCTATCCTGTTTCTGAAATAACAACAGACTGTAGCTGTGGGTGACACACTTTGGTTTTCTTCAGATTGGTTTGAACAGGCAGCCTTAATTTTCAGTTGATTATACATCTGCTGTTCTGTGCACAGTTCCAGCAGCAGGGGACACAGACATTCTTTACATGCTGCCTTGAAAATTGTTTCCTTGGTCAGATTTTTCATCTTGCTCTACATAGGAAGATGAGGCCTTTCAGAGTTCTGATTTTCTCTCTAAAATAAATATGACCATAATGCTTCCTGAAGTAATGGTGAGATCAGATATAGTCTTAATGGCATAGGCAGAAATATTACCTGCTGCTTTGCTTGGACAAATCCTTTCTGTTAAAGACTTGTGGGAAGAACAGTTATATTTACAGAATGTGTATCTTTTCTTTCTTTTTCCCTCCTAAACTGTTGTACATTAAAGGCAAGTCAGAAAATTAAAGTAGACTTCTGACAAAGTGACACCCAGAGGATGGATTTCCCAGCTCAGAGTGAGGTCTTCTGATACTGTTAGAGGGTATTAGCTTTTGGCTTGCTGATCAGTTACGTTCCTTCAGTAATTAAGTGAAACGTTGTGAACAGTATGGCAAAGGGACAGCCTCTTAGAAAATGTGCAGAAACTGCTTACTGGAAGAACTTCTTGCTATTTTGCAATACAAAATAATATATATATATATTTTAAATAGACTTGTAATTTCATTGATTTGAAAAATATAGCCAGATCCTAAAAACTTGGGACTGTGATAGATGTAGAATGTTGCTGTATCAGACTGTCATGGTCTTTAAGTGATGCAGTGCTGTTGCAGGATGTCCTTATGAATACTCCTTAAAAAAACAAAACAAAAAGTATTTCTGTACCACATTGTTCAGCTTGTTTCCTTGCTAGGAGAGTATTGTCCTACAGAGAACAAAATAGCTGAATCCGCTTTGTTCCTCTCAGATGAGGCACAGTACTTCTGGCAGTTGTCCAAAACAATCCTTGCTTGAAGTCCTGAGTCAAGTTATTCAGCATGCTAATGACAGACATGCATACATTTAACTAGTGGGAGGAACCAAATTATGTGTAAAACCTAAATTCAAGGGGCAAACAGCTTACTGTTTGTTTGCTAGGTATTTGCTGCATCCAGTAATTTGTTTGGTTTTTTTTGTGACTGGCTTTTAGCTTCTATACAACAGGTAGCTGAAGAAATTGCTATTCTCACTTAGTAGAGAGGAAAAAATAGATAATACAGCTGTCATGCCTTTGTTGAGAGTCTCTAGGAGGCCACACTGCTTGGGAACTATTTTCAGTTGTATTTCCATAGTAGCAACAGTACCAGTGCTTGGAAAAAGTAGAGTAAATTCTGTTTTCTTCAGATTTATTTAACTGCATGCTGGAGTTCTAGCTGAACTTGTTCATAAACACTCAGATATTCTACACTTTTTTTTTCCTGTAGTGTCTTTAAAACTCGTAAAACAGTGTTCAATTGCCAACATTCTAATCCAAATGCCGATCTTGTTAGTCTGTTTTAGAGCACAGAAGGCAGAAATGCTAGGAACAGCTGTTTGGCTTCTGTGTTCTG
Source organism: Odontophorus gujanensis (assembly GCA_013399175.1). Taxonomy (NCBI): domain Eukaryota; kingdom Metazoa; phylum Chordata; class Aves; order Galliformes; family Odontophoridae; genus Odontophorus; species Odontophorus gujanensis. Next base: position 14,813 of record VXAB01004203.1, on the reverse strand, counting down.
TATTTACAGGAAAGGTTTCTTCGCATTCCATGGTTCTACTTGCAAGTGTGAGCTTGTGTCTTCCTGCCTTGTCCCAGGCAATGCAATTGTCATAATATAAGGAGATAGTACTTATTTTATTCCTGGACTGTGGTTTTAGTCTGCCTGCATTATGTTCAGTTTCCTCCTGTGTGCGGTAGTTCCTGCTTCAAACTGTACAGTCTGTCCCTTAATTCAGTGTGTGAGGATCTGTGATACTTCAGTGTTGTATGTTTCCAAGTTCTTTGACTTCTTGATTACTTTACAGTTTAGCTTTATTAAAGAATTTCACATTGGGGCAGGTTTATTTATTTATTAATCTAGTATCGGGCACAGATGTATGACAGTGCTATCAAACTGGAGAACATGGAAGGTTCTTCATTTCAGCCCTCCTGTCTGTTGAGATGCCATTTGAACTGTGCATCTCTAACTGCTGAAACACAGTTTTTCTGGATTGATGGGCATCCTGAAATGCAGATGTGTTTTCCTAATGAGCTCTTCTGGTGCCAGCTTTAGGACCTGCTGAGGACACCAGGAATTGTTGAAGGAGGTGCAGGGCAAAGAACTGAGATCTTCCACTGAAATGAAATATTGAATAAAGAAAGAGGAGAAGAAATTAATGCCTGCCCTGCAGGAACAGGATGACTTATTTTCAGGGATGGAGTCAGGGCTGCTGCACGTATTGAGCGATTATCAGTTGGTTTGGATGCTTAACTGCACTGGGGGAAGTGAGGAGTGCCCCTCTCTCCTTCTTCCTGCTCAGCCACATTTCAGCTGTTCCCTCACCGCCTGCATCTGCACTCAAAATAAAGAACTGAAGGTGAAAATTCAGCTGCTGTAGGAGCTGTGATCTCTTTGTGTAAGACTGCTGACTAAAAAGGGGTCATGGATTGAAGTTGATGTTTAAGTCTATGTACAACACACATCCACTGATATATAGGTGGAAGGTTTTTCTACTGAATGAGTAACATAATACTTGAACAGATTCTGATTTACTTTAAGATCTGAGCTAAGAATAATAATGTCAATAAATATGCTACTAAGTTTTGTTTAAATTCTGTTGCTTATTAAAGAACAGATCTACAATCCTGAGTTCACCAAAAAAGAACTTAGATATATAATGTGCTCTCCTGGGTGTGGTGTAGGTGAGGGAACCAAATTCTGCTTTAATCCTCATTTGTGATTACACATCATTTTTCTTGGAGCCAGGTATGCTCTGTAATATTCCCTTTCCATTTTTTTTTCATTTGTGTTGCCTCGCAGTATCACATAATCATAGGAGTTGAAAGGGACCTCTGGAGGTTGTTATGTCCAACCCCCTGCTAAAGCAGGTTTCCTACAGTAGGTTGTAGAGGAAGGCATCCAGGTAGGTTTTGAGTATCTCCAGAGGAGGAGACTCTGGGCAGCCTGTTTCAGTGCTCTGTCACTCTTGCTGTGAAGAATTTTTTTGTCGTTTTCATACTGAACTTCCTATGGAACAGTGATATAGACATACAACCTCTATTTTTGCAGGGTGATGGACATAGCTAGATATCCATTTAGGTGTGTTCACACTGGCAGTACTGTGTGCCCTTATCTGTGCAGCCAGAGACTTGTTCTAAGTACCCTTGGGCTGTTTTGAGGTGGATTCGTCTTTCTCACTGGTGTTAAGAGAAACTTAAAAACAATTTTGTTTTCTCAAAGTATTGAACAGCGTGATACAATTTAGATTTGAGGTTCAATTAAATAAGAAGCCGCCTATGTAAAATTTCTCTCTTTTCTGTTCAATTGCTCTGCAAATGAAATAGTATCATTAAAACAAACTTAATTACAGAGAGTTTTATTTGTTTTAAGTAGGAATTTATACATTTTTCTCAGGCATACCTACAGCATTTGTGGATTTCAGTTTTGGGAGAAAAAAGAGAAAGGAATAATTCAAAACTGAATGTCTTTGAATGCTTTTTGTTTTTTTTTCTGATCTTTGTTTAGTTCTGACTAACATATACTTTTTTTCCAGTTGTTTGTGGTAGATGTCCAGACTGGTCAAATTACCAAGATTCCTATTCTGAAAGACCGTGAGCCTGGCATGGTGAACCAGCAGGGCTGTGGGATTCACGCCATTGAACTCAACCCCTCAAGGACCCTTCTGGCTACAGGTGGAGACAACCCCAACAGTCTTGCAATTTATCGTCTGCCTACACTTGATCCTGTCTGTGTGGGAGATGTAAGTGGGAATGTTTGGGGAAAGTTTATTCTCTTACTTGTAAGGATTACCTTTTTGAAGTGCCTGTGGTCAGGGCAAGGTTAAGACTTCAGAGTTTTGGAGTGAAGAGCGAAGAATTTCTGAATTTTTGAAAGCTTTGAAACACTTCTGATTGAGTTGTTTGTTTTTTTTTTTTTTGGACAAAGTATCTTAAATATGAGTGTGGACATAAGTGTGTGAGCTAGTTCTGATTTCCTTTTCCTTGCCTTCATTTGGGTCCACTTCAGATTATTTTTAAGCACTGAAATTATAACAATCATGATTGTCAGCCTAGTTGTGTTGATAAAGATTGCAGTTGAGGCACAAAACTTACTGAAAAAACTCTTGAAGTTGCAAAGATGTTACACGTTGTTCAGGTTTTTCCTTTTCCAATGCAGCTTACATATGCATTATTCTAGAGGCAGAACTTGACTTTCAGGATTAATTCCATCTCTGTGGCTTATGGCACTTTGATGTTAGCTGTACCAGAATCTATTTCTGAAATGTCATAATGCTTTTTGAAAATAGCCAGTCTTAAACAGAAAAAGGCTGAAATGAGTGCAGTGATGTCCTGCAAGTCCTTCTCTCATTTCTCGTTCCTTTTGAAGAAGGACTTCATGAAGACATTAATGACAACAGCAGAGGTCAGAGTTTCAGCAGTAGCACACAGTCAAGCTTTCCTGCAGCTGGCTATGAAGACTTTTATGACTTAGCGTTCATTGCATGCTGCTCTGACTTCGCAGCTTCTCAAACAGAACTAGAGGCTTAGAGACTTTTTCTTCCTTGGGTTTCCTTACATACTAAATAAAAGATTCTTGAATTAATAGCCTTGAAAAATTATTCATGGAACTAAAACATCATGTTTACAGTATTATTATAGTGGGGAATATGTGTTTGTGGAAATATATGTCTATTTTGTGGATGTAAAGAACACTGCTTTTGAAATGGGGAATCTTTTAAGTCCTTAGGTTTGAGATCAGTTTGGCTTTGGTCTGAGGCCTGTTTTTATATCACTTGCTTGCTCTGACTGTTCACTGTACGTCTAGATTAATCAAAATAAAATAAATTTAAAATTACTTCTGAATGTGTGAGCTGCTCCTGCTCAATATTGTAATTTTACATGTATAATATTTTTAATGTAGATCTGTTTTTTTGTTGGTTTTTTTTGTGCTTGTGCTAAACTGGAAAGTGAAGAATACTTCTCTGTTTTGAGAGACTACTTGAAAATATAATGGCACAGCAAAATCTGACTGTATTTTTTTTTCCTTTTAGGATGGACATAAGGACTGGATATTTTCAATTGCATGGATCAGTGATACTATGGCTGTTTCTGGTAAAGTCAGGTTTTTTTATCAGTATTTTATTGTAATGGCATACTGACCTTAAGGAAGTGTAACATGGGCAGTCATCTGGCAGTATTCTTGTTCAGGTGCTTCTGTTTGATTTTCACCAATTGCAGAGAGAAGAGGAAAGAGCTCACTGTTGTACTCAGTGTTGTTGAATGTAGCATTAATTTTGTGGTTAATTAGGCAAAGAGTCTCATTCTCATTCAGTGTTCTGTGCTGAAACATTATCAGACTGCAGGCTCCACAACCTGTAGCCAAAACAGGATGGTACTGCGGCTACAGGACTTCCTCCTTCATCTCCTTTTGGTTCTGACTTTGTGGTTCTTCATCCCTAGTGTTCTTGAGAGAGAAGCGTGCACCAGCATTCTTGATGTTTTATGTGAAAGTCCCACACTGGATTTTGGGCATAATTAGACCTGAAGTGTGTTACAGGTGTGAAGAGAACGATACACACCAATCGTTGCCAATAGTAAGGAATTTACTGAGCATGCAATAAAAGAGCGAAGCAGTGCTGGGCGGCCAGGAGTCTGCTCCACCAAAGGCACACAACAGGGGCTTCCCGCCCCCTCTTTTTATTGTCTCTTATCTCTGCATTCATGTCTTATCTTTCTGGGCTGCCCCAGCTGTTACTAGGGGGTCGTTCTCTGCCTCCTGGTGATCGGGATGATGAAGGCCATAATCTTCCTTAGGTCTGATCATACACACTTAAGAGGAGATTTTCAAATTTGCACGAACTACAAAGTTTCTAGACAAAACATCGGTTTATCTATTTTGGGACTTCTACAAACTTCATAGTTCTCAGAAAAAAAAACACTGAAAAACACTGACACATCTGTCTCGAGTTGGTTTGTTTAACAAGTACAGAACTTATTTTTACCACAAAGTGTAGAGTGGGTCTGTATGGAACCCACTTTGGGGGCAGTGTAATTATCTCTGTGCCTAGCAGTTCAGAGTCATTGCAGCTGACTGTATCACTTGAGTTTACTAGCAACAAGACTACTTTGGCTTCTTGTATTCAGTGAAAGAGAAGAAGTACTCGAAAGAGGTTTCAGCCCATCTACCGTCTGAACTCAATCTCTTTCTATGGATAGAAGCTCTGAATGGAGCTTATGGTTACACAGATTAAGACTTGAGTTTGCCTGAATCCAGGTATCTTGAGCAGATACCTTGAACAATGCACTGTAATCACTAAACCATTTTCTTAAATGTTTCATGTTGATCCAGAAATTGACTTTAAACCCAGTTAGTATAAATGCTTTTCTTGGTGCATACCTGGTATTGAGTAGAGGTTGGTGGGACTTTACTAAAAACCCGTCTTGAGGATGAGTGTCAGAACTTCAAAGAACGTGTTACAGTTCACGCCTTAAGTTCAGAACCTTCAGCTCAGAACTTTGTTTTCCACTTTTGATCTCTAAATAGTATTTAATTTTCAGATAGCTTTTTAGTATCTTAAATTCTTTTTCGAAGTCAGTTGGATCTGTTTATAATACTGCTGCATTTGAAGCCATTTGGAACTACTTTGGTTATTTGAAATATTCTTGATTTAGTACTGTGCTTAACTTTGTTTCCTGTGTGGTCCCTGCCCAAGATGTGACTCTTCTGGAAATGGAGGGAATTTAGTCTTTTCAATAGTTATTGCCCTGAGAAGGTCTCTAAACAGTGACTTACAAGGAAGGATTCTGTATGAGGAAGAATTTCAAGAGGGGATATTAGTTACGGCTTTGGAATACAGCAGAGCAGTATTGTTTTCCTGAAATCCTATAAAGACGCTTTTTAATGAAAACTCAATTTGTGTTACCAGTTTGTTGTTAGTTAAGCCTGTATATAGAATCATAGAATCCTTATATCTGGAAGAGACCTTTACAGGTCGCCTACTTCAACTCCCTTGCAGTGAACAGGGACATGCACAGCTAGATCAGGTTGCCCAGGGCCTCCAAGGATGGGACATCATCCATATCACTGGGCAGCCTGTTCTAGTGCCTCAGCACCCTCACTACAAAAAACATTTTCCTTATATCCAACCTAAATCTCCCCTTTTTACGTTTGAAACCATTTCCCCTTGTTCTGTCATCACTACAGACCCTGATCAAGAGTCTGTTCCCTTCTTTTCTGTAGCTACCCTTCAGATATTGAAAGGCAACTCTCAGGTCTCCCTGGAGCCTGTGTCAAAGGTCTTACTGAAGTACAGATAGATATCAATTGCTCTTCCCTTGGATGCTGATGCACCATTATAGAAGGCTACTGAATTGGTCAAGTAGGATTTGCCCTTGGTGAGGCCACACTGGCTCTTCCATATCACTTGCCTGACTTCCACGTGCCTTAGCATAGCTGCCATGAGGATCTGCTCCATGATCTTTCCTGGCAGAGGTGAGACTGACAGGCTGGTAGATCTCAGAGTCATCCTTTTTACCCCTCTTAAAAATGGGTACAGTGTTGCCATTTTTCTGACCACCAGGGACTTCACCTGATTGCCGCAACTTTTTCAGTTATCATTAAGAGTGTCTTGGTGACTACATCAGCCAGTTCCCTGAGGACTCTGGGGTGCATCTCACTGGGGTCCATAGACTTGTGGATGTTCAGGTTCCTTAGGTGTTCATGAGCCTGATCTTTGCTTACAGTGGGAGGGATATTGTTTTCCCAGTCACTGCCTACCACACCAAACATTTGGAGGCTCTGTGGCAAGCAATTAACATAGAAGAACAAGGCAAAAGAAGCTGTTAAGTACCTCAGCCCTCACCTTGCCTGTTTTAACCTGCTTGCCTTGGGGATATGCCCTCCTGGACTTCCCTTTTCTGGTTGAGATACCTGTAGAAGCCTTTCTTGTTCATCTTGGCATCCCTTGCCATGTTCCATTCAAGGTGGGCTTTGACTTTCCTGACCCCATCCCTACACAGCTTAGCAGCTTCCTTATTCTCTTCCCACAATAACTGTCCGTTTCCACTGGCTGTGCATTTTCTTCTTGCTCTTCAGTTTGACCAGCAGGTCCCAGTTCAGCCACATCAGTCTCTTGCCTCCCTTTCCTGACTTGCTACACTGGGAGATGAAGAGCTCATACACATTGAGGTAAAGCTTCCTTAAGGATCTGCCAGCTCTGCTCTGCACCTTTGCCTGTGAGGACAGTTTCCCTGGGTGTTTTGTTGACTGATTCCCTGAAGAGCTGGTTACCTTTCCTAAAATTTACTCTTTACTTGTCTTATATCCCTCTGGAGCATGAACTGAACCATAGTGTGATCATTACAGCCAAGGCAGCCTCCAGTCCTCATGTCACCAGTCAGTTCATTTGCACTGGTGAGCAACAGGTCCAGGAAGTTGTCCTCAGTGCATTCCAGGAACTGCTCGGTTTGCCTACAGCTCTCCATGCTTCTTTTCCAGCACATGACATGTACCACGTGCCTGCAGTTAATATGGAAACCTATAATGGAAAAGGTCAGTTAGTGACCTTTCAGAAACTTGTTGGCTAACCAGCATAATTTCATAAAGAATTACTTGGGTAAAGGCAACAGTACCGATATTCCAGTACACTTATATAGTAGTTTACTGTCTTTCTGTGCTTACAGCATGTAATGTTTCATGTGGTTGTCAGAGTGAGATGATGGAATATTGTAACTGTCCTATATAAAAAACAAATATATTAATTGTTAATTAGGTGAGAATTTTCTTTTTTGAAGGAAAAAAAGCTAATCCTGGAATTTGATTTTGAATTTATTCATGTCAATCTTTGAGTGATGCCAATTTAAAAATCTATATTACAAAAATAATTGTAAGTCAGCTAGGAAGTCTGAGGAAAACAGGGGAGATTATTAGAGTTTTTCCAGTGGTGAGAAAAGGATATAGTGAGGCACAACATGTGAAGTAGCACTGTTACTGCTGAGTGGAGGTGTGAGTAAAGTAGTGCCACGTTCTTCCTTGTATGAAACTTCCAGCAGGATATTGGTTCTAGCCTGCAGATGAGAGGCACCAAGGGAAAACGTGTCAAAAGCAAGTAGCAAGTCTGAATGCTAAACTGAATTCTTGAGAATTTCACCAGTCTCACCGGGAGGAAACCAAGACAACTAACCTCTGACACTTCAGTCTGCAAGATTAAAACAATACTTGTATCTGAAACAATGAAGCAGGAATATTAATCTCCAGATGTTGAGGAATTAGCAAATATCTTTATTTGAATTGAGAAACTAAATACAGAACTCTTGTTTCAAAACTCTGTTATGTTTCTTGGGGTAGGTTAGATGACACAGAGCAAGAGGTGAGCATTTGTTTATCTGACATTAAAATACTGTTTTATTCTAGGCTGAGGTTAGAGCTTTGGGGATATGTCTTCTCACCACCGTTAGAACTGTTGAAAGAGAGCAAACTGGGCCATGGGCTTGATTATTCTTACTTCTTAGCCTCAGTAAGAGCAAGCAAGAGTTTGCTTGTAAAATGTAGCTGTGTATTTCAGTACTCCATAAATATAAAAATCTAAGTTCTCAACTTAGAGCAGCCGTGACTGGGAGAGCTTCTATACTGGCTGGACAGAGATTTCCATGCCAACAGTTTAAAAATGGGATGAATAATTCCTAGGATGAGCCTAAGCTGACAAATGATACTCTTGGCTTCAGGGCTGACCAGTTAAACAACATACGTTGCCTTTTTATGGCTGTTAGGGCTATTAAAATGAACAGCTTCCTTCTAAAGTGAGTCAAGATATTTGGAAATTCTACTGTGGAACATTCAGTCTCCGTAACAAGATTAGGTGCTATAGAAACCATCAGCATGTAAATCGAGTGGCAGGATGTTTTGTCATTTGTTACCTGCTGCTGTGCAGTGCCATTGAAAGTTCTTTTTCTGTCTGTCTAGTGGGTGATAGTGGCAAATGACTGTATTTCATTTGCCAGGGGAAAAAGTCATCTGTGCAGTATTGCAACAAGATGTATTGGTATACACTACTGTGAGAACGTGTTTTACTTGCTTGTTGTTCCAGCTTGCTCCTTATGAAGTACTAAAGTCTATAAATTTAACAGGCTGATGAAGTTGTTCAGTCTTTTCTAGCATCTTCAAGGCATGGAAGTAGAACTTTGGTTTTCCTTGTGAGAGAAAGAATATGATTTCCATACTGTGTAGTGAAGAAGCTGAGTTTTGAGTCAAATCTGTCAGGGCCAACTTAGGTAGAATTATGTACATGTCAGAAGAGAAGGGCATAAGGCCTTGGATTAAATCTTCATGGACCTATGAACCAAAGAGGCTCAGCTTCTTTCACGTATTTTTTATTCATATTTTGGCTTACTATCTCCAGATTCCTTAGAAAAATACAACTTCTAGCTTGTTCAGCTTCAATTCCTTATGTTATGTTCTTTAAAGAGGACATTGCACAGCTTTAAGCGAAGTAACTTGTACTGTTGGGATCAAATCTGTTTTACAGTAAAATTATTACTTAAAACAGCTGTTTCTTTTTAGCTTACAAGTGTGCCTGTGTATACATACACTTCAGTATACTGAGAGAAGTAAAATGATCCAAAATTAATTTAAATGTAACTTTATTTTCTTGGAGACTTTTTATATTGGATTAGCAGACTTAGCCGTGATAAGTTGTGCTAAATGTGTTGACTATTCAGTCACATCAGAGTTTATTCCACTTGTGAGTCATTAGTGGTGATTGTACAAGTTGTTCTTTTTTTTTATGCATACTGGTCTATTTGAACATAGATTCAATACTTAGAAAAAAAGTATAGGAAAAATATAAACACTTCACAATGATGTCACAGTATTATAATTTCATAGCTCAGGAAGATCATGTTGTCGATCCTAATTAATGACACCCAACAGTGCATTCAGTTAAGTTAAACTAATAGCAATAGATTCTTTCCCACTTTTGGACTCTGTTTATTACAGTTCGTTTTTTATAGGGAGGATTATATATATATTAAAAAATGATAATAGTGATTCTATTTATTCAGGTTCTCGGGATGGTTCAATGGGTCTCTGGGAAGTCACAGAGGATGTGCTGTCCAAAAGTGATGCCAGGCACAACTTGTCTCAAGTTCCTGTCTATGCCCACATAACACACAGGGCTCTGAAGGATATCCCTAAGGAAAACACCAATCCTGACAATTGCAAAGTGCGAGCACTGGCTTTCAACAATAAGAACAAGGTCAGTCAGATACTCTGGATGGTTGAAAAGTCCTAAAATAGTCCAGACTCACTAGAAAAAAGTTATCTAAATCCAAGTGTGTTGGAGAGGCAATGTAATATATTTTTTTCATGGTCCTTTTGCGTCTTTCCCATATGAGATAGTTTTCTTCATCTGCTCTGTCTCCCAGTGCCCCCCCAAAGGGAAAAGACTTGTGTACTCCTTGAGAAGGAACAGTTTTGCTGAGAGTCTGACCTTTGATTTGTACCCTAATGAGCGTAAGGGGGAGTGCTTACAAGAAGCAAAAAAAGTACCAAAAATGCTTGTTGTAGTTAGCTTAAAACCATAACACTTACTTGAGTGCTCACGTTGCTTTCCTTCTTCTTTCATGAAGACCAGCTATAGTCGGGTAGTTCCTGATTGAATGCCTGAGTTGTTACTGGATTGTTCAGCAAGTGGGGTGATTGACACAAAGGACAGGCACCAGTGTTTGCTTTGATGTTATTTTATTTGTTACAAACAGTAAATGTTAACCTCCCCAATGCTGATCTTGTGTTATTTACTAGACATGAATTGTACTGGAGCAAGTGGGAGAAACAGCTCTTCCTTCCCTTCTTTTATTTCTGACCTCAAAGAACAGAAATCTGAAGTCACAAAGAGCATGCTCTCAGAAGCACAGTGTTCCTATTGGCTTTTTCACCATGCTAATCATTCCTATGATGGAGACTGCATATTACTTCTTCAAGTAGAGTAGTGCCAGGAAATAAATGATTGCTTCAGGGTCAGAATTGGTGTGGGAGCTGCTAGCTGCCACCTCCAGCTTGTACTATCTAATAATTTGCCTGTTTGTCCAATAAGATCTATACTTCCAAAGTTATTTTTGGTTGTTTTAATAACTCTTATTCTACCTAGCACCTTTGTTGTTTGTGTTTGGTCGAGTTCAATATAAAATGAAAGCTAATCTTGATAAAAGCGTGTACAAGATTACAGGTGAATATTGATCAAGCCCAGTAGAGTGTGATGTTTTTAAAGGCATTTGTAGCACACAAATTAACTCTACTTGTTTATTTAATAGGAGCTGGGAGCTGTGTCTCTAGATGGATACTTTCATCTTTGGAAAGCAGAGCACACACTGTCAAAGGTACCTTTTATTTACATTTTGCCTTTGTAAATACTATTTACATTGTATTATGTTTTGGAAATTGTCTAGCAGTCACTGCTGTTTTCATCTGCTTTAAATGCTTGAGGAAAGCAACGTGTGCAAAATAGTTAAAAGCTTTGTACAAATTAAAATGTACCGTTCTCGAAAGTAAATAAAGCTTCAAGGAGGTAATGCACTGCTCTTAACCTTCTGCTGGTTCTGTTTGAATTGAGTGTACTATAGCACAGAGAGCAAGTACTTGTTTACCAGTGTTTGTAAGGAAAGTGTGATTATAGATTACAAACAGGGGCAGGTCTTATTTTATATATGGTAAGCCCTTTCAGCAGGGGTCAGATGCATCTGTGTGTCTGCTGAAGCAATAATAGCAGCAGAGAAAAATGCAAAACAGTTTGCTAAAAAGTCCTTTGTTCTTTGCAAAATTCTGAAGCCCAGCCTTTTGCATCTCAGATTGCTTCAGTTGAGGCATCCTGTCTCTTTCACATGAGTCTCCTTGTTGCTTTTCTCTTAAATTCTGTTTTCATATTAAAATCCTTAACTGCAGTTTTTGTGCTGCTATGTCCTTGAGCGTAGCTTACAGATATTTTTTGTTTTGTTTTGTTAATTCCTTGTTCTTTTATTGTAACAGTTGACTTTTTTCTTCTTTGTTTCCAGTTACTCTCCACGAAATTGCCGTACTGCAGGGAGAATGTCTGTTTGGCTTATGGTCAGGAGTGGTCAGTGTATGCAGTAGGATCACAGGCACATGTCTCCTTTCTGGATCCGAGGCAACCTTCTCACAATGTTAAATCTGTCTGTTCCAAAGAGCGAGGCAGTGGTAAGAAACTTGTCAAAGGGTGCTTTAACTGTCTGCTTGCAGAAGTAGCAACTTAAGACTGTAATAAGTTCTTGTTGTTTGTTTTTTTTTTTTTTTAGACAGATCACAAAAACCCTATTGATTAGGATTTTCATGTGATTATTTAATTAACAGTACATGTAAGTTTTGCTTTCATGCCACTGTTTTTAGTAGCTAAAAACAACACTGAAATCAAATGATTTCTTGTGACTAGCTAAACCATGGGAGCCCAGACTTTTGGCCTATCTGGGCTGCACTGAGTGAAGATGAATTGTCTTGGGCTACATGTAAGATATAGTTAATATTTAAAAATTAGTTTTGCTACTACAATATATCTTCTAATTAAAGCATAGAGCAACAAAAATGTACAACGAGTGGGATATTTGGTCTTGTTTTTGTGAAACTAATGCATCTGTCTGGTTTGATGGAGGTGGGTGTGATTCTTAGTGAGTTCTCAAGGCGTTGATCAGATTTTTGATGAAATTTTACTCTTTCTTTATTTCGTGCTTGAAAATAGTTGCCCACAAATGTTCACTACCAAAAAACAACGATGTTGTTGAAGGCTAATTCTAAACAAACTGAGCTACCACTGTATTAGGTATCAGAGGAAGAAATACTTCATTTCACTAACCAGGGACTTCCCAGATTCAGTAGACCTTGAGGGGGAAATTAATCAGGATGCTTTGGGGATCTTGCCAACTTGGCAAGAAAACTCAAGGTCCATCAGTCCATGTAATTGTGTAAAGTTACTAACCAGTAATTGTGAGAAGAGAGAACTGGAGAATCACTAATTTCTGTAACTTTTATGTATTAATATTGTGCTGGTAGTTGTGTGTGTGTACTTGATCTGTGGGAAACCACTGAGCACCCAGGCTTTCACGATCCTTAAATAAATAAGCAATGTCTTTTCTGCATGTGTGAAGATAGACATACTGCACACCAGGCAACAAATCCGCTTTTGAGACAACAACATGAGTAAGGAGTGACTGTAGAGTGAGGAATTGTTTTTTTCTTTTAAGGTACGTCTTAAGAAATCTTGCTAAAGAGACGTGCCTATTTTTTGCTGTTCATGGGACTGTCTTTAGCCAGTATCAAAAAGCATAAAGTTTTGTGCCATAACCTGAGTTAGCACTGCTCTGCACCCTCTCCATGACACAGTTTCAGCCCCAACGGTACCAGTTGTGCACTGGTGTTTGGCTGCTTAGTGGTGATGGATGTGCCCTTGGTGCTAGGGCTGGCTGCTTGATGGGGGAAAGCCATGGCCATGATGGCAGGGGGCAGCTTCAGGGTGGCCTGGGATGGGCTGCATAGCTTGGGCTTGTCTGACCTAAGCCATATGCTATCTGAAAAGTACAGAACTTTTAAGAATAAGTTTTGCTTTCAATTTTTTAATCTCTTACTCTCCTTTTCTTTGTAAGAAAGCCAGTGCAATTGTCTCATCACTGTTAATATTGTCTAGTCTTGCATTTTTCTCTGGCAATAGAGGAAAAAGCATGTTTGTTCTTTGCTATCATATTTAGGATCTGTGATGTGAGTGCAGTCTTGATCTACTTTCAAAGTCACAACTGAGACTTTTGATTTTCAGAGTATATTTCTTTTACATATGAGAAAGCTAACTCTTACAATAATATTCATCTGTAATTTTTTTTTTTATTTTTCTGTTGTGGATGCAGTCTGCCCAATTGAACCTTATGCCAGGGCCTGCTTCTTATAAGGGCTTGCTTCTTCTCCCCGTGGCCTTTATTTGGAAGCATGAGAAGAGGCATTGTGCTGTGATACTCCACTTCAAACTATATTAATCCATGACTAAGAAGTTAGTTCTTATTTAATTCTAATCTGAGCATGCATATCTTCACTGGTTGGGTTATCAAAAGGCCTGAAGATAAGGGTCAAGAAATTCTTTCTTTTATTAGAATTTGTTCCCAGATAAATGGCCTGTTGCTTTCAGATGTGGGAGAATTGTATTTAGAATGAAAAACAGCACTTCACCAACCCTGAACAGCTCACCAGCACCACTGACCTCTCTGTCACTGAGGGCTTTTTGGAGGTTTTCTGTGTGTTGTTAATCTCCGATACCACAGGATAGAAGTACCAAGATACTGCAGTGTGTTTCCCAGTGGTGGCTGGAAGTCTCTGCCCCTAGTATGTCATCATCTTCACAGGGAATCATCTATGTGTGGATGGTCTCTCTGGGGCACTAGTAGGTGTCTAGAAAAGGCCTGTATTCAACTCCTTCTGTTATGTAAAAGTGGATAGACCTCTCTTTATGCCTCAGTTGTAGATATTTAAGTGTTGCTATTTCCGAAGGTTCTGTGTGCTTTGATTTTCTTTTCATCCTGATGGGACTTGGTGTGCTGCAGCGTTTCTAGAAAGTAAGTTGTGTTTTCCTGAACTAAAATCTGAGTTGATTTCTAAGTGTTTTAAGTGTTACCTGAACACACTGTCTGCTCCCATGTGTACCTGATGAGTTACAGAATCATGGAAGACTTGATTTGGAAGAGACCTCAAAGATAACCTCAGTCCAGCAACCTTGCTTTCAGCAGGGAGGTTGAAACTTCGATGATCTCTGACTTCCCTTCCAGCCCAGGCCTTCTGTGACCTCCAGCCCAGCTTTCTATGATTGCCCTGCACTATCTCAGGCTACCCAGTGCCCCATCCAGACAGACACTGAGCACCTCCAGGGACCAGGGCAACCCAAACCTCTCTAGGCAGCCTGTTCCAGTGCCTCACCATCCTCTCAATGGAAAAACTTCTACCTGACATCTGATCTAGAATCTCCCCTCCTTTAGTTTAAAACCATTCCCCCTAGTCTTATCACTATCTAGCCATATAAAAAGTTGATTTTCCTCTTGTTTATGATCTCCCTTTAAATATTGGAAGTCTACAATGTGTTCTCCCCAGAGCCTTCCTTTCTCCAGGCTGAACCTTATCCTTCAGCCTGCCTGTCTAGGAGAGGTGTTGCAGCCCTCTGATAGTCTTTGTGGCCCTCCTCTGAGCCACTCCACAAGCTCCACCACATTCCTGAGCTGGGGACCCCAGACCTGGATGCAATACCTGGTGGGACCTCACCAGGGCAGAGTTTAGGGGACCGTCACCTCTGTTGCTCTGCTGGCCACCCCTGTTTTGAT
>VXAB01004202.1:0-62056 GCA_013399175.1 Odontophorus gujanensis | reverse complement strand
TGAATCTATCTATGAATCTATGACCACCTGTGAGAACATATGCACACACATGCTCTCAAATCACCTAAACCTTCAGATTTGGGGCTCAGGGCCTCCTTTTACATGACTGAATCCTCATCATCAGGGCTCTGAGCCTGTTTGGGATCCTAAGATGTCATTGTGTTGCTTACACTTCCTTCTAGATACCCAAGCTGTCATTTTCAGGGTGCAATGTCTTAGTTTTAGGCCCCACCATTTCATTTTAGGATGCAAAACCTCCTTCTAGGCTCCCTGTGCCTTCCTCAAGAGGAAAACCCCTCTTTTTGAGCTCCCAAATCCTTCTATGAGCCATGGCCTGAAGTTTAGAGCCCAAAGCCTCCTTTTAGGACCGAACACCCATTTTCAGGTACTGAAGCATAGTTTGGGGGATCCACTCCCTTAGCTGGATTGTCCAGAGACCCAGTTCTAAGTGCTAAGGCCCCATGTCAATGTGGAGACCATCATCCTGGGGGCACAAAGCGTCTTCTCAGGCTCCAAATCACTTTTTTGCAGACCCAAAGGCACTGTTGTAGTGTTCTGAGCCTCTTTTGGAGTGCCCAGTATCCTTCCTGTAGGACCAAAGCTGCTGCTTTTAGTTCAGAAACCCATTCTTGGTTCTCATTCTTTTAGGACCAAACATGTCCTCATTGGCCCCAAGCCCTTTTTTGAGTGCCCATAGCTTCATTTCAGTTCTCAAGGCCTCCTCTCTAGTGCCCCAAGCCGCATGTTGGAGGCCAAAGCCTGATTTTTAGAGCTCAAATTCTTTTTCCGGGGGCTCAAGCTGCCATTTTGAGAGCTCTAAGCACCACTTCAGGGCATCCAAAGCCGTTGTTTTATTGCACAAACCTCCATTTTTAATGGCTAAAGCCTCATTTGCACAGTCCTGAGCTTTAGGTTCGTGCATTGGGCTGGTGCTGGCCTGTTTTGGAGCCTGGAGAAGCCGAGCTGAGCAGGAGGAGATGCACGAGGGACAGAGCTGAGCAGAAGATGCTCAAGGAGCAGAGCTGAACAGGAGGCGATGCCGGGAGCTTTCCAGCGTGCTCAGCTGTCTCCCTAGGAGGAGTGCCACCACCGCCACACACTGCAGAGCCTGGAAAGGAGGTGCCAAAAGTTGAAGCCTGATGGCGGTGGTGGCCTTGTTTCTCTCAGGATCTGCGCTGTCTGAAGGGACTGTGAAGAGATGGATCCACTGGTGTCTCGCAGCATACTGTGAAGGCCTGAGGTAACAGAGGAATGATAACAGTCATGTACCTGCAGAGCATCCGGCCCACTCCAGCCATTACCCCATCTCTGCCTATCAGCAGGAGGGAGCATGGGACTGGCATGTCACCTGCTGGCTGCCACAACATCCCACTCCCTGGCTCACCCCGGTAGATGTCCTCTCTCTCAGCATGGTGCTGATCCCTCTTGTGCTGCCCAATAAGCCCTGGTGACACACAGCCCTGTCAGCGACCCCAGCTTCTCCCTGGGTGCAGCACTAAGGGCTGGGGACAGGGGAACCTCAGTCTCGTGGCTCACCGATGAACCTCGCAGCCTCCTGCCGCAGGGACTCCTGCGGGCTCTGTAGGTAGAGCAGGCTCTGGCCCAGGTAGTCCTGTCCCGCACTCTTCCTCCTCTCGGCCAACTGGAGAAGGAAAGGCACAGGGTCAGCTCAGGGAGGCCCTGATCCTGTCCCGGGGTGTGGGAACGTGCGTACCATGCACTCGCCGATCTGCGAGAACTGTGCCATCTCTGCCAGGTGCTCCAGCCGCCTCCAGCGCAGGAACCGTGCGGCACCAAGGAAGGCTTCCTGGGAGGTCTGCCAGACAGCTGAGATGTCACCGCAGCCCAAGCGGCAGCAAAGCCCGCGTCCCCCAGTGCCCCTCCACGGGGGGGACACGGCAGCAGGGGCTCACACTGCCACGGGCTGCGGTGCCCCTGTGTTTGGGGGATACCATCACCGCCCTCCCCCGAAGGAACGCAGTTCCCACCTTGGCCACGCTCTCTTCCTCATCGTGCAGGTGCAAACACAGCGAGACCAGGCTCCTGTACACCTCCTTCCGCATCTTCTTCTTTTCTCTGCCCTCCACAAAGCTCAGCGTGTCGAGGAAGAGGTGGATGGAGAGCTGCCGCACCGTGCCGGACTCCTGCGGGGGAGGAAGGAAGGACGTCGGTGCCGGCAGCTCCAAGCCCACGGCGAGCAGGGCCAGCACCGCCGATGTAGTGTGCTCGGGCACGCCGGGGTCGCTGCCACATCCCTGGCGAGCCGGGCTCCCTGCTCCCCTTACGTCCTCGAAGAGCGCCGGGAGATTGCCGGCCAGCTCCAGAGCCGCGAGGCTGAGCTTCCTCCCCTCCAGCAGCCGCAGCAGGGTGCTGAGCACCGGCAGGGCCATGGCACGGGCACCGCTATCTGCGTCCTGCAGCTGCTTCGTGATGCACGGCAGCAGGCCGAGCATTTTCCTCGCCTGCGGGAAAAACGTCCCTTTCTTTTGGTACAGCAGAGACCGGCGCCGTGCGGAACCGCTCCAGCGGCCGCGGGACGGCGCGGTGCCGGCAGGCAGGGCGGTCCCACACAGCCCGAGGGCAGCGGGCAGCGAGGGGATGAGCGGAGAGCTGCCCCTGCTCACCGTGTCCTGCCTCTTGCTGAGCTGCAGGACGCCCCTGAGCACCAGCTGCTGCGTGCCTGCGCTCTGGTTCTGCAGGTGGGTGTTGAAGACGCTCACGACGCGGCGCAGCTCTTCGCCGAGGTCCGCGCACTCCAGCATCTGAGACACGCGCGGGTCTGAGCGCTGGATCCGACCGCCAGCTCGGGGCAAGGACGGCGGGGCACGGCCACGCCCGGCCCTAGGGCGGCGGGGCTGATGCGGAGGTCCCGCAGCCCCACGTTCGCTGCTCCTGCAGCCGCCGCTCACCTCAACGAGGAAGACCATGGCCACCATCTCCCCGGAGCAGAAACTGGTGCTGAGCAGCTCGACCAGCTGGTGGAAGATGGGGACACGCAGAGCTCTGGGCAGCTCCCTCATCACCCTGGCAAGGGTAAGAAGGCACCGTCAGCCCCGAGCCGGGCGGGCACAGCTCTCCTGGCTTCACACCGCTCTCACACTGCCCCAGGGGCCACGGGCTCTGCTGCTGTGGCAGCATTTTGTCCGAGAACTGGGAACACCCCTAGCAACCACAGGGAAGGGCTCTCACCTGGCCACCACCTGCACACCCTGGAGGTGGGTCACGGTGCTGAGAAGTGCGTCCCAGCCACCTCCATCTTGAATGGCCTCCATCTGCCTCTGGAGGCCCACACTGCAGAGCAGCACTTTCAAGGAGTGCACTGCGGACCTGCAGGTGGAGAATGGTGTGAGTCACATTGGGAGCCCCAGCACCGGGTCCCTGGATGCAGCAGGGGAGTGGGGATGTGGCACCTGATGGGGGTGAGCTGGTCCTGCTGGTGCTCCTCCCAGAAGATTCCCACCTCCTGCAGTGTCAGCTCCCAGGTAAAGGACACTTGGCAGAGGAGGGCCAGGAAGAGCTGGGGGAAAATAGCCTCTGCCTCTTTCAGGATGAGAGGCAACTGGAATAGCTCAGGGATGGTCCTTGCTGCCTGCAGAAAGTATCCCAGTGCCCCAGGGCAGCAACAATGCTTGGGAGTGGACAGGGAAAGGGACTCAGGCAAAGCTGGACAAGTAAGGAACTCACAGCCAGAGCAAGGACACGTGGCCAGTCCTCGATGGATGGGGACGTATGCCGCAGAGAATGGTTTGTGAGCACTTGGAGCAGCTCCTTCAGCACCTTTTCCACGGCTGGGGGCTCTGAGAGCATTGCCCTCCACATAGTGACAGCGACACTGCGGGTTCCCAGGGCTGTCAGCGTGGCTGCCCCCACTTGGCTGACAGCTGTGGGGTGTGGAGGGGAGAGGAGCCGTGAGGGCTGTGGGCCCCGTACCTGGTGCAGGTTGGGGAGCAGCCCAGCAGGCTCCTAACCACCTCCCTCGGGTGTTTGCTGGCCAGTACAAGCAGGGCTCTGCCCAGGCTTTCAAGAGCCAGCTCAGCTTTGATGGAAGGCAGGCTGCTGTAGATCATCTTCACCATCTTTTGCACCTGGAGGAGGACACACGTGAGAATGGGATGGCACCAGAGCAGGGCCCTGCTGCCACCCCCACTGCTGCATGCCCGCCAAGCACAGTGCCAGATCCAGGGAAGGAGCTGCTGGAGGGCTGGAGCTGTGGCAGTAGCAGGTTCCCACCTGCCCTGGAGGGAAGTGAGCCTCTGCTGCGAGCACATCCACCATGTGGGCAGCCAGCTCGGTGCTGTGGAGTCTGGGCTCTGTCATGCTCTTGATGGCTGTGAGGAAGACATCGACCCTTTCAGGGTACAGGAGATATTTCAGAAACATCTGTGGGAGGAAGGAGAGGAGGGATGACTCATCCCCTGAATGGTTGCTCGGACAGACAGGTGCCTCAGGAGAGCCAGGAGCAGGGGCTGGGCTGGGTGATACCCAGAGTGTGAGGATCCTATGGGCACCAGAGCTGCTCAGGGACAGCACTGTGCTTTTCCTGACACTGCAGGGGGCTCAGGGTTTGCAGTTCGTACCTCGAAGATATTTCTGCCTCTCTTCTCTTGGGAAACATCCCAGTGGAGCAAAGTTCTTTGGCAGTCCCAAAGTTCTAGCTTCTTGGGATCCTTCTGCCACAGCCACATTCCTGCAGAGGAGTGGACACAGTGTCAGTGAGGGGCCCAGGGCACCTGGGGGTCTGGAGGAACCCAGCCCAACACAGCTCCTCTCACTCTGGGAGGCGATGAAAATGAAAAGCTGATGGACAGCCTTCATTGCCTCATCTCTGGTCCCCTCATCAGTGGAAGTGCAGCACAGGATGAGGTGTCCGGTCAGCTTCCCCAGTACAGGGAAGCGTTGGTTCTCCGTGCACTGATGCCGGAGCACCACGGATCCCGTGAAGCAGGAGCACACCTGGGGAGAGAGGTGCATGGCTGAGTGGGGCAATAGGGCCCCAGGCCAGGCTCTGCGCAAGCCTGGAGACAGGTGGGCTCCATCTGGGGAGCCAGAATGGGAGCACCAGAGCTGTGTGCACCAGGGCTCCCTACCTCGGGCAAGGAGCAGGTGTTGCTGAAGGCGAGCAGCCTGGCAATGCATGCCACGGCCCTCTTCTCCACGGTCGCCTGCTGGCACGCAGTGAAGGGCAGCAGGAGCTGTGGAGAGGAAAGCTGCCTGTGCTCACAGCACAGGGCACTCGTCCTTCCACTCACTCCCCAGCTGCAGTGGGGGGTGGGTGGTTGCAACCCTGTCCTGCTGCAGCCCCGCTGCCTTCCACTGCTCCCCACCCATCCCTCTAACCCCACAGAGGCCAGCCTCGGGCCCACACCCCCTGCCCGCAGTGGGCCCTGGGGGCCTTGCGTGGCTCCCCCCTTCACGGCCTTGAACCGTCCCTGAAAATCCCAGCCTTGCCACAGCCAGACCTCCAAGATGTTCTGCAGCTCCAGGAGGACAAAGGCACCGGCGTTGCCCACCAGCACCTGCAGCAGGTGGTGCAGGGCTTCCACGGTCTGCAAGGAGGACAGGGGTCAGGGCGGCCTTCCCTGCTGCATCCTGCCGGCAGCAGAGGGGCATCCCGGGTGGTGGTGCCCAGGAAGCTTCCCCGGGGCCCGGCCCACATGCACCTCCATGTAGAGTGCAGTGTCCCGGTGCTTCATGTCCTCCTGGGGAGGGAGGTGGAGGATGCTGCCGAGGCAGGCACGCAGGAGACCACTCTTCCGCTCCTCTGGAAGCAACCCGGAACTGCTGCGAGGGGAGAGAGGGCAGAGATGTGATGCACTGCTCAGCGCTCTGTGCCTCGCTGCCTGCCCTGCTCAGGGCCCCCAGCCAGGACCAGTGTCATCACGGCAGCTGAAGCTGGGGCAGTACCTCATGGCGGCAATGGCGCTCATGGCCTGCTGCCGCAGCTCTGTGTCCAGGCACTCGGTGGGCTCCTCCTGCAGCAGCGCCTGAGGGCACAGCAGGATGGGATAGGGCAGTGCTCAGCGGGCAAAGCCTGGGAACCCCATCCTGGCACACCCTAGTCCTGGGGCTCCCCAGCAACCCCAAGTGGGAAGGGCTGGGCGGTGGGCACAGGAATGCAGCGGCCACACTGAGGAGAGCTGCTCTCCTTACCTCAATGCACTGTGCCACTTCCAGTGGGCAGACACACAGCCGGTAATGTGCACTGCAGTCCTTGAGGGCAGCTTCGTAGACAGCACAGACAGAGGTCAGAAATCTCAGCTTCTGTGCCCCTGCCTGAGATGGGGAGGGGAGGGATGAGTACTGGCATCAGTGGAGCCCAGCACCCTCTGGATATGGCTGGGCAGGGGCAGTCAGGGAAGCACCGTGTGCCCACTACCTGGTGTCTGCATGTGCAGCAGGTGCAGATGCAGCTCAGGGGATTCTTCTGCTGCAGTGACACAATGGAGGCAGAAGGACCCACACCTGAGCCCAAGGGCCCCTGCAGAGGCTGCACTTCACACACCTCGTCAGACCCCTGCTGGGGCCTTTGGGTGCAGGATGCCGTAGATCTCTCTGGCCAGGGCTCTTTAGGTTGACCTGGGGGACTCTGTTCCATCCTGCAGAGAGGGAACAGTAACAGGTATGGCTCCGGCTCCAGCCCTGCCTTAATGTGGCAAAGCCCAAGGTGACAGGGCAGGGATGTCCCATCACTGTGGCCAGACCCAGCCCCACTCAGGAGCCCTCCTCTTATCCCAGCCCCGTCCCCCAGGCCTGCTGTGGATCCCCAACACTGCCCAGGATTCCCGATGTGAGCCTGCAGAGGCCCATGCCCATACTGAAGGACTCCTCCTGCCCCAGCTGCCCCCAGCCCCCCTGCCCACCCCAACCTCTTGGTGCCAGCCCCACTTTGGATACCAAGCTCTTAGTTCTGGTGCCAGGGAGAGCCCTGGCTGCAGGGAGTAGGGCAGGAAGCTGCTTGGCAGTGGAGCAGGCAGGCTCGGCTGGTCTTCTCCTGCAGAGGAGAGCAGCCTGGGGGCCTGCAGTAACCCCACAGGCCCCAGCAGTGTTGGGGCACTGCCGTGCTGCATGCCCTGCTGTGGTGCAGGGGATTCCCTTCTCCCCACTGCAACCTATGGCCATCCTCGTCCCTGAGCAGTTTTATCTGGAAGGAGTCCTCGACTTCACCCTGTGCCTGTGCCACAGCTGCAATGTCTGGGTCTGTGAGTCCTTCTTGGGGCCCCTCAGCCCATCCGCAGCTGCTGGGCTGTGGGGCACTGCTGGAAGCACTGCTGTCCCAGGCCCTTCTCAGGAATGCAGCCATCTCCTCCTCATGCCAGCACCAGTGATGGGAAGTCCACCTTTGCTGAGCTTTGTGCCCATGCTGCACGCAAGCCGTTTTCAAGACAGGCTGTGAACTAGTTAAATGCAACTAATAAAAGGAAAATGATTGAGAAAGACAACTTTGTGTGAGCTGTGGAACAGATCTCCAGCCTGAAATGGCTGAAGAGCTTTGTAGTTCTCCTGCAATTACCTGTGAGGTACACAGAGCTCCCGATAAGATCAAAGCACCCTGGAAAAGAGCCCAACAGCATCTCCCTGCCTTGTACTCACCTCCCAGCAGAGCTGAGATCATAGTGCTGACGCTCAGAAATGCCTCTCTGTCCAGCGGTCTTCCAGGAATCCATGGTAGTGGGAGAGCTTTCCCTGCCACTCCTCTTCACCCCTGTGGAGCAAGAAGTTGTGCAAAGGAGCGATGAGTGCTGCCACATCCTGCTGCCGCTCTCAGCCCCGCGTCCCATCTGGTTCTGACCCCTCTGTCCAAGTGCACCGAGATCACTGAGTCTACACAGAAGCCCTTGTCAGGTACGTGCAAGCTTGTCTGGATGAACTTCTCCCCTGTTATTTGGTTGCCAAGCTCTAGCACTCTGCAGCCGCAGTTCCAAGTGTTCTCTGACTTCTTCTGTCCCTTTTGTGGTCCTTCTTTAATACCCTCCTCATACCTCACTGTGCTCACAGGTTCAGCCACCCGTAACAGTCCACCACCGTGGGTGTGGGCAGTTTGGCTGCAGAATGGGAAGGTTCTGCTCTTCCATGCTGAACACATGTCCCTGTCCTTGGAATATTAAATAAAAAGTAGTCATCCAAAGTTTCATAATCCTTAACATGCGTCTTGTCACCTTAACTTCTTTTCTGATCTGTAAACAGCTGCTCTCAAAAACTAATTGCCCAGCCCATGGATCCATTGTCCTTCCCCCCTCCCTGCCACAGCCTGGCTGCCCAGCTGTGCTGCATGTGAGCAAGAGAGTCACTCCTGGCCCGGGCTCCAGCCATGCAGGGGAATGAGTTAACATGTTCATGTTGCTCCCCACTTTATGCATATAGGCAGCCTAGTGATGATCTCCTTCATGTATGCAATTCCAGAGTTCCTAATTAGCCACTGAGGAAGGAGGGCTAGCTGTGCTGTGAAGATCCTTTCCCAAACACAGGGTATGTGGAGATCATAGAGCACAAAATATCGTGGATCATCAATCTCTGCCATTACTACAATTACTTTCATCTCTAACTCTGCTACTGATTGAAGGAAGCACAACAGAGAGGCTTCACTGAACCCAATGAGTGTTCACTGTTTCTGGCTGCTCTGTAGCTATCCTGCACGTGTATCCCATGCTAAACCCAAAGGGTCATCCTCAGCAGACAAACTGAGGGTAGGGGCCAACCACCTCAACCCCAGAGAGGAGCAAATATGGGACAGAGCAGCAGCACCTGGCAGGAGGCTCGAGTGCATGGGGCAGACAGGGCTGGGTTCTTGACAATTACTCTTGACCAAAAAGTCAAAAAAATGCAAAAAAAATGCAAAAACAATGCAAAAAACAAAAAAAAAAGAAAAGAAAAAAAAAGAAAGAGCTAGCTGTAGAGAAAAGCAAAGCAGACATCGATCTCCCTCAGCTCTGTGTCCCAGCTGCTCCTGTGGTACAGTGAGGTCACTGTGTCTCTTTGGAATGGCAAAAATTGGGTCGTGTCTCCCTTAAGGACAAGCCAAGAACCATCTGCAATAAAGGCTGATCCTGTGATGCCTTCTCCTTGCTTCTTCCAAGGCATCACAGGGAGCAGGACAGTCCTGGCCAGCCACAGGGCTTGTTTTCCACTAAGGAAGGTGAGGATGTGATTTTTTGCCCTGTACTTTCCTCTTGCACTCAGCAAAATGTCCTGGGAGAAAGGAAGATCGTGCAAACCAGGAAAGGATCAGTGTGTTTTGGGTAGGTGGGTGGGGTGGGTGTTAAGCAGGGCGTAAAAAAGGAGAGAGTTGCCTCTGGGAGTCAGAGGGTTAGTTTTCCAGAGTGAACTCAGAAGCATGCAGGCAATAATATGGTAATGCCTTCTTGTAAGGCTGTGCTTAGCTTGCTTAATGCTCAGTTGCTCTACTGTCTCTCATCCTGGCAAAGGAGAACAAGAAGGAAATTGCATAACTTCTCAGTTTTTTTTCCTCAGAACTTGGTGGGAATTTGATAATGGATTTTCACACATAATCCAGTGATGCAGTGGAGCTGCAGCGTTGGCTTTGCTCCTGTCAGGGGGATGTCTGAGCTTTCTGTGCTCTGCAGGGAGTTTGCTACTGATCTCATGGATCTTGTAAGAGATGACTAAGCAGTGCGAGCCCTGATTGAGCTAGGTTTCCCGCTGCGGGGATTGCCAGGAGTAGTGGATGACCTTTTCTAAGAAGGGATTGCATTCATTCTTAAATTCCTTACTTTTGTTTCTTTAAATACATCACCTGGACAGGTGTAGTTCAGAGCCTTGTACACAGAGTTTGAGCTGTTTCAGGTAATGATCACCTGCAACCTGTCTACCACAAAGCTCCCTGCTTTCTCTTCCCCAGTGTCTGGTTCTTACTCCTTCTCATGGGGAAAGAAGGCAGCAGGCTGGCTGTTGAGGTGTGGAGTGAAATCCAAGCTGAAAGCTGCGATATTGGTCCACAAAACAGACCCACTGTGATTTCAACTCTCTCCTCTCTCTGAAATAAGGCTCCATGGTAACTCCTTGGCCAAGTCTGAAGGGAAAGCTGAGCTGGGATACATCATTCTCCTGAGGCACTTTTCATAGTGTTCCCATCTGTGGCATGGCAATTGGGTTTAGGAGATGTCTGGGAAGAGAACACTACCTACAGCAGGGCAAGTCTCCTTTTCAGGACACCCAGCATCAGTGCAGCAGAGTTACTTGATGGACACTTTCATCTTGATGTGAAACAAAGTCCAACTCTGTGTATTGATATCTAATTAGGAGCTTTGAGCAGAAGGGCTGTGAAAGGTAGGACTTCGACAGCACCTCTCCCAAAGCAGCTTGAAATCTCATAAATTGGGCTCTGCTGGACATGAATGGCATAGCCAAGTGTGGAAGTGCTCGTGGTTATGAGAGTCAATTAGGGCATGTCAATGAATAATGCATGTGCAGCTTAGGAAGGCTGGATGACATCTGTTTTATTTTTGTACTGTTAATTGTGAGTGATTGTAGGACAAAGCAGCAGAAAGGGAAGGTGGAGAGGTTTGGATCATCAGAAAGGGGATGCCCACCAGCAACACTTCCTGTCCATTAAGTTTTAGAAACCTCAGGAAGAGGGACTGTACAAATGACCTCGACAGCTCCTAATCCATGTAATTCATAGGGCATAGGAACACAGTTCAGACTCTCAGTGACACATTTACAGAGAGCAGAGGGTAAAGCTGTTGCTTACAAATCTGATGGCCTTTCCTGTACTGGTGGCCACCTTGCACTTCTGGGACTGAGTGTAAACTGTGGGATATTCATCAACTCTATTTGTGCCTAGAAGCAAGGCCCTGCTGTTCCTTAGGTGTGCTGGTGCTATGGGGTGCTGGAGAGAGGCTGGAACACAGACAGAAAATGACCTGGTTTTGCTCACACTCACCATGACTCCCCACATGTGGTGTGCAGCTGTGGCATGAGAAGTCAGAGTGAAAATTATCTGCTTTATGGACCTTATGGATCTCCCCTTGCACCCTGCACATTGCTTGGGTTCTCAAGAGCCAGAGGGACTGTGTCAGCCCTGGGACTAGAGGAACTGCATCAGGCCCAAGCTGGAGCCTGGTGAAGGAACAGGAGTGGTGCTTTGCATCCCTTTGCTTTGATGTTCCCAAACATCCACCCACAGGGATTTCTCCGTGCTTGGGTGCCCACACAACAAAGTGCAAAGCCTACTACTGGTGGGCAGCAGTATTTGCTCAAGGCAAAGGCTGTAAGGGATGGACAAGTGGCACACTGCTGTCCTGTACCAACCAGGACTGCAGCTGTGGTCAGCAGCCAGCCACTGGCCCAGGGAACCACCAGGGACTTGACCTCCAGTCAAGTTTGGTGGGAAACATAGAATCATAGAACAGCATAGGTTGGAGGGGATCTTAAAGATCATCGAGCTCCAACCCCACCCTTGCCATGGGCTGGCTGCCCCCACAGCTCAGGCTGCCCAGTGCCCCTCCATGGCTTGGGGCACCTCCAGGGATGGGGCACCCACAGCTCTGGGCAGCAATGCCAGCGCCTCACTGCCCTCTCAGTAAGGAATTTACCCTTATCATCTTACCTGAATCCCCCTTCTTGTAGTTTAAAACCGTTTTCTCTTGTTCTTTTATTATCAGACAGTGTAAAAGCTCACTCTTCCTCCTGCTTGTAAGCCCTCCTCAGGTACTGGAAGGCTGCAGTGAGGTCACCCTGGAGCCTTCTCTTCATGCTGAACACCCCCAGCTCCCTCAGCCTGTCTCCATAGGAGAGGTGCTCCAGCCTGCTGAGCATCTTCGTGGCCTCCTCTGGCACTGCTCCAACAGCCCTACCCCACATCTCTCCTGTGCTGGGGGTCCTGGGCCTGGATGCAGTGCTCCAGGTGGGGCCTCTTGAGGGCAGAGCAAAGGGGGACAATCCCTTCCCTGCCCACTGGCCCCCTCTGTTGATGCAGCCCAGGATGGTGTTGGCCCTCTGGGCTGCAAGTCCAGCTTCTCATCCATCAGGACACGCACATCCTTCTCTGCAGGGCTGCTCTTAAGTTCTTTTCCCACTCTGTAGTTGCACCTGGGATTGCCCAAACCCAAGTACAACACCTTGCCCTTATTGAACCTCATTAGGTTCTCACGTGCCCACTTCTCGAGCTTGTCCAGGTCCCTGTGGATGTCATCCCTTCCTACTGTTGTATCAGCTGCACCACTCAGCTCTGTCATCCACAAATGTGCTGAGGGTGCACTTGTTCCCACTGTCCGTGTTGTTGATAACCACTGAGCCCGCCCAGAAGCATTCGCTTAATTTCCTTGCTTTGGGAGGGCTCACTTTTCACTCTGACCTTTCACAGCGATGTCCTGCATAGGAAAACAACTTCTCACAGCAGTAAGTAACAAACTGGTTGGCTCGCGGAAAGGGGAAGAACCGAGGTGAAAGAGGAGCTTTTGTTGGCGGTGAGGCGCTGGCGCTGCCGCCCAGAGCTGTGGATGCCCCATCCCTGGAGGTGCCCGAGGCCACGGAGGGGCACTGGGCAGCTGGAGCCGTGCTGTGCCGCCAGTCCCGTGCAGAGGGGCAGCTCTCGGGGCAGCTCCCCGGGGCCGCCCGCCGACTTCTGTCCCCCCGCGCCGGGGGGGGGAACCTTTCTGCGCCCCACGGAACCTTTGCGGCAGAGGCGCCTGTTGCTGCCCGGGGGAGCGCGCGGCCGGACGCTGTGCGATGCGGCTCCCGAGCGGCGGCTGAGCGCCGAGGCCGGCACGGAGGCAGGCGGGNGGCCCGGGGCTGCAGCCCCGGGCCGAGCCGGACCGGCGTGGCTATTCCCCGGCAGCATCCCCTGGGGCGCGGCGCTGGTCGGGGCCTAAGCGGGGGTGGGGCCTCAGGGAGCCCCTGGGAGGCCGCGGCCGCCCCCCGTGATGCGAGGACGGCCGTGCGCTGTCCGAGGAGCGGTGCCCGCGGGGCTGGACCCGGGGCGCGGCCGTAACGGGGCCGCCGGGGAGCTCCGGAGGGATGGGCCCGGCTGGCTGCCTCGCTTCCTCCATTGAACCGCCTCGGGATCGCTCCTGCTGCTTGTGGTCTGAGTGCTCCCGGCTGTGACACCGAGCGCATTCTCCCCGGTTCCCACGCCTGCTCCTCCACCTGTCTGTACGAAACGAGGGCATCCAAAGTTCTCGGCAGGGTTTGCCTGTGCAGCTGAGGAATCTTTGTCGCTGAAGAAGCCTTTAAAAGACGGGAGCTCTTTTTATGCTGACAAGATGTTAGTGAACACCTCAGCTTGTCTTTGTAATCTTGTTTTATTTTGACTCTGGGTATTCTACACAGCATTACCTAAGTGCTGTGCCTGGCAAATGCTCACTTGGCCCATGGGCTCTGAGCTGGTGGTTCCATCCCTTCCCTGCTCCAGGAATGGGCCATAGAGCCCTCTGTCTGTTTTGATGCAAAATCAATTAGTCCAGAATAAACAGCCTTTGTTTTAGTAGCGCTGCTCTAGGGGCAGTAGTGTCCAGCAGAGGGATGAAAACAAAACACCCGCTCTGCCCATGCTGGGCTTCTGAGCGAGCTCCAACACGGCCTTGGTGTGTTGAGTGAGGCTGCTCTCTTCTCCAAGTATGAAAGTATATATCTTGAGTACACAGAGTGAACAGCGCAGCCTTTTATCCTGTGGTCCTATCAGCATGCAGGGCTTGTTCTTTAATGGTGGATGCTGAATGTGAGATTCCCAAGGAAAACACAGTTGCCATTTTAGGGAAGAGCTATTGTGTATGTAGCATGCATTCTTTTCTGTCTCCAATCTGATACCGCCTTTCCCCCCAGAATCAGTTGAGTGTTTGGCCCCTGTGCTCCCCTTGTTCTACATCTTGGTTATTGATAACTTCTGTGTCCCACTAATCTGTCCAAATTCCAGTTTTGGTACTGGAGAGTAGTACAGCTCCTGAACTGGAACATGGTGTGCTATGAGGAGAACCGAACCACGTGTGTTCTGCCTCAGTGACGATCTGAAAGGTTATAATCTGACCAACAAATTGTAGTAGGCTGTGACAGTGTTCTCTGGAATCCAAGTTGGTGTCACAGTGCTAATCCAGGCTGGGAGGGTCCTCAGGTATGCACAGCCCAGCCTGCTGTTCCATGCACAGCAGCACTGTGTTCAGCTTTTCTTTCTTCCCTCGGGGCTGAAACCCTCCAAAGGAAATCATTCGGCTCTGTGCCCCAGGCTGTTGATGGCCTGACAGGGATCAGCCTTTCCTTGAGATTGGGTCACAGCCTCTGCTGCTGCAATTGAACCACTACTTCACGTCCTCCTGTGTGCAGCCCCAGTACTCACACCTCTCTTCTCATAGCAGTGTCTCTGACCTGAGTGCCTGGAGAGCCCCTGATGAACTTGCTCTGTCTGTGCCGTAATGGGGTGTCAAAGCTGTTTGTGGTGTTCCTGATGGAGATGAAAGGAGGGGATGGCTCCTCATGATGGGGCCGTGCTCCCGCTGATGGGGCCCAGCGTGCTGTTAGCCTGTGTCACTGCCAGGGCGCACTCCTGACTCACATTCAGCGTGCTGTGCTGCCCACCATTCGTGCTGCTTTGTTTGTGTGCACGTATGCGTGCATATGGAGGCATGTCGTATGCACATGCACATGGCCGTGCAGCTCCCAAGAGAGCCTCAGTCATGCATGCACTTGTGCAGATGCACACTCATGCATCAAACAACATGTTTTGCACCTCTGTGCAGCATCTTGCCCCTCCTTTCCCCCCAGATTCCAGGTGGTGATGGTGGTGGTGGTGGTGACCTGGTGCTGTGTTCCTGCACACCGTGCCTCCAGGACAGCCTGTGCTTTAATTTTCTCAAAATGGCATTGTTTCAAATGCTTCTGTGTGATGTGGTCGGGTTACTGGGACAGGAGACGGGAGTGACTGTGTGAGTACCGGGCTGCATCTCATTCCACCAAGTACAAAACCAGAATGGAAGCACGTTGTGATACAGGAGGTGTTTTCAAATAATGCTGTCCATAGGTATGAATTACATGGAACTGAGTAGCTGCGCAGTGACGCTTTTCTCACATCTTCGAGCTTGTTACCTGCAAGTGTCCAAAAGTTTTGGGGAGCTAATACCTCATAAATATTCTCTGCTGAGCTTCTCATTTTAACCATAATCCTGTTGAGTTTAATCCCCGCAACAGTCACGTACCATTTGCTCTCAGATACCTGGTCCTGAAGGAACGTGGACTCGTGTTTTCCGTTTACTCAAAATAATTTCTATGTGTTGTATTTCTGGTTGACACATCTGCAGAGCTGATTGCAGCTGGGATCGTTGCAGAGCATGCATCTCTGCAAAGCAGGAATTTCTTGTGCTTAAACAACATTATTAGCTGTAGAAACGTACACATTTGTGGAGCTGTTCTTTTTTCCGTCCCTCCAAGTGGGTGTTTTCAGTGTCATTCATTGTTAAATAAGATTATTCAGGTTTGCATTTACAGCCTATCACCTGGAGAAACTGATATTGGGATACTTTGAAACTATTGATGAGAACTTTGTTTCTTGTTAACTTCTGGAAACCTGCAGTTTACTGTTCTTGTGTTTGTTAAAGAACAGTCTTAAAGACGGAGGGGTGAAGTAACACAGTTCGTTTAAGAAACCAGAAAGATGGAATCGTTTGGTGTGGCATGGTGTGAGGAGGGGTGGATCGGCAGCCGTGGGAGCAGAAGTGGCTGGGGGCAACTTAAGAGTGTGTCTGGGCACAGGCGAATGTGGTGTTCTTTTGTTTCATTGTTTCAGTCATTGTGCCTTTAAAGCAAGCAGCTGGTGCCTCCTCATTCTGAGTGATGAAGTTAGTGCTGATCGATACCTGTCTGTGGTAACCAGCGAATGCTGGCAGCACGCACTTGCGCCGGGTTAAGAGCATCTGAAGTTGAAACAAGTTCTGGAAAGCCAGGAACGCATGGAAAAACACATTTTCAGCCGTGCGGGTCTAAATCGTACCGAACTGTTGATTTGATGAATTCCTCAAAGCATGGAAAATAGGGGTTTTAGAGCTCCTTGAAGGTCAGGCATGCTGTTGACTCAGTTTTATGTCTGACGTTAAAGAGCAGAATGTCAGCTTAGTCCTGCGAGCGAGGCTCATTCGCTGCTATTGTAATCATGGAGCAGCAGTGATAATTTGAATTTTGTTCTTGCTCAGGCAGTGTGAATGCCCAACTAGGGGTCAGCCTGACACCTCCAAAAGCCTTGTGGTGGTTTGAAGGTAGTTAGAATTGCCTCGAAGGAGGAAAAAATAAAAGGTATGACACCACTTAGATGCGATAAAGGCACTTTCAGCGTGCTCACATTGGCGTGCAGGTAGTCAGAGCCATTTCCAAGGGCTGCTGTTCTGCCCATGTGTCTGTGAACTGGAGTGTGGAAACAGAGAAGGGATGAATGAATCTACGTCTGTATAGCTCAGCGTACCCAAGTGCTTTCTGGTGTCACAGGTACATCCAAACTTGTGCCAAATGAGGAGGGCTTTGATGAAGACCTAACGTGCAAAGCAACGCACATTACGAATGGAGAGACTTAAGAGAGGCATCAAACTTCTAAAAGCAATTAAAGACATTTTGTAGTGATTTGGCAGATAACAAGCGGGCAGCGTTACTCTGGCATCCTCAGTGGAGAGCTGGCTTGATCTCATTAACAAGGAGCTGGAGCTCCACGAGGGCAGAGTTGATTAACAGCCACAGTGGAACCCTTCCATTGCTCAGTCAGTGTGGGTGATCAAGTGCCTGGTCTGCAGGGTCAGCCCGGGCTGGGAAACCCCAATCCTGCCTTGTACGTCCTTCCCTCCTCAATGGAAATTTCTCTAAGTTTTTTGCTTGTGAAGAAAGCCTTTTTTTGGAGTTACTCAATCTGAAATAAATAGGTTGTAACAGTGTGTTCATTCAGTGCAGATCTCTCAAGGTGTGTGGCACCTGAAGGCCAGTAGATAAAAAAAAAAAAAAAAAAAAACACGATTCTGACAAAGCCAGGAATGGGGGCTGGAGGTGCTCAGGCTACAGAGTCAACCTAGAAAATGGATATTACCCAAAAAGGAATTGCTTGAGTGCTGGTGGCAGGATTTGTTCACAGAAAGTGAAATAAAGGAAAGTGCTTGGTGGCTGATGAGTGCCTGTGCTCCAGGAGATCACAGTGCTGTGATTAGAGCATACGTACACATGGACTTGGTGTGATGCTCATATCTCCATTCCTCCCCTGAGGACCTGCAGCCCAACAGACAGGGCTTTGTGTTGCACACCCAGACCCACAGTTAGGAGGTGTGGTAGGCAGTATGAATGGAAGGTTTTTCAGGGATTTATGCTAGGTCTAGCACTTTGCAATATTTTCATATAATATTCAAATGAAGGAAAAAGAGATTCAAACAATCATAGGATGGTTTGGGTTGGAAGGGACCTTTAAGATCATCTAGTTCCGACCCCCTGATATAGGCAGGGACACCTCCTGTAGATCAGGCTGCTCACAGCCCCATCCAGCTTGGCCTTGAATGCTTCCAGGGAGGGAGCGTTCACAACCTTGCTGGGCAACCTGTTGCAGTGTCTCACCACCCTCACAATAAAGAATTTATTCCTAATATGTAGTCTAAATTTCCCCTCTTCAAGTTTAAAGCTATTTCCCCTTGTCCTTTCACTACCTGCCCTTTAAAAAGTCCCTTCCATGCTTTTCTATAGCTTTCTGTAGCCTTCCCCTTCAGGTCCTGGAAGGCCACTGTAAGGTCTCCTTGGACTCTCCAGGCTGTAGATCCTCAGCTCTTTCAGTCTGTCTTCATAGGAGATGTGTTCCAGCCCTTCTGGGAGAAGTGAATCCTGAGTGCATTTCCCCAGCATGAGCTGCCTGCCCCCCACTACTACTCACACTGTACCATTACAAAGGGAGGTTCTCACATTCTGCTCTTGGCACTCTTGAGCCATTCTGGGCAGCAGGGCTTGCAGATAAAGCCCTTCTATTGAGGGAGGCTGTTTAGATGTTAATCTCTGAATTTCCTTGCCTTACGGAAGAAGTCTCTCTCGCTGCACTCACTGTTATCTCATTTAACCCATTTTGCTGACAAAAAGAAGCCTGTAAAGGAGCCAGTAGTTGCTGTAAGTGAACAGCTCCTTTACTTGCAGTCTTACAGTGGGAGCACGTGGAAGAAACTTAAGGTCAAGACTGCTGCTTTTTCTCCTCATCTCTTCCATTGGGAACAGGAATAGTTCTGAAAGTAATGAGTCTTGTATTTCTGAGCCCACTACTCTGCTCCTTCATTTTTTAAATCTTTTAGAGCATAAAATTTGTTAAAATACTCTGTCTTGTACTTTTGGTGGCCTTCTGTAGTCTTTCAGGTCTTGCTACTTTAACTGCAGCTGTTGTTATTGTGGAAGAATGCACCACAAGAGCTGCAGGAGAGGGAGATGGGAATGAAGAGGCTGGATGGGGCTTTGAGCAACCTGGTCCAGTGGGAGGTGTCTCTGCCTATAGCAGGGGGTTGGAACTAGATGATCTTAAAGGTCCCTTCCAACCTAAACCATTCTGTGATTTAACTAACATAATAGGAAAAGTCTCAACTTATAGGAAAAGTTTTTTCTTTTCAGTGAGTAAAGGTGTTGCTCTCACCTTTATTTTTGACTGCCTTTGGGTTTCAGATTAGCAAGGTTGTGCTGTGTTATGTGCTAGTCAAAAGAAACCCATACCTACCCCTTTTTGGGCTTTTGGAAATCTTTCACAGGTTCTAAGTTTTGTTTTCTTTGTGGGTGGCTTTTTAATTTCTGTTTACTGCTTTAGGAAATCAAAAGGCGCAAGAAAAGAGGATGGGGCAGAGGGGAAACAAACAGTTTTTGTCTGTTCCTCTGAATTCCCATCCCTTTCATGCTGCTGTTGCCCGCCAGTACTCTCAGCCAGCTTTGCCTTTTATTGTTTACAGCAGGGAAGGTTGGGGGAAGCAGAGTTAATCCTCCAGGGGACTGGGTGAGATTTTGGGGTTGACAAAGGTCTGTGGAACTCGGGAGGTAAGGATGCCCATCTTTTTGCTTCATTTTGCCCTGATGTCCCAGACTGGTGGCTTTCTAATAGCTCTCTGTTCTCTCCTCACCCCTATATTCTCTTGTCTGTGACATTTAGTGTGAGGCTGTAATGTGTGGAAGGCCTGGTTTGGGAAATGGAGAACAGGAGTGGTTTTCCTTCAGATTTCTGGAGCAACAGCTTTACTCCTAGCACAAGAAGAGCTGTGCTGCCTTGAGCACTTCAGGTGAAGTTTGGCAGAGTTTGCAGGGAACTTGAATGGGAGGCTCTGCATGTATGTATGTATGGCCAGAACTCCACAGTGGCCCTTGGTTATGTAGGGTGAACTGGGGATTGCCATTATGGGAGCTGAGGCAGTGAAAGCACAGTGTGCCAAGTGCCATGGCTTTGAAGTATGCAGTAATGTGTAGGGTAGATTGAGATCAAAGCAAAGGTTTCTGAACAAGAGTGAAATAAGATACACCAAAGAAGATCTTGGAAAAAGGTCAATGTTCTAGGACAGCCCAGGAGTATCTATTTATCTCAGACGTAATCAGGCAGAACACAAAAACAAAGAAAGGTTGATTGTCAAAGGAAGTAATTTTCCTTTATTCAGATCCTAAAAGTTAGTCCCTGGTCTCAGGATGAGGGCGTGATGGACAAAGCACATTCTTCTTCATGAGGTAACAGCAGTTACCCTCTTGTTCTCTGCTCCAGGGATGTTGCAGGCTGCATCACTTCCCTCTGTCCCCATACACAGGTCTGCCTCTCCCAGTCATACAGCAGTGCTGGGGAATGGGAGCTGTACTGCCCTGTAGGACCTTCTGGGCTTCCTGCAATTCCCTGGCTCAGGGCAGCTGAGCTACCCGTTCCCTGGAACTGAGCTTTATCCCTTCTTTGCCCCTCCAATGCTGCTACGTACATGTGATTGCACTGACCTGTTGATACAGATAATCATTGAATACCTTAAATCGTTAAGGACTTATATGAGGAGGTCTGTTGGTAGTTAACTTTGCACATAGGGTAGTTGAGAGCATTTGCTGTGTCTCCAGTTGGTGGGGTGAGCGTAGGATTTTTGTCACTTTTTTGTATTATTCTGATTTATTTATGCTTTTCATTTAATATTTGCATCACTGGGTGTTTTCTTAAACTCAGTTCTTTTTAGAGGGACGTCATCACTTGGGCTTCAAGTTTCTTGTTCACAGGTATCAACAAATGGAGGGAGCGGGACCAAAATCTAAACCCTACAAAACCACTGTCAGAGCTCTAAAAAGAGTAAAGCAATTTCCTTAATGGATTGCAAGATAACTATTGCATGGAATGGAAAACATCTGGGTTAGAGAAGTGAGCTGCTTTTGAAATCAAATATTTGGGGAAAAGCTGTTACCCCAGAGGGGGATGTATCCGACTTTTTTCCCCTCAGACCTGGGATGTGATCTTGTTATCTCTGGAGGAGAACTTTGTGGGGAAGCTGTATGGTTTTGATTCTTTAATTATTATTACTTCTTTTTGTTTTTAATTTTGGAAGCTACAAGGCAGCAGCACACGGGGAGCTTTGCAGTAGCTAACCTGAAGTTCATGTCTGATGTGACTGCACATCCTGTTCTCAAGGGAGCATGAGTAGGGAGGCCCTTACTGCGTGTTCTGAGCTTGTTTATGCTGTAAGGACAGTAGTTAACTGCTTGAAAGAAATAAGACCCAGATAATGAGTAAATGAGTACAGAATGCTGAGGGGAATAGGTGATGTGCTTAGTCACGTGGACTCTGTTCTTTTTTCTGACTCTCCCTTGAAAAGGAAACAAGCCAATTGTTTAAAGGTTCCTTTTCCATCCTCCACTGCTTGCCATAGCACTCATTAAAAAAAACAAACAAACAAACAAACAAAAAACAAACAGAAGAGGAGGTCTTATATTTCAACTAAATCAATCAGGTAGGTGAAATGCTTACTTTAACAGGGTGAGGTCCAAAGCTGTTAGCCCCTGCTGCTACTGTGGAACCTCTGTATGGACTCATGTGCTTTCATTGCCATGAGCAGCTGCAGCCCCTTGACAGATTTCAGTTTCTACCATTTGCCTTTAATAAAGAGGAACTAGGGATGAAATTTGGTGAGTTTTACAGCATTGCCAGTAAATCTGCTCAGGAAGTGCCCCATCACCATTTCTTTCGAGAATGCTACTACTTGTACCACGCACCCATCAAAAAGAAAGGTATACCACTCAAATGTCAGGGCTCTGCCCAGTGAATTGTGACCAAGAATTCCTGCAATTAGACAAGTAAGTAGTTTGAGAAAAATGAGTTTACAACCTTGGTTCAGTCAGTAATCAGTAACTCCAGAGTAGGAGAAGAAAAATAAAAATGAGACAAGATATTCTCTTTCTGATACGTTTCAGTTAACAGCAGGTGGGTGTAGGGTGTTAGCAGCCACTGTGTACATTGCTGTTGTGGTGTTCATTTACCAGAGTGTTTTTCCAGTAGCTTGCTGATATGTCCCTTTTCAAATGGGCCTTCCTGTCATAGCATTGAATATGCCCTTATGGTGGTTCATAAGGGTAACTAACATCATTTGACATCTGTTGGCAGTGGGCACTTGTCACATTTATACATATGGTGACCCCCAAGTTGTCTTTGTGTTAACAATATTTGTGAAGCTCTTTTGCCAAACTTGTTCAGCTTGTAAGGCTCTATTGAAAGGATGTCCAAGTGTGTACAGTCATATACTCACAATTTGGAGGTAAGCAAGCAGCACATCTGTGGCTCAAAACAAAAGCACAAGAGGCTCTTTTGCCCACTTGGGTCCAAGCAGGAAGGAAACAAATGCTAGGTTAGGGTTTGTGGAGGGTAGGCAGGGATGTGTGCGGCTGTTTCATTTTGATCTGTTTAGTAGGAAAGGTGAAGATGGAAAGTCTTTGGTAACCTCCATCTCAAAACTGGCAGAACAGTGCCCTTTATGAGTGGCACTCACTGTACATCTTCCCAGCCCTCTGCCAGCAGGACGTTCTGTTGGAGGGAATGGCTCTGGAAGAAACCCATGCTGCTAACAGTTCTGAGTCCTCTAATGGATTTTTAATCCACAATGGTAGCCAGTAAGAAGAAGTTTGCTGTTTGATTGCTTCACAGACAGGAGCAATTCGGGTCTGCCGTATGCTAATTGTCATCTTTATATCATGAGAGCTCAAAACTGTGTACTTCCGTTCCTTCCTACTTTGGGATTTTTTCTTTCTTTTTTTGTTTGTGTTCGAGTTTCTTTGGTAAACTGTAGGTGGCATAAGTAACGCTTTCTCCTCCTTGGCATAGTGATTGTTGGAGGCGGGGTTGGGAATAAGGAGGGACAAAACCATGTTGAAGTCCTTTTCTAAAAACTGCTTAAGCCAGAAACCTAGTTTTGAGTCCAGTGCTGGGGAGGAAGAAGGATGAGGCATGGAAAACAAGTTCCCAGCCCTCTGCAAGCCTTGGTGGTGCACTGCTGACAGCTGAGCACAGGCATGGTTGGGTTGTGGTTAGCTCTGAGTGGTGGTGTGCAGTGGGTCTGGCATCTGCCTCGGAGGGGCTACTGGGTTGCCCTGGACCACCGGTGATAGGAACATGTTTCCTGAGTGGAGACACAGTCATAGACAGTGAATCATTCCCCAGTAATGAAGTGCACCTCTTGAGGAGGCAAAAAAAAAAGAGTGTGTGGGTGGGGTGATGCTGAGAGAATGAAATAGATCAACTTGGCCTTTCAGCATGGAGAAAACATGCAATTTTCCTCATTCTGAAAGATGAAAACATTGCTTATGAAACTGTGTCAGGCTCTTTCCCTGGGACACTCTTCAAAGAGGTGAGCTGTAGTGTTATCATATCACAACATCCAGAGCTGTAGATTGACTTTTGTCGAGTGGCAGTGAGTGAGTTTTCTTTGAGAGGCAGTCAGTTCTTTGCCTTCACTTTTCTGTTCCACTGCTGTAATTTATTACATAACTTTTTTACCAGTTACGTGTAACAGAAGCCAAAAGTCCTAGAGGGATCTTTCACTTGTCTGGACCTTCCTTGCTTGTCAGGATTGGCCAACCTCTTGCTACCTTTGTGTGCCCACAGAAACAAGGCTTTGGTGTTACTTTCCCATCAACTGACTTATGAAATCTTGTCTCTTGGAGTTCAAGACCGGGTGGGCAAATCTGATCCAGATTTATCTTTTTTTACACAATGAATTTGGAATCGTGATGTGCCACGTCCCTCTGTTGAGTCTTCCCAGTCTTTGCTTAGGATGTTGCTCTTTTCTTGGGTGCTGATTGGTTTTCTATAGCTGTAGGTACAATGGGCAAAGCAAGTAAAAGCTGACTTGCACGTGACTTCTATGCTGAAATGCTGTTTGCTTTGAAAATAAAACAGTGATCTGGGGAGGGAAGTTTCCTATTCCCAACCTTTCTTTTAGGAAGGTCCGTTTACGTAGTCGTTGACAATGCCAAAAATACGAAGGGTGATTCTGCGAAGTAAGAATTTTTTGCTCAGTTACAACATTAGCATAGATAAATATCAGTAATTGTTAGGGCTGATCACATGCTGCTTACCTCAAGACAGCCTGGGGTTTTCTGGAGTACAGCACCAACTGCTCCCCTCGATGGAACAGTTAGCTGGGGAGGGCAGGTCAGGCATTTCAAAGGAGTTTATTTTTAGGAAGCCAATATCAACTTGAGAGTAACTAAATACTTTTTTTTTTTTTTTTTTAAAATGCAATGCAACCCTTTTGTTGCAAACAGTTATCTGTACGTGCATATATACAAATAGAGCTTGCCCTTTCCTTCTGGCTTTGTCCAGAGCTCCGTGTGGAAGTGAGCACTGACATCTCCTGAAGAATTTCTTCCATGGCTCACAGGAGCTGTGCTGCTGGTGTGTCTGCAGCCTGGAGCAGTGGCTGGCAGGCACTGTGCCACCAGCCCGCGTTGTGTAATGCCAGCGTGTCTTGTTGGGATGATGGTAAGAGCAGCCTTATGTAATGCTCATTGTCACATTCCAGTTCCAGCACTGTTGTGTCAGCAGAGGGGAAGGATTAGCTCTCCCTTTTCTTTGTCTCTTTTTCTTTTTTTTTTCCCCCACTTTCTCCCACCCTTTCTTGAGAGAGGCTTTTGTTACTGAGGAACAAGCAGTTGCAGGCTGTGCTCAGCGTCACGGTGCCTTGCAGGAGGGATTTTATTCTAGAGAGCAAGTCTTGCAAATCTCCCAAAACTGTTGGATGGGAGAGTTTTCTCAGACACTCTTTCTCTCAGTTCCTGCTCCCCATAGATCACAGTGGGCTCCTTAATGCTCACATCAAATGTGGGCTCAGGCTGGGTTCACTGCATGGGGTGAGAGAGGTGCATCTGCTGTCCCCAGGAGTCTGGTCCAGGCTGAGCCGATGCCCTTCCGTTGGTTATTTTACAGCTCCTTTGGTTTGCTTTAATATTCCTTTGGTAAGTGCATCGCTTAGGAGATTGTTACTAGTTTCACTGTGATTTGAACAAGAGGAAAAGAAGAGCTGCTTTCTTCCTTGCAGGCTATTAGTGTGTGGCCACCAGTCATCTGTGAGTCACAGCTGAGAACTGAATCGCTTGAGCCTCTGTGGTGAGACTGCGAAGGGGGAAGGGATTGGAATCAAAGTAATCATCTGAGGATGGCATTACATACTGTCTGCTTCAAAAAGAAATGATAAGAAAAGGGAACTGCTAGGCTAGCATTGGCCAGTAACACCACTGTCTCAGGTTTATTTCCTGGATATTTAAATTGCATGGAGAGCAATTTGTTGCAGTATTACTTGCAGACTGTTAAAAGGTTTTTAATCTTATAGAAAATGTTAAAATCATGACGTGAGTGATCCATCTGTATGCTTTGTATTTGGCTGAGGGCTGCCTAGGAGGTACCCAAACCATGCTAGCACGTGACCCACAAAGATGAATTTCCCACCCCAAAGAGCCCAGGACCGCTCCCAGTGCGCTTCCAGTTTGAAGTGCTAATGTGCTCTGGGTATGTAAGAGGAATCTTAATGCCACAAACAATAAAAGAAAAAAAAAAAATCAGGAGAGAAGGAGGGAAATGGTTAATACCATAAAATCTGATGGTGCAGCAGAAACAGAAAGCAAAGAGCTTTATGCAATGCTGGCTTTGAAATACCTGTTTTTATTAAACTGCCTGTGCAAATCCGTCTGTGATCTGCCACTGTGCTCCATTCTGCGGCCAGTCGCCACAGTGCTCACTAATGTCTTGGTTACAAAACAGGCTTTGAGGGACAAATCTTGATGAGTCCTAGATATTGGACCCGGCTGGAGGTTGGGGAGGTGATAGAATCCTCTTTACTCCTCAGCACCGCAGCGGCATTAGCATTAAACCTTCCGTGTTCCTCTCTCAACTTTAGACAGAAGAAATGATGATTTTAACCCTGTGTGGAGAGGAAGAAATATCAGGATGCTGGGAATGTGTCTGAGCTTGTCAGCCTGTGAAGCTTCCTAGGCCACAGCTGGGCCTCCCTCATCATCACTGCATGGCAGTCACCACCAAAAGTGTTCAACCTTCAAAAGCAAAGCCCAAAAGCTGCTATGCTACTTATATCCCTGCTGAAAGACAGGACATGGTGGATGAGAGAGGATGTCTGGATGCTAATTTGATGTTCAGCTGATTGCAGTGTTTGGCTTCCTGGAGGAGGATAAACACGACAGCTCTTTTCTCCTCCCTGAATAAGGCAGAGGATGCATTTGCTCATGGTACACTGTGGGCAACGTGGGAATGGGCAATTCCCATGAAATCCCAGATTGACAACAGAGAAACAGCAGCACAACATCACTGCCCATCTCCTGAATGGTGCAGGAATGTATACAGCCTTGTAATGGTAGATTTGAGTACAACCCCAGCTATTTGTAGGAACAAAATGTTTGCTTTCCTCAGGGCTACGTATCAGCTGGGAGGGGACACCGAAGCTATTGGAAAGTAAAACTAAGCTACTGTTTTGAAACATGCATCGAATTTAGAAAACTTGTGACTGCTTCATGTCTGCAGTGCTTGTTTTGTACCACACATGTAAGAGTGTGGGGATTTCAGCTGTCTCTGCCTGGTGGTAGAGTGTTACCAGGATGTTGTAGTGAGATGCTTCCTATTTCAGTGTGAATCCCCCCGAAGGCTGCTCTTCCCTTCTGTTTACTTTCTTCTCTTCTTTCTCACACGTGCTTTTCAATGTTATTGTGAAGCTGAGAGAGGCAAAGCAGGAACTGATGACTTCAGCTGGAATAATTCAGCCTATGTGTCAGATTTGCAGCCTTGCTCCAGGAATCTGGAGTTGTCTTTAACCTTCACATTTTCAACATCCTCTGCTTTACATTCATCAAGATTACGATGCTTTCTTTATTTTCCTTTAAAGAGTGTATTTCTTCTCATCCATGCTATGAAGCTTCCTCATGGTAATTCTTTGTGCATGGAGAAAAGGAGTACTCAGGCATCACTGTCCAGAAGCAGCACTGTGTGATCTGGATAAACTTGTGACACTGTGACTGCCCTGGCCCACTCTTTTAGGCTTTATTATTTTATACTGTGATCTCTATTGTGATGTCCTGGCATACCTTAACAGAGGAGTTATGCACAGCCAGTTCCACTCCTGTCCTTTGAAGGAAGGAAATGCAAATTCCCTCTGATCCATCCCTCCTTTATGTTTGCTTTTCTTCTTACCCTCCTTTATAGAAGAACCTGCGACCTTTGCAGATGGGATCTTGGTTGCTTTCTGCCTGTGCTGTTATTAAGGTAATACTGTCCCTGCTTCGGTGGCTGAGAGGTGACTGCAGGCTGGGACATGAGGTGCTTGCCACCTGCATCCTGCAGTGGTGCTCGGAGTGCTCAGGGATCAGCATAACACAGCAGTGGGGAATTCTGAGCCCAGTCCTTTTTTCTGTGCTTCATGTCTGGACTGCAGTGTTCTGAAAACGTTCTTATAACATATTTAGTTTTGCATTTTTGTATAATCAAGCATAAATACCAAAGCCCTCCTGCTGTGTACGTGTTGGAGACACCAAGGAGCAGGTGCTTTTCTGAATGATTAGTTAGTGTATTGATTCTAGAGGGCTGGCCCTATATCATTATGATACTTTGCTTACGGCATCTGCCTTCTACACAGGGTTTTGTGCACAGTCTGATGTAAATATTTATTAAAAGATTACTAGGGCATCCATGCTTTTACATGTGGAGGCAGTGCTAACATTTTGAGCCTTAGTGCTCACAGGTGGGGATTTTCAGGGCTGGTTATGTACCTCTTTGCTTTCTGTTTTCACAGGGCTGCCTCACAGTAGAACATGAGCAGGTAATGCACAAGGAGTATCGCTGGGAACCATGTCGGACGAGTCAATCTCAGGGAGTGATCCGGACCTGGACCCGGACTTGGAGCAGGAGGATATGGAAGAGGAGGAGGAGGAAGATGAGGAGGCGATGGAGGAGGACAATGATGGGGATGATGAGGAGGACTTACTTGATGAAAGTGGTAAGTGGATGGGGTTGTGAATCTATGCATGATTCTGTTACACAAAGCTGGTGTTGCTAATTTTGGTGAGTAACATCAGGGTTGATAGTGCAAGGGTTAGGATTTGTCCAGAGTTTGGTAAAAGGAAGTGCATATGTGAGTAGTTAGTTTAAATTGGGATTTAATGTAGGTAAAAATTGGACTTCTGGCCCAGAAAGTCTTCTAACAAGCCACCAGCATAGCCTGTGAGGCGGTTAGAATTTTTAAAATGGCTGTAGGTTCTAGGGAAGTAATTATCTAAAGAAACAGATATGTCAGTTTACATTTCCCTGTATTATTAAAAGGATCTAGGAAAATTAAATATATTTATACCACTGCTTTTTGCCCACAAGTAAACAATTTAATGAATGTTCTTGGCAGTTGTCCCATCTTTATCAACAGGGAGCTGTTCTTTTCTGACAGCATGCAGAGTTTCTTAATAATATGAAAGATGGCAGTGCTGACAAAGTTGTCACCTTCTGTGCTCACATAGTTATAACTGTCCC
The DNA here is from genome assembly GCA_013399175.1 of Odontophorus gujanensis. Classification (NCBI taxonomy): domain Eukaryota; kingdom Metazoa; phylum Chordata; class Aves; order Galliformes; family Odontophoridae; genus Odontophorus; species Odontophorus gujanensis. Next base: position 34,110 of record VXAB01004202.1, on the reverse strand, counting down.
AGTATCCTCTTCATTTAGGACCAGTATAGCTGTTGGTGGACCTCTGCTCTGGAAAGTATGTTTTAAGCAAGAGTAGGTTCTGGTTCACGACCTGATCCCAGAAGTGTTTGTTGGTAGGGCATGTAGCAGTGCATGGCAGGTGGGAATTCCATGTGCTGTCTTTGCCTCCAGCTCCTTGTGTCATTAAACCATGGCCCAACCCTATAGGGATGCCAGTGTATGTTTGATGATCAATTTTCAGTTATTTCAATTGTGATTTAAATTCAGAGTGTACAGATATTTTAATGTACCACTGAGAATAGACCTCCTTTTTTTAGCATAGAATGTGTTAAATACAGGTACTACTGTCTTGTCCCAGTTCTGAAAATATACTTGGTTTTTAAGTACTTTGTCCTCGAGTCTTCTTATTCCTTCTTTCTACTTGAAGATGCTTTTGTGATTTAAAATGTTTAGAAAAGGTTCATACAAATGAATTTTATTCCTCTGTTTTTTGTTGCAAGATGACTTTCTCCTGATAAATCAGCAATGAAAGTGTTAATTCCAGTAAGAAACAAGGTGGTTGCAGGGCTGCAGATGGCTCAGAGGCTGGCAGTGACCTTGTCACTTCATTCACAGGAGCACGCACCCAGCAGAGCCTGAAGAGCCGTGACATTTTAGAAGAACTTATACTAGCAGACGAGTGGCTCCATTTAGTGTCCACTGGAACACTAGATACCGTGCTTATATTTTGTATTCCTTCAGTGACTGATAAAAACAATGTAGGAAATAATGAGGAGTAAAAGGAATTTGCACACTGATCATGTGAAGTGTTTTTGTAATTATTTATTAGGTAAAGGAGGAAACTAGCGAATGGAATCTGAGCAAAGCTGGATTGCCTCCAAGATTTTAGATTGTTTCAGCTTTAATTCTGCCTGACAGACTATTAGGATGCTGTTATCTGGCCTATGAAGTATAGGTAACTTCAAACTTAAGAGGATCACTTTGTGGACGTGGAGCATGGCTTAGTGACAGGAACTGGTAGGTCAGGTTGGTGGTTGGACTTCGTGATCTTGAAGGTCTTTCACATCCTAAGTGATTCTGTGATGGTTTTACTTTGTCCATCTGTAGTCCTCTTTTTCTAGCTGACCCTCATTCATCAGAATCCTCCTGGGAGCAGTTACGTATATTCCCACGCAGGAAGGAAGTGCTCTAATGTTTATACCATGAAACTTGAAAAATTAATAATTTCTGTTAAAACTTTGTTCTTCCATTCCCAACAGTGCTGTTCTCCTTCCTGGTGTTGTGGTCATCCTGAAGATGTTCAGTGAGGGATCCTGTGGGAATCCTTCCCCCTATGGGAATCCTTCCCCTGTGGGATGGCACTTACACATTGCTAGCAGTAAAAGTTTTAAAAGATAGTCTTTCCCAGTTATTTCCTTGGAAGGGCACCAGGCTGCATATATGTTTTCCTCAAACTGGAAATGATTACTTGTTTTAAGTAGTAGTGATGGCAACAATTATACAACTAATAATTTTACAGTTTGCTTGCAAAATAGTGACTGCATAGTGAGCTTTGCATGTTTTGATGGTTACTTGGAATACTTGCTAACCCTGGCTGTTTCTGGCAGTATCACATACCTGTTGATGGTGGATGGTCTCAGGCTTGGCAGTGACTTGTTTTGCATGTTTAACCCATTCTGGTCTTTTTGATACGTGCTGTATGTGGAATTAGCGCAGTGATTTTGGTTTCAGAATTGTCTTTGATTTCTCTTCATTCTTGTAATTCAGAGTGCCATCTTTGATTCTGGTGAAGTTTTTTGTACTTCTGCTCAGAGAACCTCAAGTTTTGTTTGCAGTCAGTATGGACTGTCCTGTACATAGGTGGTCAAGACTTGAACGATGTGAACTTAGTCATCATGGAATCATAGATTGGCCTGGGTTGAAAAGGACCTTGAAATCATAGCTCAAAGCTTTCCTGAGGAAAAATTGGAGGGTTTGAATGAATCTTATTGTAATGCTCTTGTTTTTTTCCTCTTTCTGAATTATCCTCAAATTGTTCTGTAAATCATTATCTCTTAACTCATACGTATTGCTGTCATTCTGCTATTAATAGTGATCACAAGTTGCTTGTGCTCTTGCTTCAGAGAATATGGGTTAGACACTTTTTTTTTAATCGTGACTCAAAGGTAAAATTGTTAAGAGCTGATCATTTCAGATGCCTAAAAGGTGCCTTAAATGCAGACATTGAGATGCCATTCTCACAGCATTGGTGTGTTTGCATTGCAGGGTGTGTGGTACAGCACATGGGGATTGAAATTGGCACTTTTGGAGTATAGCAATGGACAATTTTCAGTGTCATGCTACTACTGCAATTCTTACTATGCAGATGTACCAGATCAGGCAGCACCAAATAATAGCATACTAGATGCTCCGACTGGGACATTACAGTATCCACACCATTGTCTCACACCTTGTCTCCTGCCCTGCATTGCCCACTGTCCCTGTCCCATCTCCTCTTCCTTTCCCCAGGCCTGGGGACGTGCTAACTCTGTGACACCTGCATTTGACCAACAGAGGGCAGGAGGAGGTGGAGACAGTCTGTGCTCCTTTCCACCTCAGAAGAATCACCTCTTCCTTCCTTGCTGAAGGGCTGGTGCAAGGTGAACTGCTGTGCCTAGGGATGTGAAGAGGGGAGTGAAGCGGAGACAGTTGGTGCTGGTATGGAGTGCACCCCACCCTCTTTGTACGGTGAAGGCACTCGCATCAAGAGTCATCTCCTTTTCAGAAGAGACCAGAGGGACTGTATCCACATGGAAGGCTGGTGAGGGGGAAAGAAAGACCCTCTTCCTCATCCAAGCCCCTTAAAACCACTCAGTTCTGCCTGTCACTTTTAATAATGTCATGCCAACTTCAAGTTGAATCACCTCTTATTTGCAGAGTGTGCTCCAGAATGCCTTTCTGTGGCTGCTTTCTGTTTGAACTTGAGTGTGCCTCTTGGTATTCATGGTTTTGAGTTTCCCAAGGTACCAAAGCAGGAATACTTTACTTTAGAGACAGCCACTGGTGAGGCAGTTTTGTAAAGGTCTTTGCTTTCGTTGGGCTCCTGCTAGAAAAATGCCTTTTTGGTTAAAAGGGTGCTGCCGTGTTTGGAATTTCTGCTTGGTAGTTGAGGAGTAAAACATCAGTGTGAAATTATAGCAAAAATGGATATTATTGAGTGTGATGTTCCTTTGTGGCACCTTGTAGCTCGTAGTCACACTGCATGCAGGAAGGGGTACAATTGCATTGCAGGTGGAATGGATCTGTAGATAGCTAGATAATTTCCTTCTCTTCCCTGGGGAAAGGAATTGGTAGTTTATTCTAGCACACTTGCTAGAATAAACAGAATATTCTCCCCATTCTGGTGAATTGATTGCATTTTTTATTTTTGAACATCTGAAATTTTTGAACATTTTAATATTTTTTTTTTGTTATTTTTTGTTATTTTTGTTTTTTTAATTATTTTATTTTATTACTTTTTTTTTTTTTAACATTTGAAATTTTATCAGAATGATCATTGAATTCATCCTTGAGTTGTGTGTTTTGGGTGATGGCATTACTGATGTACTTCTGTCCCCTGACTTGCCTCATCTTTTCTTCTCCCCAAAAAGGAGGTGAAACAAAACAAAACTGATGTCTGGGGGAGGCCTGCGGTGAACATGTGGGATTTGGTAACAGGGAATGACTTTGATATAAATGTGTTCACTCAGCAGGATCTCCTGCTTGTTAACCTGAGGTTCTGCTTATCACCTGAAGTTGAGATCATGCTATACTGACCCATATGAAACAGGCAAAGGGCATGTGTGGGAGTGTTTCCTGAATAATATGTTGCTAAACGATATCCCTTTTTGTGCATCATTTTATATCCGAATTTTTAAAGGCCCACACTGCTGGAAAAAGAATAGCAAAAAAGAAAAAAGGTGCTACAACTAGAAAGTAACATACCTGCAATTTTGCATGAATTGGATGGTATTTTTATATGAGCAAATGAAGACAAGTACCAGCAACCTGAATTATTCTTGTTCTTTACTTCTGAACAGACTGCACAACATGTTCTGCTGGGAAACACTGGTTCCCTTCCGACCTAAGACATTCTGTGATCTGGAAGATTACTTTAAGGAATTTAATTTTAAACCCTGCTACATTGTGTGTCCATATGCCAATGATGGGTACCCATAACTATGAATCCCATCATCTAATCAGCAGATTACTAGTTGGGTACTGAGGGGAGTGATGACTGACATTCAACAGTTTTCCTTCTTGACAGGCTTTCCTATCTCAATTCTTTCACTTTGGTTATCCCTGACTGGATGCAGCTCCCTCTGGAGTCTGCCCACAGCTATTTCTGTTCTGGGGTAAGCAAACCTCAGCAGTAACATTGCTGCCTCCGCAATGGCCATGAAACCAAACCAGAATGGCAGTGTGTGCTTTGTTTGTAAACAGACAGGGAGATTTCAGTGCTGGTAGTGACTTCTTGTAGGCTGTGTGCCAAACTAATGGTTGGATGCATAGCAGGGGCTGTGCGGTACCAGAGGGGTACAGGAGTAATCACTGTGTGCAAAAGAGTAGACTTGTGAACTAATGTCCTGCATACTGGTGTAGTTCTGAACCTTATGAAATTGTTATCAGAAACTGCATTACCTTATCAATGGTCCTTATGGATGAGAATGTTTCAATGTTTCAGCATAAGGGTGTAGCCCATGGAGCAGCCCCCTAGCAGCACATGTGCCTCTGGCTGCAGGTGCTCGACATATTTCTCTGCTGATTTGCTGTAACTAAGAAGCTGTGCTTTTTTATTTTTATTTTTTTTTTAATATTTTCTCACTCCCTGGAAGGGGCAGGAGCACCTCTAAGGTTGCTTTGTGTCTGCTAAGTGTGCACTCTCTGCCTCTGCAAGCCTTACATTTGAGAGTTAGGTTATATTTCCTAAGAGCCAGAGAGTTAGGAACTGGCTTTCCTCTATGCTTCCACAATCCAGCTAAATAGAACACGAAAGATGTAATTTATATCAAAGGTGAAAAGAGGCTGGATACTGCCATTTGCAGTTTTAGCAATCCCAGCTATTGAGTAATGCAGAGAGGTTATGCTGAAACCACAGGGAAGGTTGCCTGTCCCAGGAAGGCAAAGTTCCACTGGCTTCTCTGGGAGCTTTGCTTCTTTGGGAACAGAGTTCCCGTTGCAGCCTGTCCCCCAGCCCTGCGAGCTCTCAGCCAGGAGGAAGGGTGCTCAGCACAGAGCCTCGTGCCAGCTGCTGCCTCTTCCCCATCTCCTCTGCTCGCCCTTGGCTTGGGAAGCGCAGGAGGAAGGTGCCCGTGTCTCCTTGTCCTCTTGCAGGCTCTCTGACAGCAGCTTCTTTTTGGAGAGGGTGGCACAGAGTCTGTCAACGTCAGAACGTTGCATAACCCTCCAGAATGACTTCGCTGCTTTAAAGGGAGGTGATGACGCCAGAGCCTGGCATCCTTGTGACCCGCCGGCTGCATGCCCGTGGCTGATCCCGTGAAATGATGTGCTGCTAGAACTCAGCGTGCTCCCCCCACTTTTCTTTTGCCTTCCCTTGGAGCTATTGCATATGCAGGAACACGAAATAGAAACGCTTGTGTGCCCACGTCTGTGGCTTTGCGCTACGTCTGTGGATATTTTTTACCGCTCACCACATGCTGAGTGCTCTTAAAGCTGCACCAGCATGGGAGTTAGCACTAGGGCATGGGGTGTGGGTGAACAGACAGTTATTAGCTGAGCAAAGAGTTACTGCAAGTCTTCCTTGTGCAGCAAGCGTGTCCTGCTGCTCCCTGCTTTTCTGATAGGTTTGGCAGGATTCGAGGTTTGTGTTTCGTTGCCCACAAACCTGCTGTTTCCTTTCTTACAGGTGAGGCAGAGGATCTCCCAAGAGGGACAGCACACTCTTGGTATCAGTCAAGTCTTGGTATCTTTTCCCCGTGTATGTTTTCAGTGATCAACTTTGTACCGCCCTTAGTCATTGCTGAGAGATACCGTGCTCCATCTGCAACTTCTGAAACCATGATGAAATCGCAAGGAAGCTAATTAGCAAATTTGTTCTGCGGTATTTTCCCTCTTGAACAAGGAAGGAGTGGCAGAGTTGCTTTGCCAAGGTCACAGCATGAAGCCACACTGAAAATCCTCTGCCTTGCGTTTTATGCAACGCTCACTTTACTTTCAGTTGTACCAGGCAGGGTGGAACACTTTCTTGTTCTGCATTGGAGTTTAAGCTATGCAAGGGGTCACTTTCATTTTATTTTATTTTTCAATTTGTCTGGCATTGCCCTGCTTTTAATGACTGGCTGAACAGAACTTGTGTAACTGTCTCTAGCTCAAATTTCTGTTTTTGGACAAGAAGTGGCAGCAGATTTGGAAGGAGAGGGAACTGTTTTAATTAACTGACATCTGTTCTTCAGATTCTGAAACAAAGCATCCCGTTGCAATTATTAGCTTGATTTTATTTTGCTGCTCTAGGCTTTGTGGAAGCCCTCACCAGTGAACTCCCATGAGCGTCCGCTTCATCGGTCAGCTCAAAGTTTTTCAGTGCAGTACTCAGCAGTTCATGCTACACATGTTGAAAATGTCTTATTCACGTTTTCTTTAGCTCGCAGTTCAGTAGGTGAGCAGAGAAAAAACTCTAAGGAGGAGTACAAAGGCATCATTCTCACTTGCAAAAACCCAAATAGGAATGATGCAGCAGAAAGCTTCAAGGTAAAGCCTTTTGGCAATGGGTGAACAAACTTCTGGTCTCTGTCTAAACAAATTTTGCAGTTAAAACAGCTGTAAGATAATCTTTATGTGTGTAAAATATTTAATTAAACTATTGGAAGTAATTTTGAAGTGACACTTGTGTACTTTTAGTTGGGATTCACGTTAACATTGGGCTTAAGTGGAAGTGGAATGAAGGTGTACAAAATCGACCCGTTACAGTGTGCAGTGCCATCTGTAGCAGCAGCAGTGTAGGGAGAGATGTGGATCAGTTTCTTGAGTGTAAGTGGAAGATAGAAATGCTGGGGTTGTATCTCAGTGGGCAGTCAAAAGCACGTGAATCAAAAGCCTTGATTCACAGGATGATCAGAATCTGTGATATAAATCCCTTGATTTGTTAGACAAGATGTTACACTTCTCATAGCTTCTTTGCTTCAGTACATTTAAACAGTCTTTGAATACTTGGGACTAAGGTCTGAAACAGTACATGTTTTGTCACAGTGATTCTCTGGAAAGCATTTGTGAAATGCACAGCTTCATCGCTTCATGTAATTGATGATTATGTATTTCACTCCTAAACTAACGCCTCCTATTTCAGTCCAAAACTCATTATTTTGATGAGTTTTCCATCGTAGCCTCAAAATATTCAGTGGGTTTTTTTAATAAAGTGCAACATACAGTGGGAATGGTGGGAAGGCACACTCAGAGCTAATTGTGCTCTGCAAATTCTGCTAGGTTGTTTCCTTATCGATTTGGAGCTTTCTTTCCCAGCCCTTTCGCTGCACTGTGAGTGCTCTGTAGCCGGCAGGGCTGTAGGAGTTACCGATTCAGTGAGACTGATGGGATGCTCTTGTGCCTGTTGTTGAGCAAACAGGTTCAAACTGCTCAGGTTTGCTTGTGCCGGTTTCTTGGAAGCCAGCAGGCATAGTGCAAGCAGTTCACAGAGCTGCAGATACAGAGATTGCTGTCAGAGCCAGAGGGCTGTACTCCGGTTCACCCCAGCCCCCCCTCCCCCCTTGGTGCTGTGCAGCAGGGAAGCACAGCGGCGATCCACCCCCCCAGCCCGTGCCCAGACCATCCTGTTGTCTGTTGGGATTCCCCTTGTGTGGGGCCCCGCCAGAGCCCTACGGTTATGTAAGGATTTTTATTTTATTCCCAGGCTCGATCCCTGCCACTAGTTGAACTGGATCGCGGGCTGCGTGAATGGGACCCGATCCCAGCAACGCACAGCCTCGCCACGCCAGCCCAGCGAGAGGAGCGAGCCGTCCCCGCACTCACCCACCACACCTCCCTGCTGCCCTCCAGCCCTCCAACCCCCCTTTTCCCAGGCTCATCCCACAGCCAGGTGGGCAACAGTGCCCCGCACAGCAGCAGCTCCCCAGGGCAGGGCTGTGTTGCCTGACACTCAACCAGGGAGGAGACGGTGACAGTTTTTATTTAGGCTGAACACGAGGCGTATTTAACCAGTTATATAACAGTGACCCCGCTCCGCCTCAGCTGAGTTCAGGGAGGATGTCTGCACGCTGAGTCCCAGCACGCTGGCTCACTGAGTTCGCGTACCGGGAGCTATTTACCAAAGTTATTTTCAGAAACCTTAAGTGCAGGTTTCCCCGCCTGTACCCTGGACTGCTTTATCAGGAGGCATTTCCCACTTGCCAGCTGAGCAGCCAGTGAGAGTGGATCTGGGGCTGCGGGCAGAGATAAGGAGTTGTTGGGAGTGCCTGGAAACTTTCATACGGAAGACCCCGAGCGCAGAATAGCCGCGGGCAGCAGTCAGCACGCCGGGCAGCATGTTGCTCCTGGATGAGTCGCAGCAGTTCCCAGGTAGGACCCAGGAGTTTGGTTTCCTTCTGCTTTCCTTGCACTCATGCTTTCCTAAGAGCACCCTTTCTGTGTGCCGGGAGCTGCAATTTCCTAACTCCCAGGCAGCAGTGGAAACAGTTGAATTTTCAGAGTCTTGTAGTGCTTGTTGCTTTGCTGGAGGGGGTGTGAGAAGGAAACTTTCCTTGTGCTTTTACTTCTGAAGACTGAAGTGATGTGACATGCTGGGTCTGACTGTTCCTGTTCCTGTCGTTGTCATATCATAATGCTGCAAAAGTAGCACTTAGTGGGAGAGGAGGCAGTTGTTGATATCAGTATTGTTTTGTATCAGCATAGTCTCCCCCACCCCTCTGCTTAGTCTGTGCTTTCCCCAGCAACCCGCTTGTTTGGAGCTCTGAGAGCCCCCATGAAGTGCTTGGTGCCATGCTGGCCAAGCAGCAGCTGGGCACTGGGCAGAGCTGGACTGCCCACCCTACATCCCCTCCTTGGTGCCAGTGGGCTAAGGACTGCTTAGACTTTTTTTCCTCCCTCCCATCTAGTGGAAGATGCTGGTGAGACCACCACAGCAGTGCACAGTTTGGGGACAGCTGCCCCTTAGTTTGGTTGCTGTGTATCAGAAGAAAAAACTTTAAATTTGAAGAACTTTCTAAATGCGTAATGTAATGTGTTACTGTGAGGTCAGGTCCTTGCAGAAGCCAAGCTCCTTCCACCTCGCTCGTGGGGAGATACCTTCCAAGTTCTCAGAGGGCTGCTCAGAGTGGTTCCCGGGAGCCACAGCCCCATTTGTTGTACACATCTGGAGCACTGTGGTCTTCAAGAGGAGTTTTTGTACAAATAAACCATGCAGTGTTTGTTGTCCATTTGTGGAGAACTGTGGATCCTTGCAAGAAAGTGCTTCTTTTCCTTTCTCACCTGCCTGGTCGTGCTGGCAGGACAAAGAGGCCAGTTCTGGGAGAGTGTCAGGTGAGAAGAAGAAAGGAATTACGCTGCAAAGAGTGTTTGGATAAATGAGAAATCTGGGTGAGACAAGTGGCTTACATAACTCAGTCTAGATAATAGGTATAAAAAGAGAAGAAGGGGGTGTGGGGGGGAGGATGCTTTTGGAAGTGAGATTGTAGGTCATATGAATGGAGGAAGAACACAGGGTTAGAGGTCCTCCAGATTTTTTGGGGGTGGAGGGATATTTGGGGTCATTTGCACAGACATAAGAGAGCTCTGTAGTGCAGCACTGCATCCGTCAAGTTAGAATGTCTGGGGTGAGGTGTGTCACAGCATGCTACCACTGGGAAATCATCTGTTTGAGGGAGCACTGTAACCGATGGGGAATGACTGTGCTTGGGCTGCTGGCTCTTGCTTAAGAAAAGCCCTGTCCCTTTCACATGGACCCATGACCTCCTTTCTAACCTGAGGGATAGCTGTGATGTGAGCAGCCCGAGGGCAGGACCAACGCTTGCTGTCTTCAGGCTGTAATGAGCTTTCACGTGCTTTGCATAGGGGTATCCTTCTAATGCTGTGTGAGCGCCCCGAACAACTTGGCAGCTTTGTCAGACCGCTGTAGCAGCACACAAAGCAGCACTGGCATTCTGAAAGGAAGAGCCAGAAACAGCTCGTTCTTTGAGTGATGCTGTTTCATCCTGCTCTGATTAGCTTTCTTCAGTGCTCGGTCACAGCTCTGGCTGTGCTGGGTGGGAGAGGTGCCAGAGGAATGCGGTGGCGCACAGGCTCAAACTCAGCAATTCGCATTTTTCTCCCAAGTGATGTCTCCCTCATTAAATGAAGTCTGTAAAAATTCCTCCGAAACTACTTTAGGAACCGAAGCAGAACAGGGCAGTGGAGCTGAAGTTCTCCAACAGTATGAAAAAAAAAATCAAAAATCCCACCAGTAACTTTTGCTTTTCAAGCATGAAATCACATTTCAGGAGAGAAAGCGAAGCACATGGGTAGCGAGGGATACTTTGCACGAGGATGATTACCCACGCAGCTCCTTTGAGTTAGGAGTAGGAGATGCCTCTCCCCACGTGCTGAATGAAGCCATGGTGAGGGCTTGGGGCAAAGATAAAAGTTCAGCTGGTGCTCACTGTTTGTTTGCTGTTTCGGTGGCCTTGGTGGCATGTGGCAGCAGGAATCCCCTCTGTATTGTTTCTCCTTGTTCTGAGGGTAGCCTGGCATAAAGCTAAGGCCACAACTCCCAGCTACCTAGTGTAAACTAATGCTTATGTAATCATTGCATAATGCAGAGTGCCTGCTCCCTCGCTCGTCCTCTTTTCTTAGTCCCTGAAATTTGTGCCTAAGCAGAGGAGTGGCAGCAGCCGGCCGGACCCACTGTGCTGGGAACACACTGAGCCCCTGTTTGCATCTATTTTCTGAATTTGTGTGTGTGTGCTGGGGGGTGGAAATCAGCTTTGCTACCTAACTGTTTATCGACCTTAATAGGGAAAAAAACAACAAAAACCACTGTTCTTTTTCAAAGTTTGGAACTGTTATGAAAACAAGCGAGGTCTGAGGGTGAAATCCGGTTCCTCGTGGTTTGAATGCCTTTGGTTATTTTTTCTGAATGCGGCTGGCAAAGCTCTATCCTGGGTTACTAGTTAACTGGGCTAACCAGGGCAGGGAGGGCCAGCCCCTCCTGCACACAGCTTGCTGAATGCTTTCCAGCTCCAGATTCGCTTCCCGACTGCGGCGCGGTAGGTTTATGTAACTCATACCCAGCGTAAAGGACAAATGCAGCCCAGCCCTGGTGCACCGCTGCGTGGTGGGTGCGTTTCCTGGCTTTGTTTCCCTGCTCCTCTGCTGAGAAAGGGAGAGAGGGCTCGCAAGGAGAGGGCACTTTTAGGTAAGAGGAGTTCTCCTGGGCAAAGTAGCTTGGGCTACTTTCGGAGGAGAGATGTGGGGCAGTGCCCTGCACTCTTCCAGAACTATGGAAACGTCCCCTGGAACTCTGCATCCCTGCTGGGGCTGCTACCTGTGCCCTGCCGGCGTTGTGTAAGTGCTCCTGGGGCTTTATGTAACCCATCCACAGCCGGTACGCGGGCCTGGTTCCGCTTGCATAATCCCTGGGTTAGAAGATATATTGTCTGTCACCAAAGTTGGCTGCCAGAGGTTCCAGCCTGCCTCGCAGCACTCTCAGCTGCTTGCTCTCCCTCTGGTTTTCAGGTAGCTTCTTCCTTTCTCCTGCCCTTCACTTTTGCTGCCTGTGGATTCCTTCAGGCCAGGAAAGTTTTACCATGCAGCATAACCTCGTGGTAACCAATACACCAAAGGGACACTGAAGAAAGAAACAGGACAATACTGTCTTATCTGTTAAACTTTTCCATTGGTTGGGGCTTACTTCCTTCCAAGAGGAATCTGGGGGTGGGTTTGGCTGCTGTGTGTGCTCCTGGTCAGGTTCCTTCCATGTTTCCTGTGCCAGGGTTCACTCAGAGCCCTTCCCACAGGCCCAGGGCACCCCCTGACCTTCAGGCTGTATGTTTCACGCAGTCCTGAATCTGCAGCACCATCACTTTACAGGCACATTTCATTTACAGAAATGGAAAATGTACTTCTCAGACTTGCCACCAATTGCCATGCCGACGTGACAGCCCGTGTCTGGTTAGTGACACACACAAGTGACAGCACTGGGGTGGTTAACCCTAGCTCAGCCAGTAGTGGGAATTGAAGATGCTGGAGCCAATGTGCATAACTCAGAGATCACCTTCCAGCTCCGGGGCCAGGCAGAATGCTGTGCTCATGCCCTGCAGTGCCGTGTGGCTGTGACTTCGCAGGACCATGTCCACCAGCAACCAGGGTGAGGTGGTGGGATCATACGTGCATCTCCCTGCGTCCTCAAATTTGGTAAGGCAAGGTGAGCTGCGGTGTCACCCAGCACAGATGTAACCTAGGCACGCATATACCACCAGTGCAGACAAAGGTCTGGATGCTAGGTGCTGACCCTGCATGGACAGGGAGGAGTGAGGGGTCAGCGGGTGCTGTGCGCGGGGGGGTAGGTGTGTCGGCTTATATAATGCCAGCGCTTATATAATTAGTGCTTTGTTAAGCAGTTGTGGGGAGGGGCATCCTGCCGCCACTGAGACTGAGGGCAGTTATTTTCCAAGCAGAACAAAGTCTTGTTGCTAATTAGGTGCCCTGATAGCGGCTGCAGGAGGTGGCTGAGCCCCAGCTCCCTAAGAGCCACGTCCGTGCTGCGGGGTGGACTGCCTGATGTGTGCCAAGCCCTGGGAGGGCTCGTGTGGCTCTTGTGGGTGTTCTGGCAGCTAGGGCTGCAGGAAGTGGGCCTGGGCTTCCCCCTTGCTTTCCCCTACACCTTCCTTTAGAGGGGTTTAATCGCGGTCCTGCCTCCAACCGAGGCTACTGGGGTGTTCTGTAGCACTGCCTCCACATGAGGTATGCTTTGCAGGCACCTCCTTGCAAGACATCCACTCAACAGCTGCACCAGTAACATACAGAGAGAATATTCTGTAGATGCTCCATTTATACTCTGCTTCATCTGAGTACGGGACAAGCCAGCACATTCCACTGCCAACCTTCAAGACTGCTGTGCTGGAGCTGAGCCCCAGTATTGCCTCCACACCCCCTGTGCCCAGCGTAGGGAGAGCAGCAGATTGACCAGAGCATCGTGCAGTCAGTGCCCGTGCTCTGCAGAGCCACTGCTTTAGCCTTTGGCTCTGTTGTAGTTCAGTGTGTCAGCAACTGCAGCTGAAGCTGTGCAATTAGGCTTCCTTGTGCCATCGTCCAGTGCTCCTCCCATCCTTGCTCTGACAGCTCAGTGCTGACTGTAGTAGTATGAGCCAGTACTAACTGGTCTCTGATTGCCCATGAGCTGCAGGAAACAGTATGTAACTGCTCTTTGCTCTTTGTGCAAGACAGGAGAGAGTTCCCATAGCAGAAGCAGGCTGCTCTCTACTCTGCACACATCCCAGTCCTTAGGGCAGGAAGTAATGCCTGGACTTAGCAAAACAGTGCTAGTTAGTACCCTGTGCATCCCTAGGGAAATGACTTTAAAAATGAACAAGGGACCGTTTTCAGCAATACGCTGACCCTGGAGCTCTGCTGGCAGAGGACTGCCTTTCCAGGAGGGCTGAGCCTAGCTGGCTTTGTTAGGGAGCAGTGTGGCACAAAGGAGCAACCAGTTTCCTCAGCTTGGACTGAGCTGAGGCAGCTCCTGTACCTTCCTGTGCAGCAGCCTCATGTGGGGACCCTCAGGTCTGATTCTCAGTGCCATTTCCTGCAAGTTTTTGACTGTTTCCAGACCTGTGGGGATTTATTTGTGGGTGCTTAGATGCTTGGCCTCACTAAGGCCACTGGCACTGTTTGTCGCACACCTTGGTACCAGGAGAACACTTATGTCAGTTACAGAAATCTCATGGCCCCCAAAAAACAAGGTCCTTGATGCTTCAGGACCCTTGCATAACAATATTGGTGCCCTGTGAAATCCGAGGTGCTGGAGAGTATTTTCCTGGCTGCATGCCATGCTGTTTTGTGAGAATAAACATTGAGAACATTATGCAAGGAGTTGGTGAGCTGAGTTTTTTAGGCTTAGGTGCAATAGGAAATGCCCTGCGGTGGGACAGATCTCTTACTGTTATGTATCATGAGTCACAGTGTTCAGGGGCAGCTCTGACAGTCATCCCACCCAGGGAGCAGATGCACAGAGCTGTCACGAGTCCGTTCCTTACAGACTTCTCAGCGGTGCTGGCTGAGTGTCAGCAGAGGAGCCAGACATGTCCCCTGCTCTGTGTACAGCTGGGGGTGGTGGGTGCTGCCACTCAGCGAGCCAGGAAAGTCGGCAGCCCCAGCCTGCAGCACAATCCAGAGCCGTGACCGGGTCTGTGGGTTGTGACAGCGCAGTGCCCGGCTCCTTGCAGATGTCTGCCCAAACAGCAGGGCATGGCCTGGCTGCTGCAGAGCTGCAAACACCCCAGAGTTGCAGCTGGGTGCACTGCTGCAGTGATGCCATCACTGCTGCCCTCAGGAACCCCCAGCACAGAACTGCTTCCCATATGCGTCGCTTTTACACCTCACTGTGGCTCTGTCCTTGCGTAGGTCCTGGCTGTGGGCAGTTACACCGTGTGCACCGTCAGGAGCCAATACAGACCAGCAACAGAACAACTGCTCGCAGCTGCAGCCCATCAGGTGGGAGCTATGGCAAGGCTAGAGGAGGAAGCAGGATGCTTCCCCTGCCCAACCAGTGGGACTTTGTGCCCCTTCTGCCTTGCCAAGTCCCCTGGGCAGGGTGAGATGGCAGCAGTGTAACCATAGCAGTGTTTGTCTCCAGATAGTCACTGCTTTAATGACTCATCCCCAAGAATGCGGTCACGTGTGCAGCCTCCCTGCTTCCCTTTGCCCTATTTCATCCAATCTTTTGATCTAGTTATATAACCTCAGGTCCAGAGGGCTGGGGGGAATGAAGCAGTGCTGAGGAGTTGTCAGGTAATGTGACTGAAATACCTTCAGCTAGGATAGCAGAGCCAGTGTCTGGGCAGCCTGGGAAACTGGGTTTGCTCCCAGACCTTGGCTGTAGCAGAACTACCACAGTGGTAGCAGCAAACCCCTTTGCCTTTAGTGCTCACTTATGACATTTTCTCCATTCGTTACATAAACTGTGGCTGCCTGCTTATCTAGCACATGTGGAATTTGCTGGCACTGCCATTCCCATGGATGCTGATCTGCTCGTGCTAGTTTTGGCCTGTCATGGTGGCTGCTGGCACGGGGCAGGGTCCCTGGGACATCAGGAGAGGAAGATGTAGGGTTGTCCCAAGGCACATCAGGTCCTTCTCACCTCAGTTTTAAGAGGCAACACTGGTGGTAAGATTAATTTAAAAAGACATTTTAAACCAGAAACTGTAGAGGTGCCTCTACTGAAGCATCCTTTGCTCTGGCTCTTGTCTCTGTGAGAAGGGATGCTCTATGTCTCCAGATACCAAGGCATCACAAGACAATGCTCAGTGGTTCAGTGTTACTTCTGCTGCTGCATTTTTCCGTGCTGATGTCTTCTTTCTTTCAAAGTTCTGTCCAAGTGCTGTTGCAGTGCAGTCATATTAGCTCATACACATGCTGTGAGCAAGCAAACTGACTGAGATGAAGTTCGAGGTATCTCTATCCGACACAAGAGGACAAGGTGCTTCAAAGAAGCTAGTACAAGGCTTGTCAAAAACAGTTTACTTCAAGGGAAGCTTTCAAACAGAAACACTTCCATTCTGTGCTCCGCAGGCTCAATCACTGGCAGCCTGTTGAAGAGCCAAATGACACGGTACATGGTGTCATTCTGTGTAGTGCTTTAAGACTGAAGTCAGCCACTAATGCAAGCCTGAAAACAGAAGAAGGCAGGGGAAAAGGAGCAAACGTAGTCTATTAAACAGAAAGAGGATTCTCACTTCGTGGTTTTTCATAAAAGCTTGCCAGAAGGTAGCATTTAAATCATGAGAGTGGAGTCTGGTAATAAAAGCACTGAGCTTCCTGATGGGCCATGACCCAGTGTTTGAAGCAGATAGCACTGTGTTCTCTTAGCTTGGAAGATGGTTATACAGATGTCACGTAAATGGAAATTTCTGTCCCACCTAAACTCTGTGAAACAAAGAAGAAGAGATTCAGGCTGCTTTCTTTTCCTTATTTTAATGGGAGCTCTTCTGATCCATGTAGGAAAACAGGCCCTTGGGTCAGCAAGTGCTCTGCATAGGCTGAAATAATCCTGTCCTATTTTTTGTAAAGACACTTTAGGACTGTACTGAGTAGGATAATCATGGCTTTTACTGGAAACAGACCTTCTGGAATAAAACATCTGAACACTCTGAGTGGCACTGTTAGGAAAGACCCCAAATTTGACAAAATTGGGTTACCATACAGCTGAAATCCTGGTGGATACTCTTGTAAAAACCAACTGACAGTCTGGCACAGCTGTTCTCATGTCGTTACCTCCTTGTCTCTGCAGACCAACCCCAGGAAGCTGTGTTCAGCAGTGACCATGTTGAGCATGAAGAGGATGGAGAATGGCAGCACTCTACTTCAACTACCTCATCGCAGAGTGAGCGGGCAGAGCGACTCTTGCAGAACCAGCACAAAAGCCTGGCCTCTGAGGACACCAAAAAGAAGAGGGCTCAGAAACCGTCTCACATGCGGAGAAACATAAGGTAAGCATCAACAGGACAAGAAGAGGTAGAGTCCTGTATATTACCTTGTGGGTAAAGAGGGAGTCTGTGGACTTTTCTTCTAAGCTACAATTTGGCACTGTTGGCAAAGCAGATGGCTTTTCTTTTCCAAAACCTTTGGATTTCAGCAGTGGGAGTAAAGCATTTTCAGTCTGGAGTGCTGCGTATGGGTGCAAATTTATTTGGTATTTCAGAAGAATGACTATCTGGTGGTGGAATAGATTGCAAAAATCAGCTATTGACTGATATTTATTTAGATGCTCAATTGAAAAAATAGTACCATCTATAAGTAAATATCCAGTTTCAGATGTGTACGTGTGATTTTTGCTGATGAGGATTGTGTTGCAGACAGCCTGAAATACAGTCCTTCTCTCTGTCCTGGAACGCTCTTGCTGTGACTGGTGACTGAAATGATGGAAATCCATTTCTCCTGAATTTTATAAAGTAGTACCTGATTGTGTAAGTCACCACATGCATTCTGGGACAGACTGTGAGGTGGTAATTCACTCTTAAATTTTGTTCACAGGAGTCACAGTAGAGCAGGGACTCCTGTGGTAACAAGTGGCTCTTTTGCCTGTACAGCGCTGGTGGTCTTGGACATGTGTTTCAGTTTGTGCAGCTGGAGTTGGAGCGAGCATTGAGTAGGCCTTGGAGCCTGACTTAGGACATAAGGAGCTGTCCCTGCAGTGCAGGGCTGGCTGCCCTCAGGCAGCTGGATTTTGCCGCTGTTTGGATTGTACCTCTCCTGGCAAAAGAGCCTTCATTTCCAGGGCTGCAAATCAGAAACTGAAAGTGGAACTGAAAAGAGGAAAAGAGACTTTCAGAAGTATGACAGTTATGTGGAAAAATAACTTGGAACATTGGTCTTAAAGCCCTGAGAGGTCCTACTTCCTGAAAATACTGAAACAGATGAAAATCAGGATGTTGACTTTTTGTGGGGGAATTGATGCCTTTTTTCCTCATACATTTTTGCATGACTTCATGCCTTTTCTATTTATAGAATGGCAGTAAGAAACATTCTTTCAGATAGAGCTGGTCTCTGGTAACCTAGCTTCTTACCCACTCACATTTTTCCTCCTTTTGTCACTTTGCTTTTGTCAAACTTCTGTCTTATCCTTGAGTAATAGTAGTGTTGTCTGCAGCTGGGAAGCACAGTCTTGAAGAAGCTGTAGCACTGTCTGTAACTTTTGGCTGTGATGTTTGCAGTCACTGTAGCTGACACACGACTTGGAGCCTGTCAGTCTGTTAAGCCAGCTGGACAGCTACTCAGTATTTTGAAGAAATTGAGTGTAACTGAGCTGTTTCTCTGTTTGCTTGTGTGTTCAGAAAGCTATTGCGTGAAGACCAACTAGAGGCCGTGACAAAGGCAGCCCAGCAGGAAGAGTTGGAGAGAAGGAAGCGGCTAGAGCAGCAAAGGAAGGATTACCCAGCCACTATCCCAACTGTGTCCCCCGAGTTTCTTCCTGGTAAGCAGTGGGAGATGCCACCTGAAGCAAGAGTTTTAAGGGTAGGAGTTCACTTCCACTTCTGAACTAGTTCTGATGCAAGATGCTGTGGCTGCATGGTGGAAGATGCCAGAAAACTTTTGCTGAAGGTATTTTGACCAGTGTGTGTAAGCAGGATACTGGAATAGGTCTCTTGTCTTTCCAACTGCTATGGAAATGTAAACAAACTGACTTGACAGAAAAGCTGTGTCCTTGGTCCAGGTCATGTTTGTTCTGTGAGTAGTCTGGTAATGCACATATCTGGTACTGGGACAGCAGAACAATACACTGGGTGTGTATGTTCATATAGCCATGTCCTCTCTTCCGTGTTTCAACAAGCAGCAAAATAGTAGGCAGTATAAATGGTAAGTATCCTCTTTTTGAAATGGGAGTGACCTCAGTTACTGGCAAATAACCCCGTATCAGGATGCAGTTCAGCAATATGTCATCTTGCATCATCTTCTAACCTGGATCATTTAAGTGATTTTATAGCACAGCCTCTCAGACTGCTGAGCCGGGAAGTGTGTCAGGGGACTGGGAGTTCATGGGTTGGCTTTATCTCTTGAGAAAACCTATAATGTGTCTGAAGTTCAATAGTTTAAAATGTTTTACATTAAAAAAAAATAAAAAGAGGAACAGGAACTTAAAACACTTTAACTGGTGAGGGCTTGCAGCCCCAGATTAATGTGGTTGCTTACTGAGTCACTGAAGCAGTTCTTATCTGGCCCTGGTGAGCTCGCCTCTCTCCCCACATGGGAATACTTAAACATACAAACAAATGGTTTAGATCATCAGAAGTTGTTTCTGATATGTAGGATATAATTATTACAGCATCTCTCCTAACAGAGGACAGTTATTATGCCTTCAGCAGTTGGTACTTCTTGGCTGGATGAAAAATAGAATTGGAATGAAGAAAAATGAAATGCTTTTTTTTCTGAGACAAAAAAAGGGGGGGTGGGGGGAAGGGGAAGGAGGGAAACTTCAGAATGTGTGTGGTCAGTGTGCCCCAGCCAGGGCATGCAACGAAGAGGATGCCATCAGCAATGGGTTATTGTTTAGTCATATTGAGAATGAAAGCAACTGTGACCCAGGAAACTGAGTCATAGCAGTATTTTAGACAGTGAGAGTCTGTTATGGAAAATTCCAGGGCTAAGTTACTGGAACAAAAATGGAAGGAAATACTGTCTGGTTTCTGAGCAGTTTTGTCTCCTTCCCCGTTATTATGAATTACTTATTGTCATCTTTGTAGAGGACATCATTTTCAGAGCAGCAGAGGCTACCCAGCTCCCCCCTCAGGTCCTTGCTGAGGAAGTGATCTGCCTAGACAGTACCAGCAGTGGCAGTGAAGATGATACTAAAGGAAAAAATAGCATTAAAGACGGTAAGTAACCAACAGTCTCACCCTTGTCTTCTCACAGCAGTGCCATTTATTCAGCCATGAACCTCCCATGTTCCTCTAGTCAGATGTTCCAGTAGGGAATTACTTTGGATTTTTGTAGGTCTGTTGGTTTCCAAATATATGGCCAGTTTTTGCCTTTGAGTCCTAAATTGGCATTTCTAGCCTGGTCCATCAGGCACTCTTGCAAGTTTGTATTTATTTCTGCTTTATAAATACACTTCATTTTGTTCAGTACTCTGCTGAAGAGTGCTTATGTGAGATGTGGCATCATCTGCATCTGAGTATTCAAGTCTACAACTGAAAGCAGTTGTTGTATCCCTTGTCCCAAATGGATCTAGCCTGTTTGCTTTATATCACGCCAGGTCTTCTGCCTGATCTCTTTGGCAGTCATCAGACAGTGTATCAACTGTGTATCAGTCTGGATTTAGGAATTAGAGCACGCATCAAGGAGAATGTAAAATGCATGCAGAAATTACCTCATAGTCAGCATGGCGCAACTCAAATGAATGTTCACAGAAACAATGGGAAATTTAGGGAAACCTCAGTTTTTATATGCTAGCCTGAGGGGCCTCCTATAGGCCTGTGTCCTGCTGCTTGCTCAGAGTAGGTCACTGGGCCAGGGCAGCATTGCAGAACGTGGTGACCTTATTTTCCCCATAAGAGTTTTTTTCCATGCGTGATTAACACTGATGTCACATTAACCTTTGCCCTTATTCTCTCCTGTTCTGTTTACAGAAGTGATTGAGCTGAGTTCAGGAGAGGATGATGCCCTCCAAATTGTGGACAGCAGTGACTCTGGTAACGAAGGGGAGGAAGACGGCAGCGAAGAGTGCAGCGGCTCTCATGTGAATGATGCCTTAAATCAGTCAGATGCTCTGGGGCAAGTCATTGTCAACATCAACCATCCACCAAATGAGGAAGACATTTTCCTGGCTCCCCAGCTTGCACATGCAGTAAAACCTCATCAGGTAGGCTCTGTTAAGCTTGGAAGTGCAAGAAATTCAACCAGACTGCTCTGTAATTGCAGTTGAACTTCTTTGGTGAGATCTGTGACCAGACTGGTTGCAGTGGTCACAGCTGTGGACTGTCAGATGATGAGGAGAAACTAAAAGTTGGCCTGGGCTGTGTTTAACTTTGTCTACTGTTGTAATTTGATAACAAACTACCTTTTCTTTTATTTCAAGGGCCTGTGCTCTTATTCATAGAATTGTAGAATTACCAAGATTGGAAAAGTCCTCCAAGATCATCTATTTCTACCGTTCACCTACCACCAATAAAATTTGATAAGAAGATAAACAAATTAAAATATTTGTCTTGATTCTGACTGTACTTGTAGTGAAATTCCTTCAGTTCTCAAAGGCAAAATATTTTTATATATAAAGATTAGAGTTCGTTGTGATGGCGAAGTTGTTTCTTATCTAGGTGCCCTGGTGATGGATGGTGTAGTGATACCTGGAACAGACAGGAGTGTTTTCTTTGCCTATTTAGATGAACTGTTTTTGTTTGTTTGTTTGTTTGTTTGTTTGTTTTTAATGAAATTGTATTTATAAACAAAAAAAACCCTGTCCCAGTTCAGTTTTTCTACTTTTTTTCTCTAGATTGGTGGGATCCGATTCCTGTATGACAACTTGGTCGAGTCCTTGGAGAGATTTAAAACCAGCAGTGGGTTTGGGTGTATTTTAGCACATAGCATGGGTCTGGGCAAGACCATACAGGTCATCTCTTTCTTGGATGTACTTTTTCGGCACACGGAGGCAAAGACTGTTCTTGCCATTGTACCTGTAAGTAGCCCTTGCGGAGACCTTAATGATCACCTTCCTTGCTGTGCTTCTCTCTTTGTGTACAGATTGATTGGTATCCCTTCTCACATCGTGCTCTGTCATACTCTTGCTGCTCTTCTCCACATTTTGTTCCCCATGTTCCTGACTGCGTGGTTTAGTCTTCTGCTCCTGTCTTGGGCACAGCTGGGGGGCATTCCATGCTCTCATCTCTACTGTTAAAATCCTGAGCAACTCAATTGGGTTTTCAGTCCTTCCATGGCTAACTTTTTCAGGTGAATACGCTCCAGAACTGGCTAGCAGAATTCAACATGTGGCTCCCAGCACCTGAAAACCTTCCTGCTGATTATAACTCCAAAGAAGTCCAGCCCCGCACCTTCAAAGTCCACATACTGAATGATGAACACAAGTATGTGCCAATATACGTCCTTTTCAAATGTCAAACTATCTTGAGTAACTGTTACAAGAATCACTGTTGCAGACTGCTATGTTTGGGCTAATTCTGTGCTGTCAACTCCCGGATCCTTCCCACCCTGCTTTTTTTATTTTTATTTTTATTTTGTGTGTAATGCTGTTTTGAAGGGAGGGTTTTGGTAACTGGGAGAGATTTACAGTATCTTTTGTGCAACATTTGATTGTTGTACTTCCTTCTCACTCTACTTACTCATGTTTCTTTTCTTCCTTCTATACTGAGATCAGAAACTCAGTTGCAGAGATAAGAGCTACTTCTGTGGAGAGGAACAGAAACGCTGTGATTTGTTTCTGGCTGTACTTTTCTAGCCCTGTCAGGGTCCTGGGACACATGAGACATGTGCCCCTTTTACAATGCATCTCTTGTATTTTAAACGTTTGGGTTTTTGCCCTGAGAATTTTCACACACCTAAGGATTCTTCTACCCAACACTGAGTCACGCTGTGAATTGTGCAGTCCTTGAGGGATTCTGGCAATTGATGCAAAGAATCCTTTTCCAGAAAAGGGGCAACTGTACTTACAGCCTGCTGTGGAGTGGTTTTTTGGCCTGTGGATCTCTGCTTCTTACTGAGGCATTTGTCTTGCATGTATCAGGACAGTGTAGCGATCTTGGGAACTCTCAGCTCGATACCTGTGTTCATACACTCACGTGTTTTGGTCCTCACCTCCTGAGTAGAACGTGCTTTGAAGCTGCTGGTACTGCTCCAGCCATGTATTTACTATTGGATGAGGTTCTGTGGGCTCTGGGGATGTTGGGTGAGGACAGTGCCTTTATGTGAACCAATTCTGAGCTGAACTGGGTAGCAAGGAAGGGATAATAGAAGGACACTAACATTGGAAGAGACAAAAAGGGATACACGTAAGTAGAGTCACAACCATGTACATTAGCATCTGATTCTGCGGATGGCTTTTGCAGAGACCCTATTCTTAACAGCCCTTTTAGAAGGATGCTCTCAAGTTTGAGATGCTTTTGTATATGACAGGGTTCTGCAGCCCAGTTTCTGGAAGAATTTTTCAATCTCAGCGCATGATCTGTGGTCTTTTTTCTTTTCCTATATACCAGATCATCGCTTTAACAAAATAAATAAGTGAATAAAACACCAACTACAACAAAAAAAGAAACACTGCTGCAGCAGCTTCTTTGTATTCCTCTGTCTGGTTTGTTGCTAGAAGGTTCTTTAATTATATGAGCAAGTCTTCCTCAGCAGACTCCAGTACAGTGGTTCTAGCTAAAACTGGAGGGAATGCTTACAGCTTGTTTAGTTTTTTCTTTGTTGGTTTGTTTTATAGGACAACAGCTGCACGTGCAAAGGTGGTGAATGACTGGGTGATAGAGGGCGGTGTGCTGCTGATGGGATATGAGATGTACCGTCTCCTTTCCCTGAAGAAGTCCTTCGCCACTGGAAGGAAGAAGAAAACAAAGAAACAAACTGGCCCTGTCATCATTGACTTGGATGAGGAAGACCGACAGCAAGAGCTTCTGAAAGGTGGGAAGCCAGTTGTCAGGAGAGTGTGTGTTCCTGTTGTCCAGCTGGCTACCAGCTCTGGCAGCACAAGGAAACAACCTATAAATTGCTTATTTCTGGGAGCTAATAGAGTGAATAATAGCCAGTCCTAGCCACTGGTGATAGTTACTTTGTTCCATGCAGGCAGGTAAGTCAGGATGCTGTTGTCACAGTGGATGTATTTGCGATGACCAGTTTCCTGCCTGTAATCCAAGGGCTGTTAGGTCTCTTTGCTACATTTGGCTCAAAGCCACACCCCTCAGTATCAGAGCAAGTCTAGAATGGGGTGCTCTCTTCTAACATCCCTGACACAATCAAGCCTTGCTGGGGAAGATTGCATCTTTGGGGACTGAGCATTGTTCAGCTCTGGGTGAGTCTCTCGTTCCTTGCAGTGACTGCAAGTAAGAGTGGAAGGGAGTACCCTGAACTTGGAGATGTCTTAGTGTGAACTTCGCCAGTTGTATGTGATCCAAGACACCCAGCTTGATGTTTGTGCAGAAATCCAGGGCCAGCCATGTTTAGTCATGACCACATCATGCTTAGTGGGAGCTAGTGTTACTTCCTGAGTCAGCCTTGTTCCGTGCCACCCATGAATACCACTTTTAGTCTGTCAGACCTACCCCTCCTTTTCCTTTTGTGAAGTCAGTGACTGTGTAAAGCCAGAACTTTGTCTTGCTTATCTTTGACCAACACTTAATGTTCCTTGTCCTCAGGGATTGAGAAAGCTTTGTCTCACCCTGGCCCGGATGTGGTTATTTGTGATGAGGGGCACCGCATCAAGAACTGTCATGCCAGTACCTCGCAGGCCCTGAAGAACATCCGCTCCCGGCGGCGGGTGGTGCTGACTGGCTACCCACTGCAGAACAACCTCATTGAGTACTGGTGCATGGTAGACTTTGTCCGACCTGACTTCCTAGGCTCACGGCAGGAATTCAGCAATATGTTTGAACGCCCCATCCTGAATGGGCAGTGCATTGACAGCACCCCTCAAGATGTGCGTCTCATGAGGTATCGCAGCCATGTCCTGCATAGCCTGCTGGAGGGCTTTGTGCAGCGGTGAGTCCATGGACAGCTGCTGGCAGTCTAGTCCATACAGCCAGCTCCTTCACCCCAAGCCAGCCTGCTTGACTGCTGAGCTTACGCAGTACAACTCATTGTGCTGTCTTCTTGGGCTTGAGTTCAAAACAATTTCCTTTCCTGTTTCTGTGGGAGGACCATAAGCATACAGAGAAAGACTTTCACTGCTCTCCTAGCACTGTGACCTGTGCTGGAAGATTGTAATATTTGAGATCTCTGTAATTGTGCTTGTTGTAGTATTTGGCTGCAGGGAGAGTATCTCATGAGTGTCATGCATTAGAGAAGCATGCAGCCAGGTGGGCAGGAAGTCAAGATCATACCCTGCAGGCAACCACAGAGATAGCAGATTGGGAAATTCCCTTCCCTCTACTTATCTCTCTTTCTTTATTGCCTCCACAGGCGGGGGCACAATGTGCTGAAGGTTCAGCTCCCCTCTAAGGAAGAACATGTCATTTTGGTACGTCTGTCAAAGATCCAGCGGGCCCTTTATACAGAGTTCATGAACCGGTTCCGAGATGCGGGCAACAGTGGCTGGCTGGGACTGAACCCACTCAAAGCTTTCTGTGTCTGCTGTAAGGTAGGTTATGACAGGAGGAAAAAAGAAAAGAAAAGAAATATATATATACATATATATATATATATGTAAGGCAAAGGCAAGAATATGTGTCAAAACAGGAGACAGAACTGTGTGTCCAAGTCCATCCTTTCTTCACAGAGTTCTCTGCAGTGAACCAGAAAAAGTGTTATCCTCACTTACAGACCTGGCATGCAGGAATGTTAAACATCATGTTCAAATCTGTGGAAGAAACCTGCAACTATTAGCTGAACCAGTGCTAGACTGATACCATGACTAGATACCTGCTACAGCACAAACAGCTTGCTCTGTGTTTATGCTGTGTGAGAGTCAGAGTGGCATGCTGTTTTGTTCTGAGGAAAAAAAACTGGCAGCTCTACAGTCAGGAGAATCTTGGTTAAGACAGCCTGTACCTTGTGTCATGGCAGAATCCTGATTTCTATTTTCACTGCAGTGCAGCCAGACTGGCTTTCTCTTCAGTGCCTTACAGTTCCATGTTGGTATAGTGATGAGATTGTCAGAGTATTAATTTTTGCCTTTAAATAGCGGTGGGGGCTTTCAGTTCCCAAACATTTACAGGGAGTAGTCCAGCACTGACTTAACCATTGTCTTTTCTTACCCCTTCAGATCTGGAACCATCCAGATGTGTTGTATGAAGCTCTGCAAAAGGAGAATTTAGCAAACGAGCAGGACTTGGATGTGGATGACCTTGGCACAGCAAGCACTAATTCCCGCTGCCAACCTCAAGGAGTTAAAGTCAAAACAGAGAGTAATGCTTTGGCATCACCAGTTGGAGAAGCCACCAATAGCAAGTTCCTCCAAAGTGTTGGCTTCAACCCCTTTCAGGAGAGAGCAAATCAGGTTGTTACTTATGAGTGGGTGAGTACCACTGCTGGAAAACTCTACATTTGGCAAATTGCAGTACATGTAGACCAGACACTTACTCTTAAAAGCTGTACCTGTTTTCATCAGGGCAGTTTTTCTGAAGCAGAGCGAAGAAAAGACTCTCTTGCTTGAAAGCTAGGCATTTATCATCTATTTTCTCTGCCACGGAGCATCTTGATCAGCATGTGTGCATGGCACTGGGTGGGAATTTTGTGACACTTCCTGCAGGCAACACTCTTAAAGCCACTGTTTTCATCTGACCAAAAAGGCTATGAACTTGGTTATTCTAAAGAGATGTCAGGCTGAAATTTAGCCCAGATAAGATGGTGGTAAATCCAGTGGGATGTGGAGGAGAGATCTAGTGATAGAGCAGAATCATGAGAGTTTAGGAAGATTCTCCTTCATCCATCCTCCAAGAAGTTTGTCATTTGGAGCTTCTGGAATGGGAGGCAGCAGCAGTAGTTGTCACCTGGACTGGCTGGATGAATATATCCTCTCTGAAATTGTTTATGTAGTTCAACAATCTGTACTCAAGGTGAGATAAACAGGGAATCAGCATCTCCATTTGTAATAGTCTCCTGTTTCTTGATAGGCCAAAGACATCTTGTGTGATTACCAGACGGGAGTCTTGGAAAACTCACCCAAAATGGTGTTACTGTTCCACCTGGTTGAGGAGAGTGTGAAGCTTGGAGACAAGATCCTGGTCTTCAGGTAAGCCAAGTATCAATGGCTGATGCTACAGTCACTGAATGCTCAAGTTGTTGAGCACCTTCTGGTGCTAGCAGGTCATTAAATGGGGTGAATGGTGTGGCAGTTCCCCCTTTCTCCTTTGTTGCATTAGCTCCTTTTTTTTCTTTTTTCCTTCACATACTTTATGCTTCTGCCAATATATAGTTTATGAGCACGGGTGGGCTGCAACAGGCAGGGTTTGGCACCATCAATGCTAGGATCATTGGGGAAGAGTTCTGATATTCCACTTCTGCTGCTGGGTTTTTCTCCTGAACACAGTCCTTTGTTTTACAGCCAGAGCCTTTCCACTTTGTCTGTCATTGAAGAATTTTTGGCAAAGAGACCAATGCCAAGTCCTCCAGGCTCAGATGGAGGAGTTCACAACTGGGTCCGAAACATCAGTTATTACAGTAGGTGCAACCAAACCTCATTTCTTTTGGTGTGACACTGTTTGATCTTTTGTGATGGACTAATTCCTGAAAGTCTTTCACCATCATCCTGTAGTATTTCCTGTCTCTGCAAATGCTCTTCTGAAGCCGTCTTCTGATGAAGTCTTTTTCAGACCATTCTTGGGAAGTTGCTTGGGAATACAGTGTCAGTTCAATTACTTGCTGATAGTTCTTTCTTTTAGACATCTTAGTCACAGATGTCTAACATTATAAACATCTCACTCAGACATTGGTGATTTTTAAAAATGGAGAATAGAAATTTTGTTTCCTGATTGGCTGTTTTCTAGATCTTGCTTCCCAGTACAGAGTTACTTTGGAGTTATTTCACTATCCTGGGGCTATGAATTCCCCCTTTTCTCTTTCCCAGCTTTAAATCTTGTTCTGGCATGGGTTGTTACTTTGTGTGGCTACTTCACAGGCCAGGGCTGAGAGGAACGTTGGATATGGCATTCCTGACTTTTTCAGAGCTGCTAGAAGTAAACTGCTGCACAGGAGCAGAGACTTAACAACCCCTCTGCACTCCTTTAGACCAGTGTTCTCTGTGCTCTGACCCAGTCAATGAGGTTTTGCCAAAGGCTCTCACAGTTTCCTTTCTCTTGGTTCCTTGAGCTTCCAGCCCACGTAAAGATGTTTTTCCTGCTGCTCTTTCTTGCCTAATACAGAGCCTCAGTGTGCTAGGTGTGTTGTAGCACTCCCAGTATTGGCCTTGCCAAAATTGAGTAATGTTTTGGTCAACCTTTCAGTTGAACAAAACCCGGACTGGCTGGCTGCATTGCACCTGCCTGGCTGGGCAAATCAGAGGTATGGAGTGATCCAGTTGAGGTCCAGGAGTGCATGACTCGAGGAAGGCATAGAATTGGTTATAAACCCCAAAAGCTGTGTGGATGGAGAGAAAGTTTGTTCTGTTGGGATTCTCCCATATATATAGAGCTTTTAAATGAGTCTTTAATTTCCTTCTCAGGACTGGATGGCAGCACCTCTGCCTCAGAAAGGGAACGACTGATTAACCAGTTCAATGATCCCAGTAACACTTCTGTTTGGCTCTTCCTTTTGTCCACACGGTAAGCTGGCTGGAGCAGAAGGATGTAGTGGAGGACTTGCATTGCTCCTCTGTATGCATGTGGGTTTTCAGTTCTCAGCTTCCTTTGTAACCTGCTCTCAAGAATTTATGGGACAATAGTACTGTCTCCTTCTGAATTTCCTAGAGGTGTACAGTTTTAGCCCTAGTCCTCTGCAAGCTGTTAACAGCAGTCATGGAAGGCAGAGAGAGTGTTGAAGTTGCCTGTAAAACTGTAGGGAAATTTCCATGGACACATCGTGGCTGTGATGGCTGTCCCTGCTTAGAAACTTTGATTATTGGCCAAGGCTGCAATTGGAAATGTTGCCTTTCATTTCCAGTGCTGGCTGTTTGGGTGTCAACCTCATTGGTGCAAACAGAGTGGTGGTGTTCGATGCTTCTTGGAACCCATGTCATGACGCCCAGGCAGTGTGCAGGGTGTACCGCTATGGGCAGAAGAAACCATGCCACATTTACAGACTGGTGTCTGATTACACCCTGGAGAAGAAGATCTACGACCGTCAGATCTCCAAGCAGGGCATGTCAGGTAGGCATGGACACTGTTCTTGGCTGTTCCTCCTTTTGGCTCCTCCAAGTCTCGTTTCTATGTTTTCATAACTTTAAAATAAAAAGGTCGAAAACCAAACAGCTGAAGAAGTTGGCAGAAAGATGTTAGTATAGGGTAAAGTTTAATGATTGAGTCAACAGTGACGTGAGACCCTGCAAAAAATCAAGGCAGAGCAGTGAGAGCTGTAGAACCAGCATCCTGCTGCAGGCCATGCCATTTACATTCCTGGCTACTTTCTTGGGTGTACAAGAGACTGGGAACTTGAGGGGTGATGATCCCGCCTCCCCACATGCCTCTGGGCATTGCTTGTTTAAACTGGGCATTATTTTCTAAGTAGCTCTGCACCTCCATTTCTCCTGCAGCAAGAGAGCAAAAAATAGCAAAGTAAAAGTACATACTGATATTTCTGACTGATAGAAATTACTTAGGAGCCGAGAATAATTCATTCCCGTTTTAACCTGCCCCAATACCAAAAGTTTTTTTTGTGCTGGTTTGTGCCAGCTATTGAACTGCTCTTGTAGTGTATGCAGCTGAGGGCTGGGGTGACCCTAAGAGAGTTCTGCTGCCTGTGTTCTGCTTTGTCTCAACACTCTGACAGGCAGCAGCCCAGTGTGGTGAGCTCAGTGTGCTGCCTTGCCCTCAAGGTGGAGTCTCCTGGTAGTTGGCCTGGCTCCCAGGATAGTCCTGGATATGGATGTTTTCTCCATCTACTCCCTTTGCCCCACGTACAGGAGGAAATGTCCAACCAAAACTTTCAGGCTCTTGCAAGGAAGGGACCGTGGCTGCTTTTCTCAGCTTTCAACACAAGAGTTCAGTGAATTTCAGCAACTGTTTGAGCCTTTTTGGTGGCACCTGTGGGGGGCCGAGTACTGACATTGCCACCTGTACATCCCTGACCTTGTCTGTTTTCAGATTTAGGATGTGGAGGTCACCATTTGTACTTAGCTACATGTTCCTGTGTACCTGCATTGCACTGCTGTGCAATTTAGAGGATAAGACATTTGTCAGTCTGACTTGGTCAAACAGGCTCATCTCCCAACACGATGCCTTAACATTTAGAGAAGGCTTCTGAGGAACACTCAAGTTGCAAAGAGGGAGCTCTGTTAGGACAGGAGTGTAGGAAGGGAAGCAGTGTCCATCTCTTTTCTTCTCAGCTTACACAATATTCTTCCTCTTCCAGATCGGGTGGTGGATGATCTGAACCCAGTGCTGAACTTCACCCGACGGGAGGTGGAGAACCTGCTGCATTTTGTAGAAGAGGAATCTGACCTTGCTCAGCTCTCCCTCAATCCAAGCAAGATGAAGGAGTCGGTTCTACAATTAGCCTGTCTCAAGTATCCTCACCTCATCACCAAGGTATAAGACCAACCTGCTTCTTTTCTAGTACAGCATAGGCAAGAGGGGTCTGCAGGAGTCTGTCTGTGTGATGGGGACATGGTGGCAAGAAGAACATGTTGGTGTGCTGGTGGGAATAGGTAAAAATTCTTCCACAGAGAGTCCCAATAGACCTGCCCTTCCATGCAGTATCTTCTACAAGTTTTGAACCACCTCTGTCCTAGACAGGTTTGGGGGCAGGTGACAGGGCAAGGACTCCTCTTATTTCAACCAGGAAGGAGGTCATGACATGTCCTGACTTGCTGCCAGCTCTCTTCTTGGGGTGATTTTAAAACAGTGCAGGGGAAAGCCAGCACTTGGGGAGAGCTCTGCTGGTAGGGTGGTGCTGCAGGGTGGACCTGTGGGCAGGTGTTGGGCTCTGGTGGTTGTGGAACGTCACAGCAGGCTCTGTGCTTGCAGCCTTAACTTTGCTTGGCAGATGTGATTGCTTAGCTGACTCTGTCACTCTTCAGGCTGTGCCTTGGTCGCTTCTGCAACGTGTCCCCAGATACACCGTGCTCTGACCAGCTCTGCCTCCACTCCCCTCGTCGCTCTCACTGGGGTGGGGACAGGGTGGCTGCCATGTGGGGTATGTTGGTTCCCTCTTGCGATGAGTTGGTGACAAAACCTCTGTGCTGTGGGGCTGCAGGAGCCTTTTCAACACGAGTCACTGCTGATTGACCGGAAGGAGCACAAGCTGACCAAGGCAGAGAAGAAAGCAGCCAAGAAGAGTTATGAGGAGGAAAAGCGAGCGTCCGTCCCCTACACTCGGCCATCCTACGCACAGTATTACCCAGCCAGTGACCAGAGTCTGACGAGCATCCCTGCCTTCAGCCAGAGGAACTGGTAAGTGTCTGCATCTTTCCCTTCTTCCTGTGTTGTAGGTGAGAAATGAAGGCACACAGGACATTTAGCCCTGTTGGTGAGGACTCTGCACTTTCCTCTCTCCTCTCTCACTAGGCGACCAGCCCTCAAAGGCGAGGACAAGCCAGTGGCAAGTGTCCGCCCAGTTCAATCCACTCCCATTCCTATGATGCCTCGGCATGTCCCCTTGGGCAGTGCAGGATCAACTTCAACTTCCAACCCTGCAGTCAACTTCCCCATCAACTATCTACAGCGAGCCGGTGTCCTTGTGCAAAAGATTGTCACAACCACAGGTGAGTTGCTGATGCTCACAGGGAGTTTAGTTGTGATGACCACAGTGAGTTGAGGAGCAAGATAAACTGCTGATGCCCACGTGGGCTGTGGGTAAACAGACATCAGAGCGACTGGTGCTACCACTCTGCATTTGAGTAGTTCCCCAGTATGTAGAGGACTTTGTCTGCAGTGTCTAAGGGGTGCATGCTTGGTGGTTTACTGGGAGTGAACTCCGTGGGAGACCAGTGAATACTTCTTTCAGACAGTAGTCACCAGCTGTTTTGGCTGAGACAGGGGTCATGCTGTGCCAGGGCAGCAGGGCTTTGCTTCCCTGGAGCCTTGTGCTGCCTCCTGTAATGCTCAAAAATATACCTGGGGCTTGCTTCTAGCACAGCACGGAGAGGAGACAATTGCATTGCAAGCAGAGGGATTCATTCCCCTCTCCCAGCTGTGACTGGCATGTGGTTTCACAGGCATTGTTTGTTTCTTCCTCCACTCCCAGATATTGTGATTCCGGGTACAAATACATCCACTGATGTACAGGCAAGAATCAGTGCTGGAGAGAGCATCCACATCATCCGAGGGACAAAAGGTAAGTCCCTCTGTCTTGGTAAGGTTTATGAATGGGGACTTGGCCAGTGCTAATTAGCAAAGAAAAGGATGTAAAGCATCAGTCAGGCCCTTGAGAGGAAGGAAACAAGGAGGGGAGATCCGGACTTCACAGAGGCTGTGTTACAGCCCTTGCTGTGCTTTTGCAAGCTGACCCTTCAGGACTATTGCAACTGTGACTGCTTCTGCCTCTGGGAGGAGCTGTTGGTCTTTGTTGCTGAGTGTCTCATTCTCACAGCACCCACCGCGTGTACTGGGACAGCCACTTTTCCCCAGTGTTCCCAGAGCAAACTTAGCACCCTGAGCACGAGGTTCCACGTTTCCCACTGGCAGCTTGTTGGGAGTGGGTGAGCTCCAACCCAGGAACACTGAAGAGGAGCTGAGGAGCGAGGAAGAGACCAGGAGCCCCCTGCTGATCAACCTGCTTGTCCTGTGGGCCTGGCCTTCTGCTGCCCTGCTGTCATGCTCCTGGCCCGGGCAGCCTCGCTGATCAACGGTTGGGGTCCTCAGCTGAAACCAGGAGCTGTGAATGAAGCTGTTGTCCCTCTGTTCCAGGGACGTACATCCGTACCAGCGATGGGCGGATTTTTGCTATCCGGACCACTGGGAAGCCAAAGGGCAATGAGGACCGCCGGGCAGCCGCCTCCGGTAGGATTTGTGGGCGCTCTGCGGGGCTTGCTAATCTGCTGCCAAGCCTGAGTGTCTGGGGCGTGCCGTTCCCTGGCTGCCTCGCATTCAGAACTCACCCCATGCCCTCCCCACGATATCCTCCCCTTTTCTACCTCTCAGCTCCCAGCTTTCTCTCCAAGGTTGTCTTTCTCACCTACTCCACCTCCTCGTTTGCAGGCTCCCAGAGCTCTTCGCTGGAGTCCGCAAGCAACGGCAGACACAGTGCCTCATCCCCGCAGCTCCCCAGCGCGGAGGAGCTCACTCGACCCATATCCCCCGACAGCCCCGAAATCATCAGCGAGCTGCAGCAGTACGCAGAGGCGGCGGCGGCCCGGGAGTCCCGGCACAGCTCCCCCAGCACCACCACAGCACAAGGCCACTCGTCCCGCACGGACAGCGCGCCTGGAGGAGCAGCTCGAGGAGCGGAGCAGCGTGCGGGGATTCGCTGCGTGGCTGCCTCTGTGTCTTCAGCCCTGCCAGCCACCAGCCAGCATGTCGATGCCCACTCGGTGTTGGACTTACGGGGCAACAAGCGCAAGTCGAGCTCGCCGTCGACTCCGGAGGAGCAGGCCCGCAGGCAGCAGAAGAAGCGCCAGCTGCCGTCATCCGTGCAGCCATACGAACACGGGTTCCCTGTCTCCGGTGGGTTCGCCATGCCTCCTGTCTCTTTAAACCACAACCTAACCCATCCATTTGCCTCCCAGCCAGGAAACTCCTTGTACATGGGCACTGGCTCCTCTTACTACCAGCTGCCCAATTTACTCCCAGACCCTCATCTGGTGTTCCCTGTGACTACTGACCCTCTGCTGACAGCCGGCACCGCCAGCTCTTCTGCTGCTACCTCAGCCACCGCCAGCGTCCCCTCGTTCATGCTAAACCCTTCTCTGACGGGGGTGCTGCCCAGTTACTCGCTTCCCTTCACGCAGTCCCTCCTGCCCGAGCCCAGGATGTTCGCTCCTTTCCCAGCCCCTGTCCTGCCTAGCAGCCTTCCCAGGAGCGTGGCATCTGCCTACCCTGGCTACATGTCCCCTCACTCGGGGTACCCGGCCGGGGGCTTCCTTCGGTCCCAGGTGCCTCAGTTTGAACCCCAGGAGGTCCCAGAGGTGGGATGCAGCTCTAATGACGAGGACAAAGACGACGATGTTATAGAGATCACAGGGAAATAACGGGCCCGGCTCCCGCTTGGTCTCAGCTCTGCCGGGAGGCAAAAGTTGCAGGACCTCTGTGGGTGTCAGGATTTCCCCCCCTGGGCCATGGCAGTGGGGTGGAGAAGGATGTGAAGAGTATGGCGTGGGGTTTGTTTTCTTCTTTTCATTCTGTTCTGTTGTTTTTTTAGCTGTTGAGGATCTGAACTGTACTGAGGGCTGGGAGATGGGTGGGGGCGTAGGGTGGACCTGAAGGCCAGGGGAGCACGAGCCAGGGCCGGAGGGAAGCGGCGATGCAAACCATAGGAGTGCCTCCCTCCCTCCCACGCCCCGTCTGTCTGTCTGTTTCTGTTCTGTCTTGTCTGAAGGGGGAGGCTCGGTGCCCGTCGCTGCCCTTCTCAGCCCGGAGGCGCGGTGCTGGTGGGCGCGCTCCCTCTCACACGAACTGCCTTATCCGTGAGCTTCCCTCCCCCCCGGGAGGTGGGGGCCAGGGGGCGGCTCCAGCAGAGGTCGGG